>OZ020516.1:9903951-10361869 GCA_963971425.1 Bryoerythrophyllum caledonicum | reverse complement strand
AAAAACGGGTAACATACAATGTATATTTTTTGTTTACATTGACATGGCCGCAATGTAGAAATAAACATCCACTAGAAGATCTTAAAAAAAAAACCTTCGGAATTTACAGAATAGTATTCATGCACCAAGATATTATCCACATAGACTACATAACAACGTGCCCATGTACAATTAATCTTCATCTAAGTCAGTATCATGTCTTGGACTTCTCCCAACCTCACTTGAGATCGCTCAGGCTGTCCGATGGTGGACGGACTTGGCCATAATGCTTGATCGGACGGATGTGCGATCGGCACCATCAACTGTAGCCGTCCGATCGCTCTCATCCATCCGTGGCCGTTCGATTGCGACGCACTCGACTGCACCCGCCTAATCGGACGGTCTCGCTCCACCTGATGCCAATCGAACATCCTTCATCAATCGACTTGAGATCAGTCGGTCGGCACTTGGTGGTCGACCGCCATGCCGTCCGCCCCTACAGCTTTGTAGACGACCACTACGCCACGAAGCCTCAAATTTGAGCAACTCCCTCCCCTCTCCTCTTCTTCTCTCTGCTCTTTGGCAACACAAAAGTCGTTTAGAAATTTTCTTTTTCGGGTAGTTTGACATTGCACGTGTAGTCTAAATAAGGAGAAAGAGTCATATGCATTATTAGTCAGAGGAATGTCTGGAAGATTTAATGCGAATACAGTTGAATATTCCATTCCAAATATCCTATGCGCTTGAAAACATATGAAGAATAGAACTTGTGAACAGTGGTTCTACTTAAAATAGACTACATAAGAAATGTTGATTCATTTTCTTCCTTTACTAACCACAAGCATATTGGAATGGTCGACCGCAAGACCGTCTGCTCGGCGGTCAATTCTTGCCATTTGGGCGTCCCCCCTCCCGTCCGCCTTGCCAACCACACATCATTTGATCCTTGGGCGTTCACTCATCGGACTACAAAGCCGACTGTCCTTCACTCGGCCCTTGAGCGTCCGCCCCGCCAACGGCCTGGCCGACCGCCGTGCAGTCGGCCCTTGGGCGTCCGCTGCGCGCTTTATACCGTTGAAAGCGCGTTTTTAAGACGCTTTCAACGGTATATTGCACGTTCAAAAAATTCCAAAAATGAGGGAGTTATAGCCAAAAAACCCTTGGACAGCCTGATTTTGGAACAGTGCTGACTGTTCCGACAACGTGGTTAAATGAACCGCAACTCTAGATCGAGTGTGGTTTTTTTTCCTCGTTTTGTACTTATGCAAGGGGGCCCTCAAATGACAAAGATTGACCGCCGTGCGGACGGCCAGACAGTCAGCCGTGCGGACGGGTGAGGGCCGACCGCTGTGCGGACGTGAAGTGAGGCTCCATGTGTTGTTTTCTTTACACTCACAGTGATTATGACCGTTGGGAGATGGAAGGATGTCAATCTATCAACGGACGAGGTCGGGGAAGCGGTCGGCAGGGTAGATGGCGAAACGGCGACCGCCGGACGGCGACCGCCGGACGGCGGACGACCGTGCAGTCGCCCGTGCGGACGGAATGGCTGTCCGGAGTGCAGTCGCCTCCAGCGGTGGACGCCCAACGCTGTCTGCAAGACGGTCGGTCAGGGTAGCGAACGGCTATTTACCCCCGGGTACACTGACCAAAGTCGTTATGTCATTGGGCGTCCTCATGGAGTTGAGGACGTCCTCCATCCGGATGACCGAACGCCATGGACGTTGAGCATCCTGACAACTTTGGTTTCAAGGCTTTCTTGAAGATCAGGACACCAGATATGGAGAATCTTGAGCATGACATCAACGAAGTCAAAGTCAGTATTACGAAAGTGGACGAAGACTTGAAGAAGTTGGAGGCGCCTTTCGCTAAAAAGCCTGCGAAGTGGAAACTCAACTGCAAATAAAAATGGAAGTGGTTACGGAAGGAGAAACAAGTCTTATTGGCCAGCAAAATGGCCCTCTTGTAGAAGGAGAACACGCTTTTTAAAAGAACTTTGGAGCAGCCAGTGAGATTGGATGTGACACTAGATTTGATGAGCGCCAAATTCAATGAATTGACAGAAGTGGTACAAGCCGTGAGTTCCAAACTCAGTGAGCTCACGGAAGAATCACAAGCGGTGAATGCCAAAGTCAGTGAAGTTGCAGTTCTAACACAAATGAGTCTAAGGGCTCAATTTGAACCAACCAGGGCTAATTCAAATTAGTGCAAGAAGATCAAAGAAATTGCTTGTATTGCCTATGGGTTGGATCGCAAGAGCGAGAGTTTTGTTTGCTTTGTGACAGGTTTGTACTCTTTTTCAATTTTGATTTTGTAACTATTGTTAGGCCCCGGCTGCACCAACTGAAAGTTAAAGATTAAATAAATTCTAACTTTGGTTACTCAACTGAGGAACAACCGCAATTATACTAGCTTGATCTTTGGTGAGTTTTCGAGTGATCATGATTCATTTGTCTCTAGAAAGCTATTGGACACGAGTCGGAGACCAGTTTTGGGTTTGAAAGATGAAATTAGAGTGAATCTGAAATTATAATGGTTGTTTTTTACGACTGGTGAGAATTGCAGTAGCGGCTAATTGGATTTGGATACTAGTATGACATAAGAATTGTAGTTCAAGTTTTGGGGGTTTTTGAGTGAATTTTCGAGTTGAATTTGGCGTAGAGAGCAGAACGAGAATGCGTTTGCTATGCATTAGGAATGATTTTTTCAATTTGGAGAAATGCTAGAGTTTCAGTGTTGATTTTAGAGTTTAGAGTCCGCATCCACTCTAAAATAGAGGGGAGAAAAAAAGTGAGAGAGGAAGGAGGGTGGACGGCCTTTTATAGGGTGGCGGATGGCCATGAGGGTGACCACCACCACGGCCGTCCAATCGGATGGCTATCGCACGCCCGCGCGATCAAATCGGGGCCGTCGGATTGGTCCGCCGGCCGTCCGATCGGGTGGACGGCTGAGCCACCCTCCGATTCTCTGACGGCAACGATCGATCGGATGGCCGATCGGTATTTGACGGCTTCGATGCATCAACGTGGCACTTTGGCAAATCCAATGGTTCCGAAAGCTTACCAGAGCCTTGCATAAATGGTTTTTTCCCCCTCGACGATGCGTCCAACGAGACGTCCGGAGTTCCTTGTCCGGACGACGTCTCAGGACGCTCCCAGACCCCGAAGGAAGTCGGATTGGAAACCCTAGTTTATCTGAATGGCTTTCATTGAGGTATGGCAAGAATTAGCGACAAAGATTTGGATGCTGGTATGGTAGAATTGTAGCTGGAGCTTTGGTGGAATTTTGAGTGAATTTCATGTCAAATTTGGCTTAAATTTATTCTGTGTAGTGTCTCCGTGTCTGTTGCGCTTCGTGAGGTGAGTCGTTCCTAATTTACTTTTAGTAGTGAAGAACGAGGGTTTTGATCGTAATGCAGTTCTGAATGGCATTGAGCGAGGGACTTGAGTTCGATCTTAGAATTCATCTGAATGTATTTAGTTGACGTTTGGTGAGAATTTGCGGCTAAGTTTTGGGCACTGGTATGAGAATCATGTAGCTTGATCTTTCGTGAATTATCGACTGATTGAACTCTCGAAAGCTGAAATTCTTTTGTGTAGTTTCTCACTCATGCTCATTGCACTTGGTGAGACGATTCCTTATCGCAATTTAGGTTCAGCAGCGAAGAGCGAGGGGTTTAATCAGAATGCAGGTGTGAATGATGTTGTGCAAGGGCCCCACGGATGGCAGATGAGTGTAAAGATATGTCGGCCATTATTGTGCCTAAGATGAACTGGTAGTTCTGTGTACATCCTTCATGCACATCATTTGACATGACCATTATACTGTGAACGCATGTACTCAAGCACTGAAGGATGAACTAGTAGTTCTGAGTACATGCGTTTAGAGTATAATGGTCATGTCAAATCTTGGTTAGCTTCCAAACCCACCGCGAGTGTTGCGAGTGTTTGAGCGTATTGGTAGTAACCAAGCGATCTTGCAGGTCAACAGTGTGAGCAGATGCATTGTCATTACATGGTCTTGGTCCAAAACTCATTTGGCCTAAGTACTGGTTTTTGATTCTTTTGATTGTTGAATCACCGCTGCATAGTAGGGTTTTCTTTGATGCCTTCAAAGTTTCCCTTCTTTTATCCAGAAGTCATTTTGGCATTGATTTAATGAGTCAATTTGACGTTGATTTAGTGTGAGTGTTTTGTTTATTTTAGGGGTATAGGTGCCTATAAAAAAAATCAAAACAACACACATATATCAGAAGAGGTGGCCCGGAACTTTTCTTCACAATATTCGGAAGGATATTAGGGGCAGTTTACACTATAGACCAAGAGCCGTGACCAAGGAAAATGGATTAATTCCATGGTCACACTTCATGGTCACACTTCCATGGTCACACTTCATAAATATGTCATTTTTAAAGCCCTTGGGCCTCTCATTAAGTGTAAACCGAACTTGGACCGGGAGGAATGACCATGTACTAAAAGTGGGCGTGCTGATTCTTTTAATGAAGGCCGAAAAAGGGCAGTTTTGGAAAATTTTGGCATGTTTTACCATCTCTCTTTCTTATCCTCCTTCTCCTTCTTCCCTCTCTTCTCTTCTCTAGCCTTGAGTATCTTCTTCTCTTCTCTTCCCCTAAAATTGCCGCAACCATGGTTTCAATGGAGGAGAGGAGAAGGAATCTTGTCTTAGTTTTAGGGTCATACATGTGTTTGTACATGCTTGCGAAGCATGTTGTAGATATGCAAGCCTTGATCTTGCAAGGTGAATGGGAGAAGCTTGCTTTTTTTAGCTTGCTTCATGAAAGTTTGGGTTGTAGAGAGAGGAGCATATGGAGTCAAGCCCGGATGTTTGGATTTGTGGACCGTTTATTGTTGGGTTCATGGACATAGAAGGATTTTAGGAGTCGGACTCGAGTCAATTTCGGTACTTTTAGATTTTTGTGTGAGAGATTGGGGCCATATTTGAAGAAAGAAGATATTCATTTTAGGCCAATTGTGCCTATACAAGATAGGATTGCAATGTCTTTGCACAGGTTGGGTACTGGTGATGGATTGCAGACCATAGGAGATTTGTATGGACTTCATAAGAGTACACTTTCAATAGTTGTACGAGAGTTTTGTAAATGTGTTCGGAAGCATCTTCAGCCACTTTTTGTTCAAACTCCAAATGAATCGCAATTTAGGGCATTAGCTTCACGGTTTGAACAACTACATGGAATACCTTACATTATTGGAGCAATTGATGGGTCGCACATTCCTGTATTAGCTCCTGTCGTTGGTGGGGAAGATTACTATTGTAAAAAGTCCTTTCATTCAGCAATTTTACAAGGGATTATTGGACCAAATTGCGTTTTTTGGGATTATGAGTTTGGTTGGGCTGGTAGTCTTCATGATTAGGCTGTATTTCAGGGTACAATATTAGGACGAGCTTGCATTAAAGGCAAGTTTCAACCCTACAAATTGATTGGAGATGCGGCATATCCGGTGAGACCTTGGATGTATTGTCCATTCAAAGGCTGGAAGGCAACATTATCTGGTAGGGAGGCAAATTGGAATTTTATTCAATCATCTACTCGCATGTGTGTGGAAAGAGCATTTGGGATATTGAAGGGACGATGGAGGTTAATTATGAAAAGATCTGAAGTGCCCTTGAGGAGTATGCCTGATATTGTAGCAAGTTGTATAGTTCTACACATTATATGCATTATTAATAGTGATGGCATCGAGGATGATTGGATTTCTGAAGCTGAGGAAAAATTGAGGAGGAGAGTAGCTGAAGGAGAGATTAGGGACGATAGCAAATTACGTGGTGAAAGGGCAGGAATTGCTAAAGTAAGAAGACGAATTGCGGCTACGGAAGATGTGCTTATTCCGGACGAGGTAAATGATGGTGAAATTGAAATTTTTTTTACTCAAAGAAAATGAGAAGGCAAATGATTTGCTTCGTGAAGCTACAATGATGCATGAACTAATAGCTGAAAGCTTGTGGCAGTATAAACTACGCACTAGCTCCACCATCTTTGATACGGATAGTGATAGTGGATCAGATCATCTAGAATAGTAGCTAGAACTTCTCTAGCAATGCTGCAAAATTCCTATCCATATTTTTCAAGAAATTGGTGGATTCCTGAAATGTAGTAAGAAGGGCGCTAGAATTACCAACCACTTGTTTCAAAAGCCCTTCTATCTTGTCTTGAGTCTTCTTCTTCTTCTCTTGTGTTGTTGGGACTGGAATTGATGTTGAAATTGTTTGAGCAGATGTAGGTGAAGACGAAGTGAGATGTTCTACAATAATTTCGGTTGCACTTGCTGGAATTTGATTGTGTATACTTGCTCTACTACTATTCCATTCGTCCATTTCGTTAAACCATTTGTAGTCTTGTTTCCTATCTGTCCTGGAAACCTCATTAGCCCTCTTGTCCGTTCTATACTCCTTCAGAATGCTCTTGTATTTCTTCTTGCATGATAACCATGTACAGCTGAAACCTTTGATTGCTGCCACCATGCGGATATGTAATTTGATCCACGTATTAGCCCCTGCAAGAAGCATGTGAAAGGATGATCAAAACATTGAAAAAGATGCATTAAGGGCTCAAAAACGGTGATTGAAAAATAATTCCAGCACCTAGGAATTGATAGTTTCAAGCTCAAATAGGCAACGGGAAGAGATGTGCACATGAAAAGAGGCTGGTAGGATGGTAGAGGTGTTCGAAGGAATCTCCTTGCATGGTGGGGACCGGTAGAGGTGTTCGGAGGAATTTCTTTGCTTGGTGGGGACCGGGGTTCAAATCCCCACGCGCGCGAGGAGATGGTGGGCCCGAATCTAGACCCACAAAGCCTCCGCGGCAGCGGCCGGCGCAGTTTTGGGGGGAGGGGGGGCAGGGGCATGCGTAGAAGGCCAAGGCCTTCTACAGCCTCATCATACGGTCCACATACGCCCGCATTCGCAAGCATTCGCCCCGCTAATTGAATTGAAACGAAAATTTTGTTCTGGAAAAATACCTTGCTTATTTGTTGTCCGTGCGAATTCATCGTCCATCTCTCCTCGGATAGCAATCAAGTGGTCTACTTCAAAATCCCTCCACTTCACTAGAGCAACTTCCTCCTCATCCGACTCTCCAAGCTCAATTACGTCAGTTTTGGTGGGTGTTTTCTTCGCCTTCCCTCTAGGTGCAGCCTTCTCTTTAAATGGACGCCCCCTCTTCTTCCCTACGCCCTTTGCAGCTATAGCCACCTCTTCCTTCACTTCTAAAATCTTAGCTCCGATAGTAGAAGAAGGCACAAGAGAAGGAGGTTGGAATGCACTAGAAGAAGAGCTAAAAAGATTCGGACCATGTTGCAATTGAGGATGTAGAATCTGAGAAAGTAATGTAGGATTGGTCCTGAAAATTGGAGCTGCAATTTCTTGCATCCATTGTAAATTCTGGGACCATTCTTGTCCTTGCGACTCTTTAAAGGAGTCTCTATCCGAACTATACCCCTCCATGCTTAAAAAAAAAACGAAGAAAAAAAAAACAAGCTAAAACGACAAAATACAGCAAGAACAAGACAAATGAGGGAATGATTCAAGGAAAACGATGAAGGTCTTTTCTTCTTTGAGTTCAAAGACAATCCTTCCTCTGATGTCCTGGCTTCCCAAATTTGAAGCACAAGGCACCAGTGTCTGCACCATACGAAGGGATAGCCATCTTGGCCACCTTAACCTTCTTCGGGACCTTCTCTTCACGTTTGAGAAATCCCATCGCTGCCTTCTCTTCCAGTAAATTTACTCAATCCGCTCTGAGGTCTTAAAAACAAACCGTAGTGTCGTTGGTACTCCCAATCGCAACGCCTCATTGCGAACCAAGGTTTTCAACTCCTTGTTCAGGATACTGTACCAGTGTTGCACTGCCTCTTGTTATATAACTCCGTGAGTGGTTGAGATTAGTCTCTCAGAGACTCGTCACCTCCACGAGTGAAAGAACAAAGGGCCTTCATCTTATCCGCCTCCTCTCCTTGATAGTCTCTGTGGAGTTGCACAAAGAATCCCACTGTAGGATTGAATGGAGGTGGGTGATTTACCGGTCCCTCTGGCTGCATCATATCCTCCATAGTGCTTGTGTCTTCCTGTTGCAGTTTGTAGAGACAATATCTCTCCGGAATGCACCCAATCGTCACTAAGTGCTTCCAAAGTAACCGCTCCAATTTTGTTCCCATAGAAACCTAATGTTCTTTTCCAAATACTCCGAATTACTAAACTTATCACAACAATTCGTTTATAAGTTAGTTATAATCTCTACTTATTTAAGGTAGATCCGGATCCTTCCGGAGTCCGGATTTTGTACAACGGTTTCCGGAAAGTAGTTTCCGGAAGTCTGGAAGGTAGTTTGATTTGTCTCTGTTCCTCCTCAGAGAGTCTCCTGGAGTTTTTAAGCGAGTGGCCGGAGTCCACTGATCATGTTTTGTGTAAGTGGCTGGATTTCCCACTGCCCTGTGACTTAAAGTGGCTAGGCACCCATTGTCTGGAACTTATAGTGACCGAACACCACTCTCCCTACGCTGCTAACTGGTGATTTGATTGCTGCTGCTAGACTTGGACTCTCACGACACCCGGAAGGCCTTTCGGATGCGGTCGCAGAGAAACAAGACCGGACTACAACGACATTTCGGTAAGTAAGGTTGCGATTCTCCGGAGGAAAGCTACCATTTGCAATGGGGTACTTGGTCTAGATTAACGTATCAGACTATTTCCTATCTTGGGGGAAAACTCCGGCCTTGACCGGAATCCAGTTTAAAACGGATTTTTCCGTGATCTAGAGATTACCAGGAACACCTCTGCAGTTCATCTCTTCCCCTCCTGGCTACTTCCGGACCCTGGAGTCTACCAGGCACACCTCTACAATAGCCCTCCAACTCTCCCAAGCGATCTCCTGACACAAATCCGGACCAGTTTCCCTCAAGCAAAACAATTGTATCACTCCACTCCGGAAGAATACTACGCAACCACACACACAAGAATGGATCCGTCGCTCACGAAGTTCCACACATCACACCATAAGTACAAGATAACAAGTCTAAGTACAAAAGGCAACGTATATTTCCAGGTGAGAAGAACAAGATGAAAGGTTTTTTTCCAAAATCTCTCTACTAAGTACTAACTAAGTCCCTGCTAAACTTAGCCTTCCTCCTAGCTACCCTACGGGAAATCCGCTAGATCTTATCTAAAAGATCCGAGAAATCCGGAAAAGTTCCAGATCGGATCTCAGATCCTAAAATCTCGGACTTAGACTTGACTTGGTGTCATAAAGTCTAAATTTTATATCATCATGTTGATCATGATATTTACTCCTTGTACACCAATTTTAAGAGGCACAGAAGGGGTGTAGCATATTAAAAAAATTGTGCAAGGAGTGGAGGTTCAAAAAGTGTCAGTTCACGTATTGAATTTTTTGGGATTGAAATATGTTTAAGAATGATAATCCGAGTGGTCAATAAGAAGGTATACATGCTAGTATTGAAAATCTCAAATTTACTAGAGTGTCCTAACAAAAAAATTTGGAATTGCCCAACATGCCCGCATTCAACAATATTTTCTTTAAGGTGGCATAATTTTTTTCTATAAGTCCGATGTGGATAAAATTTATACTCCCACATACCTCTTGTCTTCCTGCATCTCTGTACAAAATTTCAAAAACTTCAAATATAAATTGCAACAATGGGAACGTGCCCGAGATTTGCAAAAGCGCACCTCGGGACGTTTTTGCATTTAGGGGTTAAAGACCCAATTAGAAACTACAAAAAATACCTATATGACTAGATGACAGAGTAAAAACAACAAAACAAAAAAAAAAAGAAAAAAAAAGAAAAAAAAAAAGAAAGTGCAAAACGATACACAAACATGGACAAATGGGTTGACAACGACTAAATACACTTACAAAAGTTGAATGACTTTTGGGAAAAATGCTTCAATTATAAACTCACAAAGTACAGAACTATTAAAATTTAGATATGGACAAAATATGGAATATGCTAGAAAACACGCATGTTGGCTTTAAACCCAATTCACAAATATAAACTGTAATAAATCACTAATAAATGTGAGAGGATCCAAACAAAACTTTAAAATATAGTACTATCATGGTTATCTACCGTGTTCATGCAATATACAAAGATAATTAAATGTTAGACTCTGACCAGACATGTCATCAATTCGAAATCACTTATATGATGACCAACCACTAGGGTACCACCTTTTCTAAATTTAGGGTTATAAACTGTTCAATGTACAATTTTTACAATATTGTTAGCTTTGGAGGGATAAAGGCCCTATTGGTTGATAAATATTATACATTTTCTACTTTTTAATTTGCGGTACCAAGCCACTATACACCATAGAATCATTCAAACAAACCCGTAAGGTTTTGAACCTAAACCGATCATATTCAGTGCATCCATCCCAACCAAGAGCTTGACATTAGAAACTCAAGAAACTTTGCACTAATACACCTACAAGTTACATATAAGAAAGGGTGAGATCTACACAAAGAATCAGGGCATGAGAAATTTAGAGCATGAAATTTCTCATGGTCTCTTTTCTTGCACCAATGAAAAGCAAGAGTAGTAGTAATGGCGATCCATGTTCTTGGGTCCTACCCAATGCAAGCTAATGTTCCACCATTGTACCATTCCCACCATTTTTAAAGTAGTAGTTACCCCACACCTTTCCCATTGCCAGGAACCCTCTCCATATGGTCCCAGTAACTTAACCAACTTAAGATCATAAAGTAGAAGGTGACTTACAAAGGCCACCCTTTCTTTTTCAGGAAAACTCCATATCACATAATAGTCACCATATGGCCGCATAACCATATCACATAATAGTCATCATATGGCCACATGGTAGTCATCAAACATGAGAAATAACCATGAAGTAAAAACTCACTTGAGACAGCCACATTAAAATAAGTACAATCTCTGATGCACTCTATGGTTTCTCTTGCTAAGAATGGTTCCTTCACGCCTCACCTTTGTACAACCTTAAAAATCTACCGGCACCTTGTGAAGATTAACCCAGATTTCCTAAGAATTTAGGCTGTTGTGACGTGGAGCAGCTCCGGTGCTGGGGCTGCCTCCTAGGAAACGGACAGACTGTCAACTGCCAAGCCCATGGCATGCAATCCATTGTCAACATAGATCAATGACCCTGTCACGGTGTGTGCCAACTGTGACGACAAAAATGCTGCTGTGTGTCCCACATCATCTGCGCATCAACAAGAGCAACCCGTGTTTTTAGAGTGCAAAGTAGACAGAGACATTAGATAATTCACTGATTTCATGTCCTTTCTTGTCATGCAATATTGAAGTCCAATCCATGACTTTTGCCACTCTAAATAGTAATGAGAAGATGGAGATAGGTTGATGGTTATAGAATTCAAGACAAACTAGTTTTTGACTTGAGTTCATAGACTCATACACATCTCATGAAGCGACAACCAAGTTTTTCCAGTAAAAATCAACTCACGGTACCAATGAGAAGAACAGGGCAAAACTGGAGGTATATTGATGAACATTACATAGGTTTATGAGCTTACCTGCGTCTAGCTCCTTTTGCAAGGGTGCGTTAGCAGTGGAGTAGTTGATCATGTCATCAATGAAACCAATAGCCTTGGCTGCTCTGCTTCTCAATGGACCTGCATTGTTTGAAGACAAAGAGGTCAGTTTAAGGATCTTGCAAGGTCCAGCCTCCACATGTTTTTTTGGCGTCGTTTACACCACAAGCGCCTCAGTACCAACAGGGTATGACAGGGTATCATACGAGTATCACATAGATATCAGTCTAGAATTAAACCACTATGGATTCCTTGTGAAAATCAATGAATCATTTGCTGATAATTCTTCTTGAGATCAAAAATTCTGACAAAGAGAGTCCCAAACCTGCTGAAATAGTGTTGACACGGATGCCGTACTTTCTGCCTACCTCGAATGCAAGAACCTGTTAGAAACCATGTCAGTATGCAAGCCATCACTGATAAATCTGTTCACCACAGAAAGGTATACACTAGATACGAACATAACAACCGAGAAAGCTGAAGCTTGCCAAGACGTTGGATCCTCTTAATTCCCGGGTTTGTCATGAAATCAACTGGTTACTGATTTAAAAGGCAAAAAAGAGAAGACTCCAAGGTGACGTTCACATGTGCTCGTGGTAAGGATTCACTTACGCGTGTGTCGCTCTCCAGTGCAGCTTTGGCAGAGCTCATCCCTCCGCCATATCTGTCATGGGCGCAGGGAATTCCATCAGTACCGGAATGATACACAATTTAAACTTGCATTTCATAGCATTACTGAAGTGAGGCAAAGAGAACAAAACTTGTTACATCTTCTCTATTTAGCCTTGATTAGCTCAAATATCTGTAAGCACCTTGAAGAGGAAAGAGGTGGTAAAACATGATCCCTCCTTCCTTCTTTCATTCCAAGGCGGCTAAAACAACTTCTAACTTGAGTGTAGAAACCACCGAAGCTCCTCCATACTTAATAAGGATTCTAGTACCAAGCTCTTCTATTGACCTAAGAGTGAAAAAAAGATTAGTGTTAAAAACAGAAAGGGGTATCTTATTGAAACTTTAGTTGACTTTACAAATAACTCTAATGTCTGCGATAGAGCCTCTTAGCAAAACTTTCCAAACAAGCAAAGAATCAATACAGGTACATTTCCTCCACCCAGGTACATTTCTTTGAAAACAACATAGATCAAGCCTTGTGGGATGTCTATGAGCATCTTACCCGGGAATAATCTGCTCAGATGCCAAGTAAGTAAGAGAAAGGGAAGAACCATCTGAATCCATCCAGCATTATCCAAGCAAGATCAATCACTTCAGAAACAGATCACAACGGGATCAAATACTATCAGCCGACAAAAAGAAAACATGATCTCCTAAATATCTAAAGCCACAAAAACCATCCAAACACCTCGGTTTTGTACCTGGGTTCATGATAGGGGCAAAGTACTTCAAGAGAGAAACGTATGAGTATGTGGAGGCTGAGATTGCTGCCAAGTAACCCTTTCTTGTGGTCTCCATAAGTGGCTTCGTCACCTGACCACACGATTATATCACAAGTCAACAACAAGTGCACTGAAAATGATATTTAGTACATCCACACTATAAAGTGCTATAGTTTTTCACATTTAATGAAGATTTTTACCAAGAGCATAGCTATCTATACTACTCAAAGAGGAGGCAGATCATTATAGACATAGTTGGTAAAAATATCCATCAAGAGTAAAAGCTTACAGCATCTATAATCAATTAGTTTGGATACACTAAACATCATTTTTAGAGTAGCAACAAAATGAGGACCATTCAGAACTATTTTACTTGGTGGTTGGGGTCAATACTTCTGGCCCATTGGCAAGTGAATGCACCAAGATGTCAATGCTGCCAAAGTCGGCCTCCACGGCTTCAGCACATTCCTGCACAATACAGCGACGTAGATTCTACCTTGTGAAGTTTTGTTCCAACATCAAAATTAAGACAAAAAAAGGCTTCTGACAAGAGAGATCAATAAAAGTTTGATTGAAGACGAACAGAAAAGATTACTACCTGCACAGTCCACCCCTTTGACCCCGCGTATCTCTTGTTGTATTTGATCTGGATAAAACAAACACCCCTGAGATAATCCTATGAACAATGCTAAGAAGGGAACCACACCAGCAGAATTCCCAGCACAAAACACCCCAAGTGCTAATGAATGTGATCTACAAATGAGCAACTTAAGTTACGCTCTAAAGAGATGAGAAAAAAGAACATTCAGAATCCACCAATCAATAATTGGTTTAGAAAACGTGAGTCAAGTACTTCACTACAATTCACTTACATCTTCAGGCACATCATCCGGGGTGTCGAAAACAGCATCCAAGGGATACACTTTGGCAATCTCAAACAACCCTCCATGAGGAAACCTGAAGAGCAAGCAACACACATCCAAAAAGACATCCCCAGTTTCAAACCAGGCTGCCAACAAACAAAGCACCATCTTAAACCAGCTTGTCGACACTGTATCAGCAGCAAGTAGTGGATTCTTCGACTTACTGTCTGGACTCGTCAAATTTACCCCTCCTCAGACTGCTCTCAAAGATATTGAGCGCCTGCATTGCAAAATCAATCAACGGATCAAGATCAGAATCAAGGTCTGTGAGGGACCATGTATATGGTCACTTATTTTACTCTTAGAATACTGGAAATTTATTTGAAATATAGCACGACCAATACACCTTTGGCTTGAAAATTCTTCAACCAACATTTTTCATTTGGAGCTGGTCATTTAAATCAATCTGAACCAATACGACACTGGATACGTTGGTAGAACACATGACCATTGTTTGCAACTTCTCCAACCAATGTAGTAGGTGTAATTGAATTATCTAAATATGAAATGCCATTGGTGGCAACACAAATACAAACGTTTGAAATTATTGTATACACCTTGTATGTCAAATACACAGAAAACATCATGTTACAACTTCTCAGGTTAAACAACAGTCATGGTCCTAGAATTCCATACCGGCACCCACGTCCCGACTAGAATCTCAGCTCCAGCAGCTGCAAGCGCCTTGGCAATAGCCCACCCGAACCCCTGGTCATCCGCCACGCCAGCAATGAACGCCCTCTTCCCTACACACCATTACACAATTAGAACTCCATCTGAGCAACCACCAAGCACGTCGCTAGTAATCCACCCACCGTGGAGATCAATGGGGAGGCCCGAGGGCGTAGAGGGGGGGGCGCCATTCGACGACGCCGCCATGGCGCGCACGCCCCGCACGGCCCGCAGCTGAGGTGGCGCGATCAACGTCGTGGTGGCCATCCCCAGGCTTCCTCGACGGAACGGCGAGCCTGCCTTGACAGCGAACACATCGACTGAGGACGAGGTGGGCGAGGCCACTGCTGCCACCGCGCGCATCGCCAGAGCCGCCATGGAGCTAGTAGCTGATCGAACACGAAAGAATGTAAGAATCGAGACGATGGAGCGGATGGTTTTGTCTTGTGGTTCTCATGGTCTGGCCTCGTGAATTCCGCCCTTTTTCTGTGAGTGTGTGTGTGTATGTCAACTTCACTGCAGATGCTTGTTTGGTGATGAAAACTATGTCTTGGGACTGACCCACCAGCGACTGGACGATTGACACATCTAGGAAAGGAGTAGAGAAGGCAAGTGACGTCATCAAGGCCATTGGTGCATTTGGCTACGTTCCGTTGTTGCTGTGAAGTGGGCCTGAATTGCGTCTCCGGGTAGGTGAGACGTCCTGTTCACAAAACCTACACATCCCGTTTCCGGCACAATACCATGTTCAAGTACCACCCAGGTTTCTGCTTCACCGGATATAGTGATATCTGCTCTCTTATTAGAGAATATTGTTCTTTCGTTCATACGGAAATCCCCGAAAGATCCATGTCGGAATTTGTCATCAAATATCCAAAGTGAACAATGGGTGTATAAAGTAAATACTATTTGTCTCTTCATCCAGTAATCCCGAACAATTCCTAGCCATAATATGTTGGATGGAATTATTTGGATGAACTATAGGATATAATACCCGGGTATATAAAGTAAATGACAGGACTTAGAATAATACATATTTTTTCACTACACATTATGTTTTAAGAGCATCTCTATTGGGGAGCAGAACTACCTAGGCTAGTGGATCCACGGCCTTCCCATTATGCCCGTGTCACGCGCCATCTCGCTCTAGGCGCCTACTCTCGCCTGGCCCTTCAATGGAGAAAATGAGAAATATGGCGGATCTCCGCAAAATTTTGTTGAGCCCGACTACGATTCATGTGCCATCACGTGGCAACGAGGGAGTGGCCACGATTATAAGGGGACAATGACATCATGTGTTTACTAATTTCAACTTTGTCTCGTCTCTTTTTGTGAGTTTTGAGATGTTTCTTTTGGTCTCGCACTTTCTGTGAGCTGTAAGGTTACCGACATGTTGTGTATCAAAAATTTGCCCGGCTGCCCGGCGCAAAGCCGACTGTAAATTGTTTGTGGGGCAAGGAACGTGGAAGAGTCCCCAAGCATTTCAGCCCAAATTAGCGTCTCCACGGTGTAGATGCTCTAACTTGTATGAGGTCATTGCATGCCAAAAATCACAAATAATGGAGAGGTTTAGGATAAGGAGAAAGGTCTTTCAATGACTACGTGTTTGAAATGCGGCCATTTCCATAGCGAAGCAAATTTTATTTCATTATTTATATAATAATATTTGTTGGATTGTTAATGTCGTGAAACCCTAATCATGACACAAAACATAATCAGACCAAACTCATTTACCAAGCAGCTCCTTGGAATTCAGGAATCGAATTTTAATACCAATTCCTGCACCAGAGTGCAAATCACAATGGGATTCACGAAGTGTAAAGACAGAGTTTGCACCTCCATATAGTGGAGCTCTAATCATGACCAAAAACATGGGCAAAGCTACAATCACTTGCCAAATGGCTCCTTGAAATTTAAACATTGATGCCAATTCTAGCATGACGCAACCAAAATAGATGACATCAATGGACAACCATTGCAATAGATGTGGCATCAATGTCATAATTCTTGCATCCAACTCTACCAAACTCAACTCTTAAACTCTTTGCAAGATGGAGCTCTCAATTATCACAAAACTTTCAAAAGAAAAAATTTCTCACTTTCATAGCATATGGTCCTTCTTCATCACCTTTCTTGAACAAAAATGGAGTGAGCTAATAAAACCCTAAAAATCATCTAAAACCACATCTACCTCATAAGAACTTCTATGATTAAATCATTTGACTAGAACCCAAGACAAATATGGATTGTCAATAAGTGAAGGCGACGAAATGATTAAAAAAATAGGTTAAAACATAAAAACAAGAAGATCAATTCAGAGTAAAAGATCATAGTAGCACTTGATCACAACCATGAACATAGACATTGCTGACTTAATTGAAGAGTCTCGGAGAAGACGATTCTGTGAACTTCAACAATAGATCACTAATAAAAACAAAGCACTGCAAAGTAGAAACTCACCACAATTTAGGCTCCTACATGCTCCACTTTGTCATCAATCTCTTAAACAAGAGCAACTTTCTGAAAAACTTCATTAAGTTGAGAAACAACTAAACCACATACACAAAAACAAAAAGAACTTAAGAAATATGAAATGATTGACAAAAATAAAATGAAGGCAAAACTACTACACACTATGGTATTGATTTTGGGATCCAGATCTCCATCTAGGTAAGTCCTTATAAACACAAAGCCCCATTGAGCCTCTAACCTTGGACCGAACTTGCAACTTTGAGAATAACAAAATTTGTGCTTGATTTAACTCAATTTGTGCAAGTCTTAGATGTACTGTACAAGAAATTAAAAGACTCCTCTTGAGTTACGTATTCTATCAAAAAGTTTTTATTCTTCATGGAAAAATATTGCACTTTTCATTTATGACGGTTGCGTTTACTTGGAACACATTTTTTATCCACCATTAAAAGTACTACTCTAGTCACTACACTAAAAATGATGTTTAGTATAGTGGTACAAATAGAGTACTTTCCCTAGCACACTATTTGTGAATAAGGTGACAATTAGTGTTAGTTTACAATAAAAATCTTTGATTTCATATTGGTGGCCAACCCATGCTTCTCATCATTTGCAACTTTCAAATGGCCATTACTCACTTGAATTTTGTCCAAATTGGGCAATTACCATGTTTTTAGACATTGGTAGAAAATGTAGATGCTAAAAAACATCTCATATGCCCAATTCAGATAAAATTTGAGTAAGTTATACTCTTCAAAATACTGCTAATAAGACACTGTGACAGCCCTTGACTTTTGGACCTTTTTTTTTACTTCTACTACTCATACACTAAACGTCTACAAGCAGAAAAAACTTATGTTGCAATCTTTACTAGAATTGACAAATAGTGTATTAGGGCTGCTTTACACTACGGTGGAGAAGTTTAGAATTGACAAATAGTGTATTAGGGCTGCTTTACACTACGGTGGAGAAGTTCACTGGTCAAGAGTTCGAGGGAAATGGTCCAATGGAGCAATATGATTAGAGAAAAAATTGTTCTTCACCGGATTGGGTTTACACTATGGCCAAGACTTGACCGGTAGAGAACTTCAAGCATGGATGAAAAAATGACATGGCCGCCTATATGACATCACTTTTTAGAAGAGTTATTCTCCAATGGTTTAGATTCTTGTCCGGCCTTAATTCCCTGAACAAGATTGAAGAAACTGGCCACTGGAAAAGAACAACTTTCATTAAAATATTAATTTTCAGCCATAAATGTTGCAGGGTAACTTTTGAAGGCTGCAACTTTGACATCTTATATCTTCCTCATGCAAGGTCCATTTTCAACAATTTTTATTGGCGTAGTTGCGCATTTTTGTTTGATTTTTGCGTCAGAGATTTTAGACCAATTTGATACGTTTTGAGTAACTGACTTGCATTTTAAAGGTTCAGCTATAGATGGTTTAGGGTAACTTTTGAAGATTGCAACTTTGGCGTCTTGTATCTTCCTTATGCAAGGTCCATTTTTGATGATTTTTGCTGGGAAAGTTGCACGTTGCTGTCTAGTTTTTGTAATTTAAATCTTAAATTGATTCAGTACGTTTTGAGTGACTGACTTGCATTTTAGTACAAGGAGGTTCAGCCTTAGATGGATTTCTTGCAACTTTTCTTACCATTGAGGTTCTTGCATTTTGGTTCTTGTTGTGCTTTTGAGGTTGAATGTCATTATCTATAGACTAAATGTGTTTTGCATTGGATTTCACTTCATTTTTTTGCATAAGATTCTACTTCATTTTTTGCATAAGATTCTACTTCGTTTTTTGCATAAGATTCTACTTCATTTTTTGCATAGACAAATGTATTGCCATTGAATTTCAAATTGTTTTTGAACTGTCAGTAACATAATTGCGGAGATTGTGTTTTAGGAAGAAGTTCAATATTTGCTACTTTTTTTCCCAAGGATGGCTAGTTTCTTGCAACTTCCGTTCACTTGCAGCAAAAAAGAAGAGTATGTCGGTAGGGAGAAAGTGAGTGCCTTCAAGTCCTACATTCAATATCCTTCTTTAAGCACTAGTGCCTTGATTGAAGAAAGTGAACCGAATGAGAACAATTTGGATGTTGGAGGGAAGGAAGTAGAGGAACATGAAGATTGTCAGATTGTTGAACCCACAAACAAATGAGAAAGTGGGGGTTTGAGAGAAGGGGCAATCTAGGAGAATCTTGGAGCGAAAGTGAGGGTTTTAAAGTGAGAAAAGTTGGGAGAATCTCGGGGAGAGAAGAGACAGTCAAAGACAATTAAGGACAGTTTGGGGACAGTTGAGGCCAGTCAAGGTTAGTCAAGGACAGTGAGGGATAATTAGGGACAATTAGAAATTGTGAACAACCTGGGAGAATCTAGGAGAGAGAAGAGACAGTCAAAGACAAATAGAGACAGTTTGGAAGAGAGGGGGATAGTTTGGGGGACAGTGAGAGACGGTGAGGGATAGAGAGGGGACAATCATGGACAATCATGGACAATCACGGACAATCACGGACAATCAAGGACAATCAGGGACAATCAAGGATAATTAGGGACAGAGAAGGAACAGTCAAGGATAGTGATGGATAATAAGGGACAATTAGGGATAGAGAAGGAACAATCGAGGACAGTCAAGGACAATGAGGAATAATAAGGGACAATTAGGAATTAGGGACAACCTGGGAGAATCTGGGAGAGATATGGGGGATAGTCGGGGACAGTCAAGGACAATTAGGGACAGTTAGAAATTAGGGACAACGTGGGAGAATCTAGGAGAGAGAATAGACAATCAACGACAATTAGGGACAGTTTGGGAGAGAGGGGGATAGTTTGGGGGAGAGAGGGGACAGTCAAGGACAATCAGGGACAATTAAGGATAGGAGAGAGAAGAGACAGTTAAGGACAATTAGGGACAATTTGGAAGAGAGGGGGATAGTTCGGGGGAGAGATGGGATAATTAGGGACAATCAAGGACAATTAAGGACAATCAAGGACCTGTAAAGAAGAAAAATCCATCCAAGAAGAGATCCAAAAATGTGAAGGTTGAAGAAGAAGACATTGAGGAGAAGAAGAATAATTGGCTAAATGGTGACGTTGAACAACTTATTGCAATTTGAGGTGAAATGCACCCAAAGTTTGTGAGGAATGCTAAAAAGCAAGGTATGCTCTTCATTCATCATGGTTAAATTTTCTTTTGTTGACATTTTTAGCTTGCTTTCAATGTTGAAAATCTAAAACTTTTACAGCGAGTGTTTGAATTCACTTAAACTTGTTGAATAAGCTTTTTTATGTCTTCTAGTTTTTTTGACATTTTTTCATATGATAATAAGTAGTATTGAATTTTTTGAAAATCATATTAGTCCATGTAATTTTGTCTTGATTTGCCAAAGCCCATTTTCATAACTACAACTTCCATGACATCATAATGTTTTAGCATAAGATACTTCTATCATATTTAAGCTACTAAAATATATTTCAATCATATATGTGTTTGATTTTGAACTCTTTACTATTCTAAGTTTCATTATTTACTTATGTAATTGTTGTATGCAATTTTTTTAAGTCATTTGTAAAGATCTAGGCATTGTTTTTCAACACTTGATGCAAAAGTTATAGATTTTCAAAGTTGATTGCAGCCCAAAAACGTATATATCATGTCTTAAGAACCATTAGGGATTGTAATTCCTATTGACTAGCCTAAACTTTCTTGGTGGCGAAGTTGGCCGGTGGACTTCACCTTGTGACACTAGCCGATGGACTTCACCAGATGGTGTTCACACTACAAACCGGTCAAGACTTCTTCATGCATTATTGTCTTTCTATCTTTTCCAACATCCATCACTTGCCTCATAACCATATCTTGGGCGAAACCTCTTGATTGACCAGTGGAGCTCTCCGTCGTAGTGTAAAGCAGCCTTTAATTGGCAATATGTGTATGAATTGGATACTACACTAAATGCAGAGTTTGCAATTAGTGTATGGGTTTCTATTTAGTGTATACTACACTAAATATCATTATTAGTGTAGTCTACACTAAACATTAGGATTGCTAGGGCGTGAGCTATGAGCCATGAGCCATGAGCGGTGAGCGGTGAGCTATGAGCAGTGATAGTCACACAAAAATACCCTATTTTTTTGTATACATGATCGGAGAACCGTGGAAAAATAGCAGTATGAAAGTCTATATCCGTGGAAAATTTGTACAACCTATATATGATGTAATGCCTATATTCGTGTAAATATGCTTCTAATTTCATTGTGTTAGTATCTATTCTCATTTTAGTCTCACATTGGTCCCCGTATTTTGACAACTCCCTTTAGTGCTATCAATTATAAGGTGCTGTAATTATGTCTTTACCATTTCATTCTTATATTTTTGAATATACTTGTTACTTATTTTTTCTATTATGGCCTTGCCTTTTATAATATAAATCAATTTGACAAAAAAAATAATTATTCATTATTGTTTATTCTTTCCAAATTGTTTTTTGTTTCGTTCATGAAATTATCTATTTCTCTCTAACCTATATCATTTTTTAAAAGACAATAATTGGTATAAATTTAAAATGCTTTGATTTACATCTACATTAATTGTAGTATTTCCAAAGTCTATGAAATCTGATACTAATAGAATGCTCTCTAGAGTTCACAAACTAGTCATGTAACTTATTTTTTATTTTAACTTATAATATTTGCTATTTATCTTTCACAAGCTATGCTAATATCTATTGAAAAATTAAAGTATAGAAAATAAAATGGATAATATAATGAATACAAGTTACAAGTTAGGAAGACAATAAGAACATGAAACTGAGTACTAAATATAAAAGAAACACTGCAATGTAAAAGACACATACAAAGTGAACAAAGAAAGTTTTGAAATGAAGAAGTACATGACTATAGCAAAATTAGAAAGTAGAATTAAAACTATCATCACTACCCTCGCTAGCCTCAATCGCTTCAATGTCCACAAACTGAACAATACGAGGGTCATAACGACGAGTCTCATATGATAGACTAGGAGATGATAAAGTAGCTAATAATTGAGCTAAATCTTCTATTTGCAAAGGAAGTAGAAACGGTTTAGGAGGTGATTCGGCAGCCGCCATCAATCTACAATGAGTCAAACAATAATGTCAATGCTCAACTTTAAAATATTTAAAAGAATACAAGAAAATAATAATTCACAATTTATTTACTAAAACGGTTTCGTTTTGCAACATGATGGACATGAATGTCATCCCTCTCCAAGTCAATATCCCCTTGCGAAGGCACAACAATCTCTACCAATAGTGGCGCGTCTCGAAGTGATGCAAAGATGGCCTCAAAAATAGTAGGATCCGCCTCAAAAACAACCAAATGGCGACTTAAGCCGTAGTAAGTGTGAATCGAGGCTCCTAAATTTAAAAAGAAAATATTAATAGAACTCTATATCATCAAGGATTTAAACATCAAACGTATCAAAATTACCTGTAGAAGCATAGACATCAAGAATGACACCACCTAGCTTGGTTACAACTTGAATAAGAATTTGCAATAAAATTGAATCTTTCTCCCGGCCTCCTCTCCAAGGAACAATTCCATTCATTTAAAGTTGAAGAGAACATAATCCTTGCCAAGGTTGGTATTGCCATCCAACACTGGTTGGTCTTGTTGAAAGGAGAACTGAGAACTTGATGCGAATTATGAACGAGGAGGATGCAAAAACGTTGTGTCTACCTAAAAACAATCTTGTTGTTAAAACAAATAAGTGGGAAAATAACATGGAAAAAGTAGAGATAGGGAAACACACCAACATTGACTAGTTTGTTGGAGATGTAAATTGGAGCTCATTGATGCCCCACCAAGCTTTGATGATTTTGAAGTCATAAGCCTTTGCATATGTACGTATGTCTACTCGAATGGTCATTGATTCAGGCATAAAGATAAGTAAAGATGCATGACTTTGCAAATAGTAATGAGCAAATTCGAAGATAGCTTCCAATTCAGACACATTATATGTATTCCACTACGGAATGTCATTCGGAAGAGATGAAATCTTTGGAACCGGTAAAACGTTCGGGAATATCAATAATGATGAGATCAAATCCATCATGAGGACACAATGCAGAACGCACCTGAGTTCCTCGACCCTTTCCAACCTACACATATAAAATATAACAAACATCAATTAATCACTCCAAAAAAATATCACTATCAAGAAGGCAATAAATCACTCCAAAAAATTATAACAAATTAAATACTAGTTATAGCAATGTACATGATTATGAATGATGCTACATACCGTTAGAACAAAATCATGCATCTTCTTCATAAGAGGATGATCGCTCCCAGATTCCATCAATGTGAAAATTGAAGTATTTTCCACAGGAATTTTTGTTGAAGAGACCATAGAGGAAGAAGAAATACACGTGTTGCAGTTTGTAGAGACAGTATTCCTCCGAAAACCCCTCGATCGTCATTAAGAGCTTTCCGCAGAAACCGCTCCGGTTTCGATCCCACAGAGACCTAATGTTCTTCTTTCCAGTATTCCGGATTACTAAACTTAACACAACAATTCATTTACAAGTTAGCTATAGTCTTTACTTACTTAGGTTGGGTCCGGATCCTTCCGGCGTCCGGATTATGTACAACGTTTTCCGGAAAGAAATCTCCAAAATTCTGGAGGGTAGTTTGATTAGTCTTTGTTCCTCCTTAGAGAGTCTCCTGGAGTTTTTAAGCGAGTGGCCGAAGTCCACTGACCCTATTTTGTGTAAGTGGCTGGGTTTTCCACTGCCCTGTGACTTAAAGTGGCTAGGCACCCACTGTCCGGAACTTATAGTGACCGAACACCACTCTCCCTACTCTACTAACTAGTAATTTGATTGTTGCTAACGGACAATTGCTCTCACGACATCCGGAAGGCCTTCCGGATGCGGTCACACAGAGACTAATCCGGACTACAACGACATTCCGGCGGATACGATTGCAATTTTCCGGAACGGAGACTCACTGTTCGCTATGGTTATTCCGTCTAGATATTGGTATCAGGCTTTTTCCTATCTTAGGGGAGAACTCCGGTAGTGACCGGAATCCAGTTTAACACGGTTTCTTCCGCGAACTAGAGATTACCAGGAACACCTCTGCAATTCATCTCTTCCCCTCCTGGCTACTTCCGGACCTGAAGACTACTAGGAACACCTCTGCAATAGTTCTCTCCAGCTCTCCCACGCAATCTCCTAATACTGACCTCGACAGCTTCCCCTCCGGAAAAACAGCCGACTTACCCTATTCCGGAATAATTACTCACACAACCATACCCTTAAGAATGGATCCGTCACTCACAGGTTCCACACGTCACACCAAAACACAAGGTAGCAAATCTAGTGCAAATGACGACGTATATTTCCGAGTGAGAAGAACAAGATAAAAGGTTTTTCCCAATACCTCACTACTAAGTACTCTCTGAATTCTCTAAATTCGGATTTCCTTCTACCTACTCCTACAAGAAATCCGCTAGATCTTATCTAAAAGATCCAAGAAATCCGGAAAAGTCCCAGATCAGATCTCAGATCCTAAAATCTCGGAACAATTCCGGCCTCCGGAATTCCTACTCTAACTACAAAAACTGGCTATTGATTCCGGCAGCAGCCGGGTGCACTTGGGGCCTCATCGTTAGTCGCTGCAGATCCGGACTCTAACCCTAAGAAAAGGAGAAAAAGAAACATACAACCTAACTAATCCTAAGTGGGAGCACCTGGACCCCGATTTCTCCCACTCCGGCGGGAGGGGGAAATCTCCACTGGAACGCGCGACTTGTCCTTCGCTTTCTTCGACGTTGCAGGTGAAAGGTCGGTCTTCCGGGTCGATGGTCCTGCTGTTAAAGGGGCAGCCACCACCGGAGTACTGGCGTCCGACGGTGGAGGGGGCTGTTCCGGTGATCCTTCCGGGACCAGGGGTGCTGGTGTTTCCGTCGCGGAAACTGACTTGGTCTCTTGGACCAGGTCTCTGTAGCTTCCGGAAGGACTCCTCGGTCCGGATGCCAACCTCCGAGAGACGGACCTTGGTGGGACAAGGATGCCGCCTTCCGCCGGAGGATCTGGAAGATGCATGTTGGGTGGCGACAAGAGATCCGGAAGGGTCTTCAGGATCTCACTCGTACTTGGGTTAGAAAGTACGATGCCCTCCGCTGGCGTCTGGGGTGACAGAGTGTCCACAGACTTCGGATTTGCTGAAGTGCGCGGAGCTGGAGTGGAGTTGGCCGGAGGTCCCGGAGAGGCTGTGGTCCGTGTTGGTGTCGTGGTGTTGTCCGGTCCAAGTGCTGCTGGGTCTTCCGGAGGTTCCGCGGTGATGTTGTCAACCAACATCTTCATCTGGTCCCAAGTCCGGCCCATCTTCTCCACTTGGTCTAGGAAAAATCGGATGATGTTGGCCCTGGTGACCTTCTCCTTCTTCTCCACCAGTTCGGTGAAGAGCCGGCTCCGGTTGACCACGTCGACCGGAATTTGCAAGGCCGTTGCGGAAGCAAGGGCCTTCGCCTCGGCTTCCTTCCGGGCCGTCACCGCCAGGGCTGCTTCGGCGAGGTAACGCTTCATTTTCTTCTCCATTTCTGTATTGGCCTTGTACATGGTGGAGAGTTGGGTATGCAGCGCCTTCGCAGCCGTCTCCCGGTTCCGGAGCTCCTCCACCCTAGTGATGGCGTCCTCCAACCGGTCGACGTCCAGACTTCGGAACATTTGCTCCACGCTGGTGGTGATGATGTAGTTGGTCTCCTTAAGGAGCCCAACTCTCCAACCAATATCCCGGGTGAGCTCATTCATCAGTTTGAGCTGACCCTTGGAATCGCTCTTATCGACCTTTCTCCTCTTCCGGTTGGTCCCCTCCGACGGTCCGGACTCGTCTTCTCCGGATGATGTAGAGGAGCTGCGTATTCCCGGACTCTCCGCCTCGGGCTCCTTCCCCTGAGGTCTCTTGGGAGCCTTCCGGCCCTCCGGAGTGCCTGTGGTTGCTGCTTCCAGCACAGTCTCCTTCCCTCCGGACTCCTCTTCCTCCGACTCGTCCCCTCCATACTTTTGGAAGTTAAGGACTTCATCGTACTATCGGATTTCCGTCTGGGTTAGCTGTTGGTGGTGAGCATAAAGGTGCACCACATACGAGGCTAGAGGTGTTGCTGATTTCTTCACCTTCTGAAGATTGGCCACGAGCCGGTTGATCAGGTCGGTCATCAACGTTCCCTAGTCGACGATGATCTTCCCCCGGAGTGCTCCGAGGAAAGTGCAGGCCCACTCCGCCACCACCCGCTTCGACTTTTCCGGATGGAAGATAGTGTTTAAAAACCCTAGCACGAGCTGGACATCCAGGTGCCGAAGGTCTTGGAGGTTGTAGCCATCCTTCGGGTCTGCTGGTCCTCCGAATTCCTCTGCCAAGAACTCGTCCCGCCGTTCCACCACCTTGGTGCGGCCGGCTCGGAAGTCGTAGGCCTGAGACCACTCCGGGACTCTCCAGACTTCCGGATGGGCTCTCATCAAACCCTTGTACTTCTCGTCCGGTGCCCCGACAAGTTCCCGGACGTAGACCTCTTCCCGGATGCCCCACGGAACCTCGAGCAACCCGTCACAACCCATGTACTTCAGACTGTTCTTCAGCATGCTGACTTCGTCCGGATCTTCTGGTATCTCCGGAAGAACACGGGTTAAAGGCGGCAGTGCGACTGCCGGCTCTTCGTCTCTTCAACCGCGCCCATCTCTGTCCGTCCTCTTCTTCTTCGCCATCGGCACAGACTTCATGAGACCTGTCTATCCCCTCACAGTCTCTCGAGGTTGTCCCTGCACGCACCAACTTCACAAAAACCCTCCCTAACGGACGGACGTCCGTTCTAACCGTCTACGTTCAAAACCCTAACGGCAAGAGGTTCGGAAAACTGAAAGCGTGAGAGAGGAAGCGAAAGCGAGAGAAAGAGAGAAAACCTAGACACGGGAAGACGAAGTGAGAAGAAAGAGTATCCCACCAAACCCCAGCCTTAAGTAGTCTGGCCGTGAGTACGGCATCATGATGGCGGTTGATGGGGACAGTTCCGGCTGACGATTCCGGATAACTGACTGCCCCGGAATTCCGGTAACTGCTCCGATTCCGCTTTTAACATCTTTAGGCTTAATTAGGGTTGGCAGTCAGGTTTATCCGACTTTATTCCTACCTGAAGACTATTGGCTGTATCCTGGCACAATCTATCATAATTAATTACTAAGTTTTTTTGTTTTGGCCGGAACTTAAGGTTAACTTCCGGCTCCTTGTGGGAATGGAATCCCACAACACGTAGCATTGACATTTTTTTTGGCCTGAAGATTCGTCTAATAACTTGGTTGGCATTGGTGGCCTAAGAAGGAATTGATGAATTTACTAAATTCAATAAATTAGGTGATGCAATCACCCGATTGCCATCTATAGGAATAATAGTTGCAGTAGAAGTTTCAGTTACCTTTGAAGCTTCAGATGCCTTGGATGACTTGAATGACTTTGTTGCCTTTGTAGCCTTTGTTGTTGTTGTTGTTGTTGTTGTTGTTGTTGTTGTTGTTGTTGTTGTTGTTGTTGTTGTTGTTGTTGTTGTTGTTGTTGTTGTTGTTGTTGTTGTTGTTGTTGTTGTTGTTGTTGTTGTTGTTGTTGTTGTTGTTGTTGTTGTTGTTGTTGTTGTTGTTGTTGTTGTTGTTGTTGTTGTTGTTGTTGAATATGTTGCCTTTGTTGTCGTTGTTGCCTTTCTCTTCCCTTCCTGAGTTGTTAATTGTGCCGTAGCAACTTTGGGGGCATCCATTACGCACGGCTGTAGTTCACGCGGCTGTTTTTTACCAGAACAAGGGTCATGGCACCGAGACAATACAAAAGTGCTCTTCACAGCACCCCAACAAACTCGACCCAAACTATAGATCTCGGTGACAACCGAAGTGCTGAAGACTGATGTGGCTCCGCGCTTCGTCGCTTCCGATCCAACCTCTCCATATACACTTACACTAGTACAAAAGTGGAAAACAAAAACCGCATTCATTTTCGTGTTGCCGTTCTTATGACCACGCTGCCAGAATTATGTTACATTGTTCATGGTTTGGGCTGCCGCGGTTTTTTGCTCATAACTTCTTCAGTTTTTAGAAGTTTTGGGAATGTAATACACCATTGGAAAGGTCTTGAAAATTCGCTTCCAACAGTATATTACACGCCCAAAAATTCCAAAAAATGAAGGGCGGTTTTTTTCCCACTTTTGAACAAGTGTTATCTAAAACCTGTTTTGAAAGTACCTCGGCACCGAGATAGTAAAGGACCGTCACCAACTGAGTCACGACGACCCACGAAGATCGTCACCAGCAATGTCACGACGACCCACAGAGATCGATACCACCTGTATCAATGTACCTCCGCACCACGAAGATCGTCACCATCACAGTCACGACAACCCACGAAGATCAATACCATGTGTATCAACGTACATCGACATCGAGATAGTAAGGGACTGTCACGAATATAACCGAGACCTTCTAAACAATGTAAGCAAAAGTCCGCAACTTCGATTTATGATTGAAAGTCATGGCTCTGCCCTGGTGCAACGGAGGAAGCATAGTTTGAGATCATTGAGCTTGTGAAGATTGAATGCGGTGATTCTAGTGTGAGGTGTTGAGGTTCATGAACGTAATAAGGTTGGACGAGAACTGTTAGGTTGGACGAGAGTATGACGATTGAACAACAACTGATATCATTCTCTGGTGATTTTCCAATGTGGACAGCAAACACCTAGGTGGTAAAATTCAGATATACATATTATACCGCCGTATTATATCGTGAGCTCTCTGTATTACACTATATACTTATCATCGTATACTACGGTATTGTAACGTCGGTTTATGTATACCTGAATTTTACTATTGTTGTTGTCCCAAGGCTTGACGAAAGTTACGAGATTTGTATATGTGATACCTATGTAATACCCTGATGACACCCGTGCAATGCTTAGGTGATTTCCACTGTGGACGTAACACATTCTAAGGAAAAATAAATAATTTGTCATGTGGTTCCCAAAACTGACCAATGCACATGGAGTTCACAATAATTTCTCGTAAAAATTAGGGTCTCGGCACCGAGATACCTCATACTGAGCTACAAGAATTTGAAATCATCAAGATTGACAACAAATGACTAGGACCTACCACAAAATAATTCATAGGAATCAAATGATCTCAGCACCGAGACACCTTGTAATGATCATTCAAGAACTAAAATCAAGAAGGTTCCTAACAAGATTCTATGACAATCTCTCTAAAACATTCTGACAAAATAGAACGTCTTGCCACTAAGATCCATGGAAGTGATCACCAATATGAGTATCAATATACTTGGTCATTTGATTAACCCCTAAAGGATTGTGACAATTCACATAAAAAACTCTTCAAAATTGTTGGTTTTAGTGCAATAAGTTAAGAAGGAAATAAAACCTTATGTTTATGTTTTTGACTGTAGGATCTCAATTAAGACTTTTGAATTAATGTACTATAAAATATTTCATAAACATTGACCGCACAGATTAAAAGATTATAGTGTTTGAAGTCAAGAAATAGGTTCATTTCTTCTTTGCGTTGAGAGGTTTAGCATTCTTATATTTCACTTTGCAATACACAAGGTATAAATCTATAACCATTATCTTGAGCATAGTGTTAGTTCCCAATACACCAATTTTTAGAGGTAGAGAAGGGGTGTAGCATGGAGGAAACAAGTGTGCATGGAGTGGAGATATAGAAATTGCCATTTCACGTTATATTCCTTTGTGAACTTAATACACTCATGAATAATAATCCAAACGGCCAATCTGAAGGTTCTCATTCACATATTGTTGTTATCAAGGACAAGCTAGACATAAAAATAAATCAAATTTTAGGAACGTGCCAAAAATCTATATTGTCCTTCCAAGTCACACATGGTTCTTTAGGGGTCAAAATTTAATGTTCTTACAAAAATATCAAGAGAAAGAGTGTCTCGGCCCCAAGACCCTCAAAGTCATTGACATCTAAAAATTCTAGAGATTGCAAACTAACTCATTGACTTCAAACATCAAATCTATTAACATCCAAGGAGAAAAACAACATGAGCCGCGAGTATAAGAAGGCAATCGAGAACAACAGACTGAGAGACCATGACAAACTAATCCAAACATCCAAAATAGGCAACAACAACGCAAATTTTGAAGACAATCTCTGAATAAAATTTCGACCAAAATGATAGTCTCGGCATCGAGACCTATTAAATCCAAGCAATCATGGTCATAAACAAAATCTCGAACCTGCTTGGTTGTGTCATGAAGAGGCACCTCAGATCCTTCTGCAACCCTGTCTTCAGCCATTGCCATTGACGCCGCTCTACTAATTGAGCTCAGCTACAACATAACAAAATGGTATCGGTGCGCATTTCAGTCCTAGAATTCCATCAAATTCAAATGACTATGACTATGGAAGACATGAAGGACGTGATGGAGAAGTATACTAACTTGGCATCTTCAAATGTCAAAAATAACATTTCATCCTTCAAGCAAGTCGGACGTACAAGCGCAATGGACGGTATCCGCACAATGAGAGGTTGTACGACTTGGCCATTTGTCCAGCGCAACATGTTTCCAAGTTATGGAGACAAGATGTTTCCGGGTCAAGGAGGCGTCAAGGACAAAATTTTTGTCATTAAGATGTGCGTGATTGGCCCTGATTCAGGAGTCGATCTAGTTTTGCGTATGCAGCCTGGTGGAGACCTACAAGACACATGGATCATGTTTCATCATGTAAAGTGGGTCAGGAATTGGACCACCATGGGTTGCCATGTCTACGACTCTCGATATTGTTGAGTTATGACTATTGCAGTTTCCGACATGCAATCTGAAGACACAGAAGCCCAATGCATCATGTGGAGGAGCATCAACAAAGTTATGGGGAGGCACGGGGTTGACAACGTCAACTTCAAAGGTTTTATGGCGGATAGCACAAGAGCAAATTGGAATGTTGTACGGACGGTCTATGGTTGAGGTAATCCCCAAGAGGTTATGGTAGATCGAAAACGCACATGTCTATTTCATTGGACAACATCCATGAACCGCCACACGGACAAGTATATCAAGAGCAAGTTCGAAAAGCAGCACCGTCTTCTAGGCAAGCAATATAAGGATGCCAAGAATTTGGCAGACTCTGCGATTCGTTACCTTGCCATTAGAGCTTGGTAGCAATCTTGTGGTGCCCAAAATGATGAGGCCCTCAGACAACTTGACCAGTGGCTTGCCATTTGGCATTACCGCTACCGCCAATGGGGAGCATCTATGGAATTGGTATGAATTGTATCATATTTGATTATAGTTTCATTTCAATTTACAATCCAAACAACCATGTAAGTGACATTGTGATTTGTGTTACAAAATCTTATAGATGAAGAGATGGCCGAAATGCCATAATGTAATTTGGCGGAGACAATCCACAATCGTTGGTTTCAATAATCAAGGAATAGAGGAAATGACCTATACGATGCTACAATGGACAACTTTGTTCGTGCGTTTATGCAATGCACAAACTATTATCATTTTTTAAAAGGAGGGCAATCAGGGACCGACCCTTCCAAGCATGAGTTGCGAATGAGGCTTGCTCAAAGGACCGGTAAATACGAGAAGGTGATTGAAGCCATGGAGAGCATACCGGAGGACCAAGGAGTGGTGCACACACACCTCACTTTGAAGGAGAAGAGGTATTTGGCTCCAGCAAACGAAAGCTTGATCAACCATTTGGTTCAAACCTTGATAGTTATCGCCCTGATATATAAATTTCTCCCGTCAGAAGGCCTCTACAAGGTCCAGGAAGGGACGCCAAGACAATTCTTCACTAGCGACAACGTTGCCTCCAACCTCCCCATCTTCATCTTTGGATGATGTGAAGCTTGTATCCCCACCGTGTCTCCATCTAAAGCACCTACGGGAGTAAAGCATGTTACGAGTGTTCAAGAATCTAAGTGTGACATATATAAATGACATATTGCAAGACTCTCGAAGACTTCCGGTAAGTGTTGTCATGCTAAACAGGCCAAGACGGATAAGACGTGCACCGAGAAGATTGTGCGTTTGGGAAAAAACACTCCTGCTCCTACATACACCAAGCTCCTCCATGTTCAAAGACTCCTGAAGGACCAAGTTACCGACTTCTTCCATTGCTCAGATGACATTGAAAGGTGCGTACGGGAACAAAGCAGAAGTGGGTGAATCACCGTCCGCTTGTTCCAGATGTATGGCATGTGATGACGGGCACCAACCTTGCCAAGGATGAGATTTTGAGGCTAGAAGAGGCAGGATTTCAACTTGAAGAGCGACGGGAAGTGTCACCAAGGCGGCTATTTGGAGATGCTGTCAATCCTACTGCGCAAGTTGCATCTGTGCCTGCACCTGCAAATGCCGACTCTTATCCAACATTGCATGAAGGCCATTGTATCTGTAGTTAGGCAAAAGTTTCCGTGAAGCAAAAAATTGATGGGCATGAGCGGACAACCTCAACGTCCGCATCAACTTCATCTCAATGCTTCTCTATTGTGCCCTCAGATGCATCATTGTACTACAGTCAAACAAGGAGCAGAAGACGAGTGAATATGGCCTTACTATAGGCCCTCTTCCAAATTGCTCTTGCGGCAACTTCAAGGACATGGTGGTTCAATCCAAGAAGAGAGGTGCTTGGTACAATTGCAAGCATCTCTACTATATTTTTTGAGTGGTATGCAAGCTTGATTTCAAGGACGATGCTTTTGTCCATGGTGCTACCTTAAGCTTCAACGAGATCAAGAAAGTGCTGGAGAGTGGTGTCTTGGAGCTTATATGATGTGTAGCTTCAAAAGTAGGGACATTGCTACATGAATCAATACCATTTTTAGCCCAACTCATATGGATTGTTGGTGAATGTTATTAGTATATGGATAATGTACCTCTTATTTGTTATAAAATAGAAAGACTTTTTTATTCTTATACTGTAGTTGATTTCGATGTCATATCCGCATCTACTTCACTTGTGTCTCCATCACTTTTATAATACTTCACCAACTTAATTATCTACCATCGTTATTTATACTGTACATACACAAAATAAGAGTATTGTATGTATAAAAATCCTCTCTAGGTCCTAAACTTGTAGTGCCTACAATCTCTCCAATACACCTTCAACTTTGCAAAATAGGAAGACCCAACACTACTTGAATTTGATTGCAATTGGACCTGAAATATTGTAGTCTATTCTAATTGCACGGTTATTGGCACTTAAAATTTACTAAAAAAAATTTAACCAAAAAAAATTCTCACACAGATAACATTATTTTTAGAAAAATAAACCTATTTTCGGTAAATCACAGCTCACCGCTCATGAAATCTCCGCTCATGGCTCATGGCTCATGGCTCACACCCTAGCGTCGTTGCACTAAACATCATTATTAGTGTAGTGTGTCTCAACACACATTATGAACCTCAATGGCTTCAAAATATTTCATGTTACACCATCTAAATTAGTAAAAAGCGCCCTTAATATTGTCCAACAACTATTCTACTACCTCCCATGCCCTAATACATGCGCCTCACCATGCCCAACACATCAGAACCCCTACACATTCAAAGACACATATACTACTACCAACAACAACATCCAACCTAGAAACAACCCCCCGCCAATTCACCTCTCCAACCCACCGCATCCATTCCTCCCTTACCTCCAATACACATCCTCAAAAACCCATCTACATATCCCATCAGTCTTGTAATTGTTCATAACCATAGAAAACATATTGACTCAAACAAAATTATAAAGAACGATACCATATATTTATGCCAATGGCAATACAATAACAATACCTACAAAAATAATTACCCCAACGGAACCTCTTCCTATGGCATGACCAAAATACCTCTACCCATAACTCCACACATTTAACAAAATACTATCAAAACATACAAAACAAATTCTAATTAGAAATCATTCAAGCACACCATCCTCAAGAGAAATTTTGTAACTCCAGATAAGTTACCCCACCCATAATCCCCCCCCCTTAGTATACACACAACCAAATGCAACTTCAAAAAAGACATTCTCACATTAAGCAATACAATGAAAATTAATGAAAACCATGCACATATATAGGAAGAAAACGGAAGGCACCTAATCATTATTCTCATCACTAGACTTCAATGGCTATGGAATCAATACCAAATCAAATTACAAACTCCCACAAATATAGAGCCAACAACCCAACCATTCAAATCTGAGGTAGTTTGGCGATACCGAAGATACAAATATCGCATCCTATTAAATGACCCCCTTAAACTCGTACAATATACATTATCCACGCCTATTCTAAATTCACTAATCTCATCCTTCAACATCCAACACTCATACTTTTCATCCCCCGTCACATCCTCCACTCAATTTACTAAGTTCTATTCACTTTTTGAAAGAGACAATTTTTTTGGCTCACTAGGAAACGCCTTTGACTACAAGTGGATTGGAAATGGTATTGCACGCCCAGAGCGAATTGACCCTCTCGTTGGTACTTACTCGAGGTGGGCCCCATCTTAATTGCATGGGGTCGTTTTTCTGGCCCTCTTATTTTGGGAGGTCCAGAGGTTTTTTTGGATTTTTTTGGGACAAATTTGGGACCTACGGCCATTGTTTACCCAAAAGGACCCTCTTTTGCTATAAATAGGGCCCCATCCAAAAACAAAATAGGGGTTAGGTTTGGCCCCACCACCTCGTGACCCCTTCGGATAAGTACCAACGAGGGGATCAATTTGCCCTGGGCGGTATTGCACACCCCCACAACATAGAAGGAACACTACAAGCAATACATTGGGCAAGCCGCAAGACTTGTGGCCAAAAATGATCCAAACTCTAGCTCCACTCTTACTATCACACAAGATAATAACTAGTACCAAACTTTAACCCTCACTCAGGCCCATTCCTTGATTCTCACATCATAGTCTTATTTGAGGCAGACTTGGTACCATATAGAGAACCCACCTTACCACTCGAACTATTAAATAAACCTAGATTTGAACCTTCTACCATTCAAATACTATGTATACACCATCAAAAGAGTAATATTGGTACTTTGGAACAACTTTCCACACTTACCTTCATAACAAATAACCTCAACATAAGCGGAATATACACAAAAATAACTCAACCTACACCTCTTCTAATCCCAGTGAATCGTATTAACAAAAAATGGTCCCATCTTAGATATGCAAACACAACACAAATCCACCTCAATACACCACCCCCTCTCCACATATCGAGACTATATCTCCTTAAAGTTGCCCCCGCATATAGTTACTACACAAATGGCTCTTTCAAAGAACCAACACAAGTCAGCCCGAGACACTAGCATATGGCATATGTGTTGCAGTTTGTAGAGACAGTATTCCTCCGGAATGCACCCAATCGTCACTAAATGCTTCCAAAGTAATAGCTCCGGTTTTGTTCCCACAGAGACCTAATGTTCTTTTCCAATTACTCCCAATTACTAAACTATCACAACAACCGTTTCAAAGGTTAGCTATGTTCTTTACTTATGTAGTAGGGATCCGGATCCTTCCGGAGTCTGGACTTTATACAACATCTTTCGGAAAGTAATTTCCGAAAGTTCGGAGGGTAGTTTAATTTGTCTCTGTTCCTCCTTAGAGAGTCTCCTGGAGTTTTTAAGCGAGTGGCCGGAGTCTACTGATCCTGTTTTGTGTAAGTGGTTGGATTTCCCACTGCCCTGTGACTTAAAGTGGCTAGGCACCCACTGCCCGAAACTTATAGTGACTGAACACCACTCTCCCTACTCTGCTAACCAGTGGATTGATTGTTGCTGCTAGACTTAGACTCTTACGACATCCAGTAGGCCTTCCGGACGCGGTCACGCACACACAAGTCCGGACTACAACAACATTCCGGCAAGTACGGTTGCGATTCTCCGGAGTAGCTGTTTACCATTCGCTAGGGGTATTCCGTCTAGACCTATGTATTAGGCTTTTTCCTATCTTGGGGGAAAACTCCGGCGTTGACCGGAATCCAATTTAAAACGGATTTTTCCGTGAGCTAGAGGTTACCAGGAACACCTCTGCAGTTCATCTCTTCCCCTTCTGGCTACTTTCGGACCTTGGAGAATACCAGAAACACCTCTGCAATAGCTCTCTCCAACTCTCCCAGGCGATCTCCTGACACAGATCTGAACGGATTTTCCCTCCAGCAAAACAAATGCATCACTCTATTTTGGAAGAACGCTTACACAACCGCACACACAAGAATGGATTTGTCACTCACGAAATCCTACACGCCACACCAAGAGTACAAGGAAGCAAGTCTTAGTACGAAGGGCAACGTCTATTTCAAAGTGAGAAGAACAAGATGAAGGTTTTTCTTCAAAACCTCACTACTAAGTACTAAGTAAGCCCCTTCTAACCTTAGCTTTCCTCCTAGCTACTCCTACGGGAAATCCGCTAGATCTTATCTAAAAGATTCGAGAAATCCAGAAAAGTTCCCGATCGGATCTCAGATCCTAAAATCTCGGAAAAGTTTCCGGCTCTGGAATCCCTATTCTAGCTACAAAAACGGTCAGTCAATTCCATCAATAGCCGAGTGCGCTTGGGGCCCCATCGTTAATTGCTGATGATCCGGAACCTAGATCCAAAAAGAAGACTACACCTAAACTATCCTAAGTCACTGCACCTCGCCCCTAATTTCTCCCACTCCGGGAGGGAGTGATCTCCACCGGACCTCGCTGCTTGCCCTTTGCTTTCTACGACGTTGCCGGCGAAAGGTTGGTCTTCCGAGTCGATGGTCCGGACGCTGGAGAAACCCTAGCCACCGGAGTCCTAGAGTCCGACGGTAGAGGTGGCTGCTCCGGTGAACCTTACGGAACAGGAGGTCCTGGTCGTTCCGTCTCGGAAGCTGACATGGTCTCCTGGACCAAGTCCCTGTAGCTTCCGGAAGGACTCCTTGGTCCGGGCGCCAAACTCCGGGACACGGACTTCGGTGGTGCCGGGAGGTCGTCTTCTGCCGGAGGATCTGGCAGGCGCATGTTGGGTGGCGACAGCAGATCCGGCAGCTTCTTCAGAATCTCACTCGTACTTGGATTGGGAGGTACGATATCCTCCGCTGGTGTCCGAGGTGACGGAGTGTCGAGAGACTCCAGATTTGCTGAGGTACCCAGAGCTGGAGTTGTCTTGGGCTATGGTGGTTCCGGAGTGGCCGTAGTCCGTCCCGGGGTCGTCACGTCTTCCGATACTGGTGCTGCTGGGGCTTCCGGGAGCACCTAGGTGATGTTGTTGACCAACAACTTCATCTGCTCCCAGGTCTGACCCATCTTCTCCGCTTGGTCCACGAGAAACCGGATGATGTTGGCCCTGGTCACCTTTTCCTTCTTCTCCACCAATTCGGTGAAGAGTTGGCTCCGGTTGATCACGTCAACCGGAAATTTCAGGGCCTTCCGGTCCTCTGTCAGGGCAGTTGCGAAGGCATTGACCTTTGCCTCCGCCTGTTTCCGGGCCGTCACCGCCAGAGCTACCTTCTGAAGGTAGTGCTTTACCTTCTTCACCATCTCTGTCTTGGCCTTGTACATGGTGGAGATTTGAAGATGCAGCGACTTCTTGTCGGTATCCCTGCTCCGGAGTTCCTCCACCCTATTTATGGCGTCCTCCAGCCGGTCGACTTCCAGACTCCTGAAGATCTGTTCTACGCTGGTGGTGATGATGTAGTTGGTCTCCTTAAGGAGGCCAACTCTCCATCCGATCTCGCACGTGAGCTCGTCCATCTGCTTCAGTTGACCCTTGGAGTCTACCCGGTCAATCTTCTTCTTCTTCCGGCTGGTTTTTGTTGATGGTTCAGACTCGTCTTCTCCGGACGATGCGGAGGAGCTGCGTATGTCCGGACTATCCGGCACTGGCTCCTTCCCCCAAGGCCTCTTCTAAGTCCTCCTGCCTTCCGGTGTATCGGCGGTTGTTGCTTCCGGCACGGGTTCCTTCCCTCTGGATTCTTCCTCTGACTCTTCACCGCCATACTTTTGGATGTTGAGTACTTCGTCGTACTATCGCACCTCTGCCAGAGTGAGCTGTTGGTGGTGGCGATAGAGATGCACCACGTAGGAAGCTAGGGGGGTCGCCGATTTTCTCACCTTCTAGAGGTTAGCCACCAGTCGGTTGATCATTTCGGTCATGAGTGTCCACCAGTCAATGACGATCTTCCCCCGGAGTGCTCCAAGGAAAGTACATGCCCACTTCGCCACCACCCATCTCGACTTTTCCGGATGGAAGATAGGATTTAAAAACCCTAGCACGAGCTGGGCATCCCGGTGCAGAAGGTCTTGCACGTTGTAGCCCTCCTTCGGGTCGGCTTGTCCCCCGAACTCCTCCGCCAGGAACTTGTCCCGCCGTTCCACCACCTTTGTGCGGCCAGCTCGGAAGTCGTACGCCTGGGACCATTCTGGAACCCTCCAGAGCTCCGGATGGGCTCGCAGCAACCCTTCGTACTTCGGGTCCGGAGTGCCCACAAGCTCTTTGACGTAAACCTCCTCCCGAATGCCCCAGGCTACCTCGAGCAAGCCTTCACACCCCATCGTCTTCAGGCTCTCCTTCAGAAGATTATACTCGTCTAGGTCCTCGGGGATGTCCGGAGTAACTCGAGTCAAGGAAGGGAGTGCAACGGCCGGCTCTTCGTCTCTCCGTCCGCAGCCATCTCTATCCGTTTTCTTCTTCTTTGCCATAGGAACCATCTTCATGAGTCCTGCCTAATTCCTCACAGTCTCTCAACGTTGTCCCTGCACGCACCAACCTCATCAAAACCCTCCCTAACGGACGCACATCCGTTCTAATCCTCTAAGCTCCAAACCCTAACGGCCAGCGGTTTAGAAAACCGTTGAGTGAGAGAGAAAGGAAGAGAGAGAGAGAGAGAGAGCGCGCTCGATCGGAACCTCAATACGCGAAGAAGAAACGAAAAAAAAAAGTTTTCCCTCAAGCCACGGCCTTAAGTAGTCTGGCCGTTAGTACGGCTCATGATGACAGTTGATGGTGACAGCTCCGGCTGACAGTTCCGGACGACAGACTGTCTCGGAATTCCGTTAACTACTCCGGTTCTACGTTTAGCAGCTTTAGGCTCAATTAAGGTTTGCAGCCGGGTCCATCCGTCTTTATTCTTAGAAGCTGACTATAGGTTGTATTTTGGTACGAACTATCGTAACTACTTAACTATTTTTTTTTTTTTGCCGGATTTTAAGGTTAACTTCCAGCACCATGTGGGAACGGAGTCCCACAATATGGCATACACAACTCAACCAAAGAAATAAAAATATCCAAAAGACTCCATGGACTTCAAAATATCCTCGAGACAGAAATAATGGTCCTCTATAAAACCCTCCAAATTATCACTACACAATATACTAATGAATCTGCGCACATCTGTACATATAGTATAAACGTATTTTATCTATTAAACACACAAATAACACTTCCTACCCTCCACAATAGCCATTCCGACGAGGCCATACTAACATCTATGGTTCAAATGCTACAAAATTGCACACAAACTACAACCCTTCATAAAGTTAGAGCACATGTAAATATAGAAGTAAACGAACTAGCAGAGAAACTAGCCAAGGTAGGACTAGATACATCTCATAGAAATGCCAAACAACTGCATGAACACGCCCACGCTAACCCATACTACCTCCAAAGAAAAAGTTGGTCTTCTATGGAAGACACCCCAAACACGCAATTAAGCAATTATGCACTTAGCCAAGTGCAGTGGTTGCTGATAGAAAGCCGCAAGTTATTTGCTCATAAATTTTTTTTAAATCAAAATTTGGCAAGAGTTTAGTATGTTTTTTGTCACAAAATTTTGGTGCTTGTTGTGTCAAACATTGGCATCTTCATGTTCATATAAGTGATATATTTTTGACATTTGCTACTATTTTAAAGAAAATATATGATTTCTAATCTAGTTTGCAAATCCTGCTACAAAATCATAATCATGTGCCTAAAGAGATTATAAATGTATTTTGAGTTGTTATAGGATTTTAGAGTACTGCACTACAAATACAATGTGTAAGAGATACAAAAATATATATGCAATTTTCTAAGACAGTGTAAAGTACCTCACTATATTTTATATGCAAAAACATACATAATCAAGCAATTCCACACTATTACTGAGAGATTCTAAAATCAAACATATTATATGGACCACCCAATATATAAATATATACCACCCACCGAACAATAGACACATCTTAAACTACATTATACTTTAAACGTACTTGCCACTTTAACTACGTGCATGCTCTACTATAGTATATAGCTCAAGGGCTCAGAGCTCATCTTCTAGCACAACGATTCCCTCCACGTGTCCAATGGCGCTACATACCATAGCGGACAGTTCATGATCCTGCACTAGACGATCTTCCACATCTTTAACTCTAATGGAGGCACACTCAACATATCCGTATTTGCCAGGAACACCCTCCCGCGTATGCCTTACGCTATCATCATTGTAGAAAAAGCCATCCTCTGTATTGAAGGTCATCTCTCGCTCTAAGGAGCAGGCCCCTTGAAATGCAATGATGTCCTCGAATAAGCTAGATCTTGGAACGGAAGGCAAACCTAGTCCAGTATCAATTTGAGTACCTCCGAACGTCTCATGTGTCTCCGATACTAGCTTTGATTGAAAAGGCATCAAAGGCTGTGGAATCCTCTTTTGCAACAAAAAAAATGCCAATGAGTTCGATTCTTCTTCTCCCACCTCAAGCCTAGGACCATCAAATGTACGCCCCCTCCCTGCCACTACCACCAAACTAACATCCACTATACCGGTATCTTGCATCCTTTCTATAAGTGTTGCAGACGTCTCTCCTGAAGTATCTTCCATTGCCGACTATATTGATGAAATCCCTCTCTCTTGGAGGAGAATGGTTCATTTCATTTTCATCGGTGTCTAAAGTCATGTAATTCGAGCTAGTGCAAGATGAAGAATCTTTAGTGGTACTTGTAGTGCAGAAATTTTACTTTTTGAACACTATTCGTCTTTACAATGTGAATAGAGATCATAAGTAGAACTAGTTTACAAATAGTATGAAACAGTGTGAACATTTACCCTATTTTTTCGGAATAGTGTAAAAAAGACGAATAGGCGGTTAAGTAAGTTAGTAAAAGTAGTTATTAGTGGGAAGTTATCAAGAGTAAGTTAGACGAGTAGTTATGGAAGTTGAGAGAGAAGATCATTGGTCCAGGTCGAGAAACCAATAGTCACGAGAGGGATATAAAGAAACTGATTCCAATTTTGGAGACACCAGATTTTTCTCACTTTGAATGTGTGTCCTAGGCTGGTGATTGTAACTCTCAAACTTTTATGAAATACAAGCCTAGTTTTATGATTTCTGATCTGTTGGTGTAATTTCTGCATTACCAGTAGTCTACAGTACATCAGAGTTGTATATTGGAGGTCAAAGGATGATGAAGTCAGAATCCTTGGGATTTTGATGGCGGATTGCAGAAGACCAGTAGTCGTTGATTGAGTCTATTTTCACAAAACACTGATTTGTGATAATGGTGCACAATTAATGGCTCAGGAATGAACGAGTATATCTTGGATACGATTAATCTATGCTGCAGTCCATTCTCAATCACCACTTTGAGGTTGTTGTAATATACAATTCGTCTTGACTACTACCAGTATCTATAACTAAATTGAGTATCATAAATGGAGAAGCTGTGAAGCACTGTAGTAATTGAGTCCTTTTATTATATTACCATTTGTCAAATCCTTTCCGATGGTAAACGCCGAGTGATATGACGAATTATAAAAAACCATAAAGTGATAATTACAAATAGTCATGTATGACTGTTGTAATTCCCCTAAGTCTAAACTGAGATGAATGGATAGCGGGTGAGGTAAAATGCATACAATTATACTATTTGTCTGATAGAATTGCCGAGTGAAATTACGTCCATAATGTGTGAAATAAGGATTGATCACCCTTAGTCATTAAATTATAAGACAATAGTAATTTTCCCAAAAACAATTTATGTCATTGTAGTATGAATTGAAGCATTAAAAGATCATGTGGGTGAAGCATGACAAGTAGTGAAGGTAAAATGAGAAGAAAAGAATTGCTATAAGAGAGAGCAATGGAGAAGATGGAAGAGTAAGACTAAAGAGCCAAGAGTAGGCCGAGAGAGTCTTGAGAATGACCATGTTGTCGTAAGTTGGGCTAGATGCCTTTTATATTAAAGTTTGACCAAGTGGCCATTAAGTCAAGCTAAAGAAAAAGAGATTGTTTGTATGTGTCATGAGATTGACGACATAAAACAAGACCATTTGCCATGAGAAAGTATTAGTGAGAGAACACATAGATTTGATAGCGAAGGGTTATCAATAACAACAATTATATTGAGAGTGAGATATAATTGTTGTCCGGTGTTTCTTTGAATGGAAAGTTTTGCAGGTATGATGAAATAATTAACTTAAGGCGGACGAGTGGAGCGAAAGTGGAAAGCCACGATAGAATTCCGAACCCATAAGCTCATGGCAAAATAGAATAGCTAGCATAGTTGTCAATTCTAATAAAAAGGAATTAGCAATTAGAGTTGGCAATGAAATTGGTTATGATGCATTGATTATAAACAAGACAAATTGTATCACTCACTAAAATACTTAAAGACTAATTGTGTCCTTTAGTGAGAGGATCCCACACAATCACAAATGCATGTTTAACCACTAATTGACTGTAAGAGTGTAGAGTGCACTTACGGGAAAAGCACAAGGGTTAATTAACACACCTATAATAGATAATTTGTTATCTTAAGCAATTTGTTAAACAAAAGGCATTCCTATCTAACATGTGACCTTAGTTATTCAAAAGATAGACTGAATTAAGCCTCTCTAAGACCCCCTACTAGGAAATTATCTTGGATTTATTTATATTTACAAGACAAATTTCCCCCTACAGTACCTAAACGTGGCAATCACTCTTGTAAACCACCTCCATCCTCATTGTCGTCTTCATTCCTCACTCTACCAACCGCCTCTTTAGTCTCATGTACAGTACCCTCACACAAGTATACGTATTTTTTAAATTTTGTACGTTTCCACACTACACTGCTGCCAACTTTGGCACCCTCCTGAGGGCTGAAAATTTGTCAATTTACCATGAAATTTTTGGCACAAAATCACCTTTATGTTGAAAACATGTGTGCCAGAGTTCAAGGCCCGAAGATGAACACAAAAAAAGATATACAAAATCTACCAAGATGTGTAGTTGTGAGCCATTCATCGCTGCCAACTTTGACACCCTTCCAAGGATTGAAAGATTTTTTTTTGCCAATGGAATTTTAAGCATGAGACCACCTCTATGTTTATAATAAGTGTGCCAAATTCCAAGGCCACATAATGAATAGGAAAAAATATATTCAAAATTGTTTCTCGTAGCTACATATTTTGGTAGATTTTGAAGATGGTTTTTTGTATTCATCTTATGGCCTTGAATTTTGGCACACATGTTATCAACATGAAGGTGATCTTGTGCCAAAAATTTCATGGTCAATTAACAATTTTTCCGACCTAGGGAGGGTGCCAAAGTTGACAATAGTGAAATGGTTTTGTTGATTGTTTCTCACAACTACACATGTTGGTAGATTTAGATTTGTTTCTTTTCTTTTGTGGGTCTTTTGGACTTGAAATTAAACACATGTAAAACCAACAAAGATATGGTCTTATGTCTAGAATATCATGGGAAAGAATAAAAAATTGAATCCTTAGGAGGGTGTCAAAGTTGGCAGCAGTGAAATGTTTCTCACAACTATACATGTTGGACCTTGGTAGGTTTCAAAAATCTTTTTATATGTAGATATTTTGGACTTCAAATTTGGCACGCATGTGATCAACATAGGGATAGTCTCATGTCGAAAATTTAATGGGAAAATACCAAAAAATCCAATCCTTGGGAGTGTGTCAAAGTCGGCTAGGAGTGAAATGTTTCTCACAACTACACATGGTGCTAGCTTTTGATGTAGTTTTAATTGTGTGGATCTTTTGGAATTGAAATTTTTCACACATATAATCAACATAGAGGTCGTTTCATGCTAAAAATTACATGGGCAAAAAAAATTCTTTCAATCCTTGGAAGGGTGTCAAAGTTGGCAGCAGTGAAACTTTTCTTACAACTACCCTGTGTTGGTAAATTTTGGATATCTTTTTTTGTGTTCATCTTCTGGCCTTGAAATTTGGCACACATGTTTTCAGCATAGAAGTGATCTTGTGCTAAAAATTTCATGGTAAATTGACAAATTTTTAGCCTTCAGGACGGTGCCAAAGTTGGCAGCAGTGTAGTGTGGAAACGTACTAAAGCAAAAAGTACGTATACTTGTGTGAGGGTACTGTACAACATTGCAACCAAAACTTGTTCCACCAGTCTTGATCAACAGTTGTCATTGGAAATTTTTGGAAAACTCATTGTTTAGGAATGAAACTCTATCTGTACAATCGTCAATGATAAAAATCTCAGATCTTTGGAAATCTCCTTGAAAGATCGTGGGAATGGCCGTAGGTATGTTACACGCCACTAAACCCCAACCAGAGGGCAAGTATGAGCCCACTGGTCTTGCCAGCTCTGATGGAAATCTCTCAAGTAAATCAACTTCAGAGGGTTGGCGTATCTTATACCAGTGATCCAAGAATACAAGTGGAAGTGGAAGGTCTCCAGAAACATAGTTCGGACCAGGAGATGTACCCATAGGGTGCTGCATACAAATCGCAACATCGCCAATTGGTTGTAATACTTGCTCCAGAAGCCCATTCTCTGTAAAATCGAGAGCATAGAGATTAACCGAGTTGGGATCAAATGCCCAACATGCACGTCGCATAGTACAGTACATCCCTCTGGAAGCTTCACCTTTGTGAAAAACTCTTCGTTGGCATACACGGCCGGTGGTAACAAGAAGAGGGCATTCTATTGTTCAATATTTGTCATCCATATTGTCAGTTGTGCAAAAGCTGCACATAACTAATCGTCTCCTCAATTACCATCTCCATGCCTCCCACCGCCACGCCGAAAATCAATCACCCACAAACATGGTTTCCCTAGCTCTATGTAGTCGATGCGGAATAACCTTCTTCTATACCGAAAGAAGATTCTCTGTGTTGTTCTGGCCTCGCCTCCTAACTTCCATCTGCCATTCCCAATTAGCAGTAGCCAACCCTCCCACATCCACGGACAGTTCAATGTATCCACGCCCCCTATTGCAATGTCACCATAATGAAACTTGATGGAAGGGGGGATGAGGTAGCCTATGTCTTCTACTTAAGACACCTTCCCCTACACAAGAGCACTTCAAGTTGTTTTCGTGGTAGCATTCAAAAGTTTTTCAAAGATAACAAGTTGTTCGTTACTCTTCGGAAAATACTTCTCTATACGGATACGAAAGAACTCCTCCATGGAATTAGGTGTACTTTCCTTGTTCTTTACCTTCAACCAACGGATGGAATTCATCACAACTTCTCATCTCCGATACAAGTCAATCACACCGGCAATCATACAAGGATGTGGATTCGGGTCTTTTACACCGTTGAAGTAATATGATTAAAGAGGTCTTACACCAACCTCCTTCACCGGCTTGGCTGCAGCAGACTTTGCCAACCGAAGATAATATGGATTCGGAACCCTACCTAACAGCCTCAACCAATTCTGAGTCATCTCCTTTCTTGTTGGTCATACGTCTACATTTGGATCCAGTTCTTTCTTATTTGTCATGTCTATCCACTTGTCATCTTCCTCATCGTTGTAAAAGAGAATGTCGTCTTTGCATACTTGAATGATAGCTTCAAAGCAATCATTGCTCGGATTCCATGCATGATTGGTGAGATCCTCCATGTTTTTGGCCAACCTCTTCACCGTAACAACTCCATCCCTCTTGAGCAATTTATGCACTACACTTGCCGCACTCACCAAAGCAACAGCCCTCCGTACATCGTTTGCACGTAGTGTGCTATCAAGCCTCCCGTATGGATCTCAAATCTGACGGAGCTTCCTCAAATCCTCCTCCATGGTAGAATATGAATGTCTCAGGAACTCCGCCACGTTGATCCGCGCAGACTTCTCAATGTAAAAGCGACGATCATCATACACCATAAATGAGGCCTCCCCCCGCTCGAACGTATCCAGGTACTCATTTAAAGGCATAGTACTATCTCTCCACTACTGCTGTGCAAAATTACAAGCTGCTGCTATGTATTGCCCATCCACTGGTTCCCAAATGATATGATATTGAAGTCAAAAATACTGGGATCCCATAGCACCCTGTATAGAAGCACTCCCGTGTGCAATGAACATGCGCTCAAAGTCTCCTACCGTTCCTACCAACGGAAATGGAAACTCCTCTTTCTCAACGACACCGTCATTAGTGGTAGAATGCACGATGTATCTGATTGGTCGAAGTACCAATCTACTCACCCGAGTCACGGATTCTAAGTCTCTTAAGCGGTTAAATACTTCTCTGACCCTCTTCTGTGATAAAACCCGGTGGTTTGTTTCTGGATTTTCCACAGAGACAATGCGGTCTATGTATGCCTTAAACATAAAATTCCCCCACACTGATTCTTTTGCAATCTCCTCCATTGTAGGCACTGGTACTTTTAAATACATTGAAGTTGGAACATCCTACGGTATCTCCGCATTGTCTTTAAAATCCTCTGGTACACTATCCGATAGATTGTGAAATGTTTCTTCCTCCGGCGCCATGGCTGACAAATCAGCTAAATCTCCCGGTGTAGATGTAGGGGCCCTACAATGACCATCAGACGTCCTGAGCCCCGAACTAGGAACCCTACGACTCGATCTTACACTTCTCCCAATCAACCTCCTCCCGCTTGGATCCAAACTTGATGGGCCTTCTCTTGAACCAGAAGCTTCATCCCTCTCAACACGCCGTGGCCTCTTCGTAGGACGTCTACTCGTTAATGGGGATTGGGTAATGTTTGTACCTCAGAAGTTGTGGAGGGATGTTCACTTCCACTCCCCCCCCCTCCATTGGTCGCCAATCCAATTCTAACTGCTCAGCAAGAATTCGAAAAACTTCTATTTTTTCTAGTTCCGCTGGTGGGGCTTCAGTTGTCGCACATGATGGGTCCCTTTCCCGTAATGCCTCATATCTAATATGTTCTTCTATAATCTTCTTAGCCTTCAGCACCATCTCTGGCGATAACGCTAAACAGGCTAAGACGTTACTGTATTTAGCAGTACGTACTACGTACTGCAAGAGAGATGTTTAATCAAAACATCTGCAATAATTTGAGGAATTTCACTTGACCTGGATTTTGAAGAAGATTCAAAGGGACAAGTGCAAGAAGCAACTTCTTTGAAAGAGAAGTCTTCACCTCCAATTGACCTGGACCCAATGTGCAAGTTATGTATATCATATCTTCACGTCGAAGAGTAATTGTCTGGATTTTGCCAAAACTCTTCTCCAACGCCGATGTACGCTTCCCCAGCTCGAAGGGATAATCTGTTGTCGTGTAGAGAGGGGAGCGCTTTGAGAATTCACGGGGAATCTGGCTGCAACCGGAATAGATGGCAGGAGAGTCCAGTCAGGTCTTCAATTCTTCTGTTCTTCAAATCTTCATATTTTCATATCTTCGACTCTTCAAACAACTTCCATTTGGCCTATCATGTGGTGGCTCTAAACGGATTAAGGAGAGAGGTAAGGTGATAAGAACCCACGGCCTCGGACGAATAAAACGGGACGGCCAAACCACAAGCTGAAACCGTCCGAAAAATTGGCTCCTAAAATTCAAACCCACGGTGACCAGTAATCGCGCCTCACCGGTGGAAACAACATAAATACGATCGTGTGGATAACCAACCCCACTTTGCCACAACAAAATTTACGAAGCAAAATTGAAAAAAACTAGCTTCCAAATTCATTTGGGAATAACAAAATAAAGACAACAAGCCTCCAAATCCGGCTAGGAATAACAAGCCACAACCCACAACACACAAGTCTTCATGTCTTTTTGTCTTCAAATCTTCAAATCTTCATGTGTTCAAAAACACAAAGAAACTCAAAAAAAGTGTTAAAAAACACAATGAAAAAATTTCCATCAAGGCTGTAACCTTCAAACAAGTGCCACAGATGACTCAAAATTTCAACTAGTAAGTAGAATAATTTTCTGAAAAACAAATACAAATAACTAAAATTCCTCCAAATTTCAAATCATTCTAAACTACTGTCCGAAAGTTATGTGAGTTCAAAGTTTTGCCTTTCTAGAAATTCAATTGCTCATTACTTCTTCTTACAAACTCCAAATGTTAATTGTAATAGCTTTTTTAAGAGCTATAACAATGGTGCACACATCCTTTAAATCTCAAACCATTCTAAACTACTGTCCAAAAGTTATGGCTTGTTGAAACCTCTGCCCTCTCAATAGATGGCCTCGGGTTTTTACAATTTCAAACCTTCATAACTTTTGCAATTCAACTCCAATCAACTTGAAGGGTAAGTTTTGCAAATCTAAACAGAAGTTCTACAACTCCTGAAATTTTCAAAGAAAGACGCAAAAACTATGAACTTTGGTGGCCGCCTGAATCTCTGCTCCTCTTCGTTGGGTGACAGCAGACCCTCCTCCACTCACACGCTTGCAACTCTTTGCTTACAATTCCAAATCAAGCGAAAATAATTTCTCTGGAAGCGCATCTCAAAGAGAAAAAAAACACTCAAAATATCATTCCAAAATGTTTCTTACAACCAGAGTTATCGCCCATCAAACTCTCGGCTCTCTACACACACACACATTACTCTAGAAGCACACTAACCTCTTTTTCCCAAAACCCGACTAAGAGGGAGAGAAGATGCTTACCTACCCTCTAGACTCTTAAGGTGGATAAGATCAGCCCATGTGCATATTAGATGGGCCTCAAAACACCCATTGGCCCTAGTAAAACTCAAAAGTTAAAAGTCAACAAACCTTTTGAGTTCTAACTAGGAGGTAAACTACCTTCTATCTACCATCTTTTAACTTCTAACATTCAAAAGGAACACAAAACACTTATAATTAGTACAAAGTTTCAATCAAAATCAAGTAGAGATAAAAACTAAAGTCAAAGAACAATGCTACTCCATCTGCAAGAACTTGAGGATGCGCTTGATAGTAATTGCGATGTAATTTGCACGTTTAGTCTTCGTCAAAAGATTCATTGGCCCTTCTAACCAACAATGGTGGCCAGCGCTTACCTCGATTGGCCTAGGTATACAGAAATAATGGTCTTTGTTCAGGCCCTCGAAACTTCCTTCAAATGTCACTTCACGGGGGCCCGGTTCAACACATCCAGTTTGAAGTAAGATTACTAAAACACGAGCGTCCCTTTGGAGATTACCATGTCAACGCTGCTCAACACGAGGCTGCTTCAGCGGACGAGAAGATCCAGCTTCATCTTGTGGGTGGAATGACAATGGTGTGAAAACCGCCGGCTGGGATGGTTGAATTGGAAACTAAGACAAGGAAAGCTGTAAATCTACCTCCGGTTCAGACTCTAGATCTTGTGACTTCATAAAAATCCTCTAGTTCAACATATTAGTTCGAACTTCAAATCCAAACACAAACTCTAAGAACGTAAAGGAGTACTTCGAATCGGTGAATATTGTTTACGCCTTTCGCCTTTTAAACAATTCCATGAGCAATAAGCGTCACCTTGAAGCCACTAAAAGCGTCACCAATAAGTTTCGTCCTCCTAATCAAAGACTTTTCTAAAAAGGTAAACGAGTAAATATTTTATACACTGTAGATATTTACATCAGGACACCGTCACCAACAAAAAGACACTCGACTCATCCACTTACGCGATCCACTAGCCGTGGCTCTCCTAGATTTTATCAATTTTTGGTGGTGCCATAATGCTACACTCAAAAAACTTGTATATCATTACAAAATAATAGTCACTATTAGTATGAAATAAGATTCTTCTTTTTTATAAAGATTTTTTTCAACAAGGCATGACAATTACATCAAAAGATGATCATTTGACATGAATAGAAAATTTGTATTGGTTTAGGGTAAGACCTTGATTTTAGGGACATTTATTTGAATATATTACACTATTTTCTACTTGTAAAAATTTGTGTACGTGGAACCAATACTACTGTTAATTTGAAAGTATAATATGTTAAGCAACAAAATACATTATCTGTATCCTTCTAGAAACACTTCGAAAATATTCATTTTTGTTGAAGACTAACTATTAAAAAAATTAATCCACTTCTATCTTCTACCCTAAATTCCCATTTAATACTACTTCTCTTCCATTAAACACCCTTTGTGTACTTGAAAAAATGTATGTACACATAACAAATATCATGCTTAACCCCTAAGGTACCGTGATAGTTTCAAATCAAAAACACTTCAAAACCCTTTGATTCTAGTGCAATGTATAAAGAAAAAATAAATAAACTTTTATCTCTACTTTTGACCGTAGGATCTAAATAAAAACTTGTTAAATAACACATTCACAAAATTTCATAAACTTTGACTGCACGGATCGAAAGATAATAGTGTTTGAACCAAAACAAATGGTTCATTTTCTTCCCTATGTTTACCGGATCAACAGACTTTGACTTCACTTTGTGTCAAATTTTTGCACTACACAAGATCTAAATCCAATACCATCGTGTTAAGCATGATGTTAGTTCGTTGGTGAAATAGCATATTATTCCAAGTCAATCATTTTCACACATTGTCACACATTTTTTACCAAGGTACCAAAATATCTTCTACCTTTCCACATAAAACTTTGAGATTTTTGTATGATTTACTTTTGATTTTTCCAATGGCATTATGTGATGTAAACCATTTATTGACCATTTGGATTCTCATTTAAAACAATATCAAGTTCACAAAAAAATATAACGTGAATTGATAATTTTTGAACCTCCACTCATTGCACAATTTTTTTGAATATGCTACACTCCTTGTCTACCTCTAAAAATTGGTATATAGAGAACTAACATCATGCTCAACATTATGGTAATTAATTGAGACCTTTTATAGTGCAAAAATTGGACACCAATTGAAGTAAAAGTCTGTTGATCCAGAAAACGCTGGGAAGAAAATGAGCCTTTTCTCTACTTCAAACATTATAATCTTTCAATCCGTGCGGTAAAACTTTATGAAAATTTGTGACTTTATTAATTAATAAGTTTTTATTGAGATCCTACGGTTTGAACTACCAAAAACACTTCATTTCTTCTTCCTTGCTAATTACACTAAAACAAGCATTTTTAACGATTTTTGGTTGAGATATTCTCTACATCATTTATGGACCACGGTACTTGGGGTATCAATATCGAGGGTATTACCACCAGGGTATGACTTCCTGGGTACCATAATTGGTTATCAACCAAGGTATAAATTTAGGGTATCAATTTAGGGTTTTGAATTAGAGTTTTGGAATTGAGGGTATCAATAAAGGATATCAATCCTTTGCACTTTTGGATAGTCCTACGAGAGATGTGCGAGCGCACACCCCTGGCAGTAGTTGTGAGGGAGGTTCTGAGTGTGAGAGTAGGGTTTGGAGGAGAGAGACAATGAAGGTGTGGGAGAGATGGGCTTGTGAGGACGAAGGGCGGGGAAGGTGTGAGGGAAGAAAGAGAATTTGTGGAAGGTGTGAGGGAGACAAGTTGTGGGCGAGAGAAGGAGAATACGTGTGTGAAAAATTTGGTGTGTGGGTGAGAGAGGCCGCGCTTTTAAGGCTATATATGCAGCGCAGCGGGCCTGTAGGACAACGTGTGTATAGGGCTAGGCCTGCAGCGCCGCACAATGAAATGAGGAGGTTGCAAGGGCGCGACAGCGCGCTTGCGAGGCCGCGCAACGAATGAGGAGGTTGATCGCGGAGGTTGACCGCAACTTGATCGCGGAGGAAGCTCTTGTTCAGGTTTTTGGTTTTTGGCTCGACATTTTTGGATATGCTCGATGGAGGAGCACCAACAATAGGGGGTGTGCACGCGCACATCTCTAGTCTACAATTACTCCATGACACGTCACGCAAATTCCATGGGAACGTGGTAACTAGGGTTTGTCTTTTTAGGGTTTGGATTCCTGGTTGCAGCTGCTAGGGTTTGGGTTCCTAGTTGCAGCGGCTAGGGTTTCAGATAGTGCGCTAATGTGCCATACTCCGAATTTAGTGCCATACTACGAGCTACTCTCTTGACTTCAGTTCTGTGTGGTTTTGGTGTCATTATTTCAGTAGTACGTAGGGTGCACTCACTAGTTGTTGACTCCTATCATGTGTAAACATTCAACTTCTGTTGAATTTGCAATTTGAACATACTGAAGTTGGTGTCTTTATTTGTGTGCTCAAATATTGGTACTGCTCACCTTATACTATCGTAACTATGACTGACCTTTAATCATCATAAACCTAAACCTTCAGTTCCCTCGTATTTAGCATTGAAACAAAATGCTTACCAAGTTCACAAAAATTCCCTCGAAAGCTTACCAAGCTCACAAAAATTCCCTCGAAGTGCAAATTTCCTCCTCCAATCTACACAGCATACACAAAGCCAACATAACTTAGTAAATACAGTAATGAATGCACATGGCTTTGAGGTTTTGATTGCAAGAGAGCTCACTTTAGAAAGTGGGAAGAGAAGAGACCTCTAGGGTTTGCACAGAAACCTTATATCCATGTTGGAACCTTGTGCCTCAAGTTTACTAGTCCAAATTTGACTTCTAGAACTTTGGAGCTTTTGCTTTGTTTCTCCTTATGTTTAAACTTTTTATATATTGTATTAAAATTTCAGGCTGAATGTAATACGAATATACTTGGGAGTTTTTATCACATAGTTTACCATATAAATTTTATGCATGTTTTGCAGGTAAAGCGGGAAGAGTTCAAAAACATGTCCAACATCAACGACGGAATGGTGATTTAATCTTGAACGCCATCAAACATCAGTGCATATACTGCTAACACCTGCAACGTATCTTGAAGTAAAAATTTATTTTCATGCAAGTTTAAGATTGATTCTTGATTGATCTTCTGTACTTTGTTGTTTGTAGAATAACCTCTATGTGGATGTACACACCCTTTCTTTTATTAGCAATTGAAACATGTTCCAATGGTGTCAATAATAGCAAGTAGACAACATGGTTCATTTTCTTCCCTAGTTTGAGTGGATTCTCTTCGTTTCAGTTCACTTGGATTCAAAAGATTGCATCACACATGATCTAGATTCATTATTGTCATGTCTAGAATGATGTTAATTCCATTGTACACCAGCGTTTAGGGATGGAGAAGAGGTGTAGCATATTTAACCCCAAAAGGATCAAGTGTCAAAAATGGGCTTTTTGAAAGTTCGGCCAGGTTCCTATGGTGTCAATTTCCAACATTCCTCTTTGAAAATTTTAATATTGAAAGGCATTACCAAGACCTTAGTGGGAAAACAATTTTTACCTAAATTGAACATTTGATGAAAAAGTTTTAGGGTTCCAAATTTCAAATGTAGAGAACGGGCACCTCGGGCACCTCCAAATCTTTTTGCTAGGACACTCTATTGAATGTGAGATTTTTAGTACTTGCAAGTAATATTATTTCCCTTGATGTTGTCAAAATAAGTTCTTGTCTTTAGTGAAAAATAGCATACCAACCCAAGTCAAACATTTTCACACATTGTTAGTCATTGTTGGGCAAGGTACCAAAAAAACTTCTTCTTTTCCAAATTAAACCTACATATCTTTTTATTTTTCACTTTTTATTTTTTCCACAACAATATGTGATGTAAACCTACTTATTGACCATTTGGATTATCAATCCAAAACATATTAAGTTCACAAAAAACTAAAGTGTGAATTACCAAATTTTGAACCTCCACTCCTAGCACAATTGTTTTGAATATGCTACAGCCGACCTCTACCTCTAAAAATTGGTGTTCAAGGAACTAACTTCATGCTTAACAAGATGATTATGGATTTAGACCTTGTGTAGTGCAAAAATTTGATACCATGTGAAGTCAAAGTCTGTTGATCCACTCAACGCAGGGAAGAAAATGAACCATATGCTTGACTTCAAACACTATAATCCTTCAATCTGTGCTGTCAAAGTTTATGAAATTTTGATTATATATTACTTAATAAGTCTTAATTGAGATCCTACGGTCAGAACTAGGAATAAAAGTTTTTGTTTCCTTCTTTGTTCATTGCACTAGAATCCAACAATTTTGAAGTGTTTTTGGTGTAAAACTGTCATTGTACCTTTTGTGTTAAAGACTCTGTGCAAGGAGTTCATGCTCTACAAATTCTTAATTTTTTCATTTCAAAGCAATTTTATCAAAAGGTCCAATATCATCATCATATTTGAATAGCAAATAAGTGTATAGAAACATATCTTTTATCAGATGAATGGTGTTTTGAAGGTTAATAATTAGTACATGTATTTTGACTAATGTGCAGCCATAATGTTCCTATTTTTTCAATAGTGATAATGGAGAGCCGCACGATTCAGACTCCTTCGATACGGCCACACATCGAAAGGAATAATATGTTTTCTAATAGCTCTGTGGGGCCCAATTAGTACAAGCAGCACGTGCAAGGCAAATTCAACAGAGATCTCTTAGGATCATGACATCTGAATTGGGAAGGGTAGTAGAATTGCTTTGTGAAAGAGGAGATGTGGTGGGCTTAGCAACCAGGGAGCATACATTCAAAAGTGACATGAAATTGAATGGGTCGAAGTTGTTCCCATTCGAGGTGGCGATGCGTATCACTAGGATAGATGATGCATTGCATTGGACCGGAGAGATTGTAAGAGAACGCCTTGGCATGTGTGTGGGCTTGGTCATTCGTTAGCATCGGTCTTTGCTACGTATAGTGGTTGTAGAACCTGATATTACAAGAGTCCAAGGTGACATTGGATCACAAATAGCGCCTACACAAATGATGGCCCCAGAACTTGATTTTCCTGAGTTCATCAACACACCAGGATTCACCGAGAGGTCTTGGCGCAGTAGTCAATCTTCAAATGCCATAGATGAAAATTTGTCGTTTTTCCAATCTACTCTCTCAAACATCCAAGATTTTCCCCATGTAGATGGACTTGCTTATGTTAGACGAGTACGTCATCCCTATTCAATGCAAAATAGGAGAAGGAGAGATTCAAGAGAGCCATCATTGACAGAAGCTGCACCATCTAAGGTATTGCTTAGAAGTGTGCAAATTGCAATGGCACAAGGAAGATACAAACGCAATTGTTTGAGGGACGTTCCAGCAAGGTATCTATTGGACATGCGATATAATGCATGGGCTAATGAGTTTCAATACGAAGTACGTAGATGATACATATGTTGGTTTCATTTTACACAAGGACAGGAAGAAACTCGTCGAGACAAGTTTGTAACAAAGTTAGATGGGAAACAAGTTTGCAATGCTTGCTACGCTCTTGGGGTTGGATATTCATAAAAGGCTTTAAGCAATTGAAGAATGACTATCTAATATATGGAAGAGTGACATCGACTCACGGCAATACCATTTCAGATCCGATTAGAGAGAGCACTAGAATGTCTGCGGCAGAGGCTTTAAATCATTTGTCGATGAAGCTGGTTGTCCTCAACCTCATCGCTCAATTGTCGTAAGAGTGACAACAAAGTGGTGCCTCTTATTCTCTTTCCTATGAATACAGCTAAATTTGATGTATTTAATTACGTGAACGAGGAGGTCAAGAGAATTTGTAATGAGGAAACCATTTCTATGGGTTCGTTCCGGAGGATGTTGCGCATCAAGTATCTCCGCGTTCAAGTACCTCCATTCTCGAGATTCTCAAAGCGTTATCATTGTTGGGAGTATAAATGTGCCATGGAAGGAACCACCACTGCGGATGCAAGGATAAAGATATAGGAGTTGTTTATGTTGCATCTGAGGTCGTGTTATATTAGCCCAGAGTTGGATATTATTGAATGGAAGAACGTAGGCATTATTGGATATTCAAGAAGTCGTATTATATTAGCCCAGAGTTGTACATGTGCATCATAGTAGATGGCATGGACCAAAACACAACCACGGTAACGAGGATGCGTCAGACTCTGAAGAGCATTGAACACCGATTTGTGAAGACCCATCTGTGTGGTGCTCTTGTACATGGGATTGGTTTATATTGCAACGTGTGGTTTGGGGCTCACCACAAACACGATAGCAACCAAGTCGTGAGTACATTGTTGTACGTGATAGGAGATGTGTTGCGGAGGAAGGGCTTTTTGCTACCAATGTTGCGAATTCAAGCGGAAAACTGCACACGTGAGAACAAAAACATTTATATGTTTGCTCTATGTGCTACATTAGTGGGATTGGGATTTTTTCAGGAGGTAGAGCTATCTTTTCTTATAGTGGGCAATACACACGAAGATATTGATCAACGCTTTAATTATATATCAAATACGTTGAAGAGGTCGGACATGGACTCGTTGAAGGAAATGATTTGTCTTATAGAATAAGGAACATCTCCTACGGAGGCATTTGTTAGCACCCGGCTGCTAGAGAATGTATGGGATTGGAAATTGTTCATAACTCCTCACTTACTGACTGGTCAGGATTCATTAGTGGGCATAACATTTCCGCACCACATGCACTTCTATATGGACAATTGAGAAGGGACTCGTGAGGTTCGAGTACAACAAAAGCATTATTGCAAGGACCCATGGCGGTTGGAGGCAAGGACGAAAACTTTGAGGTCGTTGCCAAGTAGGGATGAGCGACCATCGTTTGCGCAAGTATTTGCAGTGGAGGAACGGGAGTTGAAGGCATTGGATGACTTCATTGTATATAAACAAAGGTGCATTCAAAGATTGCAACATATGGACAAGAATCGTGAGGCAAAAGTAGAGGCTGAAAGATTGAAACCCTATTTAGCTGAATTTCCACACAAAGACCGTAGTAATGAGCATTGTTCCTCATCGTTTTGGCCTTCAGAGTTCTCCAACACCAAACCTACAGAGAGTGCATCTTTGGATATAATGGATGGTACAAGTAAAGAAAATCGCGAGATAAATGTCGTAGAGCAAATAGTGGCCATGCTTCCAAATGCCGAGGCTCGAAGAATACTTTGGTTCTCATAGAAGAAGACCCTCTAATCAAGCACTCCGCAGGGCACAACAAACAGAGCGCAACTATGTTGAGGAAGAAGCCGAAGTAAGAGCAATGTATGAAGATAATCACGACCCACTTCCACCATTTAATCCACAATCTGATATATGTTGTGGATAATTTGTAGCCTTGAGTGTTGATCGAGCATAAATAGAAGGCGGTGTACCATTCTATATAGAGAAAGTGATTGAGGAAGGAAAAAACCGATGGAGACTTAAGATAAAGGTTTATTGATAATGGCCCATCATCCAAAAGAGGGTTGTTGATGGACATGGGTCTTCTGCACAACGGTATGCAAATTGCATGGATCATTCTGGAAGCCATATGGGGAGAGGCATAGTTGGGTAGAGAAAGATGCATGCATTTTTCATGGATAGACACGCCGAAAAGAACCATGTCTAGGGCCAGCGGGTGGAAAAAGCGCAATGTATTTGGAGTGCAGGTTGAAAGTAGGATTCGCATTCTTCAATCGGCTAAGGCTCACTTACTACAATATATTGCAATGCAAACCAAAGCTATCAATGACGATCGTTTGCAAGCAGCCTTAAATTCTATCAAGTAGATAGTGTGCCTTTATGAGAGTTTAATCGTGTATGGTAATTGCTATATAGTGTATGTGTAAGAGTAGTATATTCTTAGGGTGATGTAAAACGTTATGTCATTAATCCTATAGAGTAAAGGTGTTTCTACTATTGGTGCTAAGTCCATTTGTAGAATCATCTATATTTAGTTTCTACCATTATATGCAATATGTACTACGTAGAATATCTTTTAAGTTTTAATCAACTACCAACCCTTGCATACAGTATGTTTTTTGTGATTACGCATGTTTGAATACTACAATCCTTCAAATCTAACTTTGAAATATTGAGAAACTATATTAAATACACATTTATCTAGTATTAACGAGGGGCCACTACAAATTAGTTGAAAATGCCAAAAAATTGCTTCCGATATTAACAACCATGATTGTACATAATATTGTTGTACAAGCTCAATTTTTTTTTCTTTGAAAAACATTTTTTTTACAATTTTGACACTTTTGTTCGCAATGGCCGCCGTTGTACCCAAGTGCACTTTTATTTGGTGGAGGAAAAATTGCTTAATTGCGTGTTCCCATACAAAGGCCCCATAAGATTTTTTGGATAAATACCTCAAAAACAAGGATTTGATTAACAACCTCGATCTTATCTCAAAAAAAATCCCTAACATAGAAAAATGGACTGGTAAGAACAACATTGATAATGAACTTTCTACAAACTTTTGGAAAAATCCCACAATTACAAATTCACAAAAAACTTGCCTTATCAAATTTTGTACTGGACAATACATCAGAAATACCCGCAAATAATTGTTCTTTGTAATCGAACGATTTCCATCCATAACATGCCCAATATGCACCGCCATGGGCCCAGACACATGGCTATACGTACTCCTCAAGTGCCAAAAGCATCTTATACACTCTCTAATTGTCAAAAGACACAATAAAGCGGTATGGGAGATATGTAAAGTAATAATATCATCCAATAAGTCACGGAGCTTTATACTTATGAATGCCGGAACCTTCAACAACAAACCACAAGAAAATACAGTCCGCTCATGGCTACTTCCCTGCACATGTGGAACCCAAAGATGTCACTATAATGCCAAATTTAATCAAGACATACTATGCGTCAAAGGACTACCATGTAAAGACCCCCAATCGGACCACATTAATACAAACCTTACTATCGAGTTTATTGGAATCAAATACTATAATGATAGATTTTCCCTCGAACAATCGTAATCAAGCTTAATAAATACCAACCACTGATTAATGACATTGCAAACCTTGAATGGAAAGTTGACCCCCTTATTGTCATTACCGCTGGAGCTAGAGCTACTACCTTTATCCCCTTTATGAAAAGTCTCGAAAAAATGTTCAATATCCCCATTAATCAAGTCAAGAAGACATTCACAAAAATCAATACCACTGCTATCCAACATGCAATGTCCATGCTTCTACACAAACAGATACTTGAAAATAACCAACATCTTCTAGAATCACATAATAATACCCCGTAAAACCTCCTAAAAACAATCAACCAACATTTACAAACCATCCCTTGGAACTGAGCCATGTGGCTCTGGTCAATTCCTCGTTCATGGTTACTGGATATTGGTTCTTTGGTTACATAGTATCTATCCTCGAGAGGAGGGAGTAGTTCCATACTACTAAATCTATGTCCAGTGGACGTCAATTTAGTGGTGGAATGAACAGACACTTTATTCACTTCGGCCCCCCATCCTTCGAGGACCGGAGTTCTTCTCTCTATAGTGTGTCTTGTGTAGGGTATATGCAAGGATCTTGTTTGGCAACAATATTGAGAATATGTAAGAATATTTCTTAGTCTTTGCACTTTTAGGTACTAATTGCAATTCCATTGTCGTTTCTCTCTTTAATAGTGATTTCCTCGAAACAAGAATCTTGATGTATATTCGTCTATACATCAACAATTGTGTGAAACAGTCCCATTCCTTATATTGTAACAACAATGTTGCCGGACGCCAAAGAACAGCCGATGGTTTATAACTTATGATATAGCTCTTATCCACGAGGTTTTTCGGCTGTCACCATGTACATAGACGAGACTAGTAGAGACACAAGATCAGTTGAAGCAGGTATGTGCAGAGAAGCAAGAGAAGGTAAACGCTGTTGAGACGGCATGACCTATGCTTTGGACTATCATATCTAGACTTGGTTGGTCCGTGTCAGAACCTTCCTCACGTGCGTGCAGTCGGTATTATATAGTAGATGTTTTTGCCGAATCTTATCGGTCTTATGCTATGTTAGCTTACATATCTACTAAGCCCGATCACTACAGTCAATCCGGGTTCGCGGTGTCAGGGCCCGGTTTTAGGCCCGACACCGCGAAGAGCGGCCCTTCTCCCCGCGCGCCTTTTCGCCTCCATGCGTCCTTCTTCCCACGATAACGTCCACTTTCGCCCACATTTTTTCCGCTGCCTGTATCCCTTATCGGCATTCTCGCCAATAGCCCCTTCTCCCCCCGCCTTCTTCGGATCACCGAAAGCCCCTTCTCGACTCAACACATGTACTCCAGAATGACCCGTCCTTCTCAGCGGCTGCGAAGTGCCATCCACATCGTTTCGTATGGCGTCGTCTTTCGCACAATCATTGTGCCATGTAGTACATTGCCGGAAGGGGAGTGCTTGTCCGCACGTGAATGGAGTTCCTCGATCTCAATCTCCCCATACAGGACATGTTTGATGAGAATTCTAGCGAGACGGCTCCACCAACCGTTGCCGATAATGGGGCAGTAGGGAGGAAATGGAGGCGTCAAGGGAGAAAGAAATCGGCTGGCGTGCATGAGAAGGGGTGGAGGACCTTGATGCCGCGTTTCGGGTTGGCCCACATGCAGACTACCTGAAGAAATACGCTTGGAGGGTTCTTCGGATGCCCGATTCGAAGAGGAAGCAATCCAACCTTATCGCCTACATTCTCAGGGATAGAAGGAGGCGGCTACTCGGTTTAGGGTACGTTAGGCGTACATCATCACCATTACCGTGAAACCCTAATACAGTCATGGCGAAGTTTTCTGTAGCGGTATCATTTCCCGCACCTTCGAACTGTGTTTTTTGCCGTCTAGCGACATATCCAGGAAGTCCAAGCTCTGCGTCAGCGATCCTTGCTTCAAAACCTTGAAATCGCTGATTGAACTTTTCGGTAAGTTCCCTGCCCTTCTTTCTTTCTATTTCATTCCATTTCGGTAAGCTCTCTGTCATTCTTTATTTCCATTTCTTTTCGGTAAGTTCCGTGTCCTTCTTTCATTCTATTTCAAATGTGGAAAGTAAGCTGTGTGAAGATGTAGGAAATTTTGCAAAGCGTGCTGGTTTAGGGTTTCAGGGTTCCCAATAATCGTTTCAGGCGATAAGGTTTCATATTCGGCAATGTCCTCCCTCGTAGGGCTGTAAAAATGCCAAAGCGGCCGGGGTGTTTCTGCAAGGCACTATTTGATGAGATCCTGGTGGAGAACAGGAAAGGGATTCCGCCCACCTACAACAAGAAAACGGGGAGGATCGAGCAGCCATTTGTCATTGAGAAGGACTACATTTGGCGCGATAGCAGGGAGGTGATGGAGGCGAGGGCCCTTATCCTGGAGCTCCATGGACCGGACTCGCCGATCGTACCGGCTGGACAAATCCGCCCCAAGCAGATACTGTGCATATATTGCAACACGACGCACCAGAAGCACAGGTTCAACGTCCACCGCAACCATGCATTGTGCGAAGGGAAGGGGAAGGTGGGCGTGAAGATGCCGTAGTATCCCAATTTGGGCGTCAGGGATGTGGCAAACTTTGTGGCACGATTTCGGAATTGCGGGTCGGTGGAAGAAGCCATTGACGCTTTCGCCACCATAGAGCCGATAGCCACGAAGAGGAGGCCTCGGAAGGCTGCCGATAATGAGGAGGAATCGATCAGTCGAGTCCCAATTAAGCGCGGCAAGAGGGTGGCACAGGCGGCAGAGGAGGGCCGTCCACAGAAGCGTACCGCTATGCCTTCTCGGAAAAGACCTCCGCCCCCGAAAGCGGAGTCCAGTGACGATACTTCTTCGTCGGTAGAGTCGGGAGGAGATCACAACATAGATCATGAGGCCGATAACGTAGGCACTCTGGTTGTTTTCGGCGAGAAGGTCGGTCTTCGGTCCAGAGATGATGCCTCCAGGAATTCCGGTGCCGAGAACCCGATATCCAGGGTCCGGAAGCCTGCACTCGCGCCGACGTTCAAAAGCGATTCCTCCCTCGTGTTCCGAAAGACCGAGCTTGCAAAGCAGGCTGTACCAAAGAAGGTGGCAAAAGCTGAAGAGGCCACGAAGAAGGCAAGATTTGAAGAGTCCATGAAGAAGACAAAAGCTCTCAATCCCCCAGCAATGGCGAAAAGGCTTACGGGAATGTCTATGGAAGAGACCGCTATGGCGAGAAGGCCTCGAGCCCCGCCGTCTTTACAGCGGTTGAGAGAGACGAGTATTGCCGAGAGACCCTTCGACTTTGACATTGGCCCGCCGATAACCTCTTATTCTTTATAAAACCGTTCAGCTTACACCAGTGACTGTAATCATACTTCTCGATGACATTTCCTGAGAGCTCATAAATAAGCCAGTCCATCCTTTGGCCGATAAGCTTCCTTTTGGATTGCCGGAGCACTGCTTTCATATTAGAATGGTATGATTCGATTGCTGCAGTGGTGTCCTAGCCAGCATGGTGGATTTTCCGGTCTCCCACAACCCACATTTTGATTTTCGGGAGCCATTCCTTGTCGAAGTACTTCCAATATGCATCAGCGGCTGGCAAGAGAGCCTTGGCTTCGCCGTAGACGTGCTGCACCCACTCTACCAAATTCCACATCTTATCGTCGGGAGCTCTCGTCGAAGGGTCTTGGAAGTCACTTGGTGTCTCCGATACGTACATAAGTGAGCCCACAATTCGCAAGGCTCCGGCCCTCGTCTCCATGTCTTTCAACTTAGCACATGCATTCTTCTGCCACGCTCGACGAACATGCCAGAGACATAGAAATAGATGTGAGAGCGGCCAAACCTCCCTGCGATAACCCGACATCCCAAGAAGTACAACTCACCGAAGGCCCGTCACCCGATAACGTAAGAATGCTAAATCGCTTACCGAAGAGAGTTGATCTCATTATCGGCGTCGTCAAGAACAAAGGCAGTGGATCTCCAGTCCGGCCTTATTTGCACCAACTTCTGCTTTAGAGCGCGCATCCAAGGCACGAGATCTGTTTGTTTGGATTTCGCTCTGATCACAAAAGCCACAGGAACCCCGTTTCTCCACTCGTTGAATACCATCATATGAAGAGCGGATACTGGATACGCAAGCAAGAAATGAAGCGGTAGGGGAGTGAGTGCTCCTAAATTCTAGACGGACCCTAAATGGACCACGGTATAGGTATGAGTCTGAAATGGGGTTTGAATCCCAATTACGAAGGGTACGTTATCGGCATTCAGTATTCCGTCAACCTTGTTGCCCGGGTCTTGGTAGTAAAAAACCGTACCTCGATTCTCTCTTACCCACATTCTCACACTCTCAGCGTCGTTGTCGTGTTTCTTGTATAGTTCCTATGCACGGACTCCGCATATATTGCGGATGTCCTCCATGCTAAGGAAACAATCCCGAGAAGGCCTAAGAGTGCCCTCATCGTGTGCCTTCAGTACCAGCTTCTGGTGCTTCTATATTATAGCTGTCATCGGAACTTGCTCCTCAAATTGCCTGAGAACCCAAAGCCTTACTTCCTCCGACATGTACTTCCAAAAGCGGAGCTTTCCCCTCTGCACATTGTCCTTATTGTGGACGATGAGGCCTTGTGTGTCGACATGTTCCGAGCAAAAGTACCCTATCTCGGCAATATATGGGAGGAAATAGTACCTCTTTACGTAGAATTGACATTGGCAGCCCACCTTCATAGCCCCCCTCCTTCGTATCGGTGGCACGAAGGCCTTTCTGGCCAGCGCCGGAAGTAACTTGTTTCCCTTTGTAATTGTATTTCGATGGCGTTGGTGTCATTTCGGGCGTGATTGCTTGGATCTTGTCCCTATTGTCTTCGGGACCGTATTGACACCGCCATCTGCAATTGGCTATGACCATTAGAGATACGTGCAGTACTGAAGAGATATTACGGCACAGCCGATAAGCAGATCTACCGTGCATATCGTGATATCAGAGGTCGAGATTCACTTGCTGCTAGTACTCGATGTGGCAGTTCCATCGATAGTGCGTCTTCTTGCCGACGTTTGTAGGGTCGTTCTTCTCGCGGACGAAGGTAGTTTCTACATCCTTTCGGCCAGACTACTCACCCTCCACGAAATCCAAGATCCTATCCCAGGGAATGTAGGCGATAAGTTTGGACTGCTTCCTCTTCGATGATTGCGGGTCCTCTACGAACCTCGTATCATTCTCGGCCTCCATGTTCCACCTAAGACATTTCCATGTCAAAATTCCTGGAGGAGGGTTCTGTAATGAATCGCGCATCCGAAGAATCTTGTCACCGTGTTTCTTCAGGTACTTTGCATGCGGGCCTTCCCGAAACGCGGCATCAAGGTCCTCCACCCCCTTCTCACGCACGCCAGCCGATTTTTTTCTCCCTTGACGTCTCGATTTCCTCCCTGTTGCCCCGTTATCAGCAACGGTTGGTGGCGCCGCCTCGCCAGAATTCCCATTCGGTCTGTCCTGTATGGGGAGATTGAGATCGAGGAACTCCATTCACGCGGAGACAAGTACTCCCCTTCCGGCAGGATACTACACTGCACAATGGATCGTGCCAAAGACGGCGCCAACCGCAAACGATGTGGATGACACTTCGCGCCGGCAGCTGCCGAGAAGGACGGGTCATTCTGGAGTACACGTGTCGGGGCGAGAAGGGGCTTTCGATGATCCGAAGAAGGCGGGGGGAGAAGGGGCTATCGGCGAGAATGCCGATAAGGGATACTAACAGCGCGAAAAAAATATGGGCGAAAGTGGACGTTATCGTGGGAAGAAGGGCGCATGGAGGCAAAAAGGCGCGCGGGGAGAAGGGCCACTCTTCGCGGTGTCAGGCCTAAAACCGGGCCCTGACACTGCGAACCCGGATTGACTGTAGTGACCGGGTCTACTAAGACTATCCTGAAGCAAAGTACCAAGAAAGATTTACTCGATAGATCTTGATAGTTTTACATTTAAGGTTCTGACGTTTCCCTTACATTCAGGGTTCTAATGATCTGGTGAATATTAGAGTTTTCCTGAAAGTCTGAGTTTTAAAGGGTGGCTACCTTGTGTCAACCAAAAAGACCCGGTGCAGCACCCTTTAAGAACCTTGTGTCTTTCTCTATTCACCAAAGCAGGGTGAGATTTGAATACGGCAATATTTGCAGGGTCAGAGTTCTCACTCTCCATATTTTATGGGCCACTCGTATGAAACAAGCTAATGTAACCAAATTAGTAATTTGGAGTCACCTATGCCACCTTGCATCTATGTTTGGACAGTGATTGTGCCTAGATGATTAACACTGTAGCATGTTGGTTGGCTGACAAAGGACCATAATTTATGGAATAAACCCCAAAGTTAACCAAACCACCATGTTTCTAAAAAAAAAAGTGGACTTTCATGTGTACAACCCCTGTCAGCGTTTTGGGGTGACAGTCAGGGTTTAAACCCTGAGTACTTTCAGGAAAACTCTATTGACGAAATAGCGACTACTGCCACACGACGAACTCGAAATAGTTCTGCCCGAAGGCATTCAATGATCGGAGGTAGTTCTTTATTCTTGACGTTGATAAGTCTCGCGTATATTGGACATCGCCCGTTGTGCTTGTTTGGCTTCTTATTTGGAAGCTTATACTTCTTCAGTGAGAACCTAAGGCAAATTACTGAAAGCAAAATTATGATCTGTTCCAGTGGGACTTGAGTCAGAGATCTGGAATCCCTCTACAAATACGCATTCGACAAGCTGTCTTGACACGACTACCGTCACCACAAGGTTACACTCAAGCACGCACATCGGTGTTCAATCTAGCTTCACCTTAGGATTTCTTGTGGTGACACTTTAGCATCCATCCATACCTTGCTTTGATGCTGATGACAAATAAACAAGATCTCCAACTGCTCTTTGAATTAGTGCTTATGCCGGTGGTCTCCCGGTCATTGTAACAAATTACAATGTAGTACGTAGATCTACTGTGTTCCATGATTTTGATTGGTGGCGCGTCTCTGCAGAGCGGGGGTGCGACCCAAAGCGAGTGGATTGTCTCAAAAAGAAAGCTCCTCGAAGTTAAAGATTCGGCAGCATGAATGCGCGGCCACGCCTATTATAGGTAATGCTCTTCCATACTCTGGGTAATGTGGACCACTGAAAAGTTCTTTGTCAGTCAGGCTTCAATGCCATTATGTTCCAGGTCTGATATTGACCTAACTTAAAACACGTTTTGAAGTCCTGATGAAGTTAGAATGCCACTAAAAGGTTCTTGTCGTTGAGGTCTCTCACCGTGTTATCATAGACTTCTCAGCTATTGCACCTTAGTTCACTAAGTTATTGTTCTGAATTCCTCACCAAACTTCTTGTGTCCTTACAGAGCCGTATTTTCCTGCTCCAGTTCCTTCATGCTCAGCTAAACGGTACAACAACCGCTATGGTCACCTCAACAACTTGGAACCCATGCAAGAAGTCGAGGAGTCTGAGCCTCAAGTATCTGGTAGCACTACCTCTCGTCGTTCTCAAGGGAATCCATCCTTGGAATCCTTGTCCAGTGAAGTTGCGGAAAGCGAGACTACTGTAAGTCAATCGAATAGCAGTGAGCAACGTGGTGGCGAGGTCGCGTCCATCAGTCAATCGTGCAACGCAGCTGGAGTTACGAAGTCTTCAGAGCCAAGGCTAGCAGTTAAAGTGCTGAAGAATCACTATGATAAGAACCCCCCCTCCAGCTCGACCCAACAGTCCTCACCGACGAGCGTCCTCTCAACCAACAACCCCTCGCAAAATAAGTGAAGGTCATATTTCTTTACAGGTATGGCTGCAAATTTCAGTCATTTCCAGCTCATCCTAGGAAGAAGTACCATATGCATGATATTTCTTCGTAACTTGGTTCGTGAATGGTTGGTTGTCTCTAACGATGGATTGGCGGAATTGCAGAAGAAGGCTGCCTCGCAGCCCAGTACGCCTGGGTCCACTTCTCCAGTTCGTCACACCGATTCGCTCCTCGCGCCGAGATCTTCTTTAAGTAGAACTCCTTGTACTCACAAAGACTCGGAGCAAATTCAACCTCCGTCAAGAATGTCTGTGGGGGGCAGACCTTCAAGACGTGCGTCAGAGGGCGTGGTTTCGTACAAGGAGCCCTCCCTAACCTCTAAAATGCGGAGACCTCACTAACCACTCTTCTTTACCTGTCTTCGCTTTCAATGATCCTCAGTTACAAGAGAGTACGTTCTGCCGTCAGAATTGCATCCTCCGCATTTCTGTGGTGAAACGTGTAAGCAACAGCAAGCTGCATGAGCACGGCATACTGTATGCTCAACTGATGATATGTTCATTACACTCCGTGTTTTCAAGGAGCCGATGGTATGATGTAACCTTCGAGCAGCCTCCTTCGGTCAGAGCCTGCCAATGGGCAATTGTTGATTTTGTAGCATATGATGTGTAGCCTAAAGTACTGTACCTATGAAGCCAATCTATTGACAGTCAAAAAGAATCCGACCAGAAAAATGCATTAGTACTGTAATGCATGGGCCAGAAGGGCTATTCCTGGAGTGAAATTGAAACCTGAAAGGTGAGGTGTCTGACCTAGGAGAATGCAGATGACCTTCAGATCTAAGAGAGTTATCCCCAAAGTACCCCAAATCCTCAGTTTCTAACCTGTAAAATGGAAAAGCCAGGGTCGCCAAGTCCACTAGCAGGGTTTCACTGTAGACCTTGAATAGAACACTGGATAGACTAGTTTTTGAGCCCTAGAATTCCCAAACTCGAGTTTGTGCCTGGCTTTTATTTTAAGCAAACTCTGACCCTTCAAGTCATGCACAACTCTACGATTGTAGGATACATGCCAGAGTGTCATGACGTTCATGATTGTTCTTGTTTGTTTTTGGGAGATTTGTGCCATTTGTACCATAAATAACACCTCCTCAAAACCCTCAAATCCTAAATTTTTTTCAGAGGATTACTTTGCGGCTACACTCAAATATAGGTTAGATTCTCTTCTGCATGAAAAAAGGAGGACAAAAGACTGGTTCCCTTTACGAATAACTCACTTGTCAACTAATGATATCTGCACTGAAATGGAGAAGTGTTGCACCAAATTGGGCAGCACATTACCTTTCGTGAGGGGTTTGATGTCCTTGCCTATTCTTTGGCTTTTGAGAGACATGTTAGGCTCTCACTTTATCTGGCACATGTTCATATGTCAGAATCCCGAAATCACGAGTATGGGCTTCATTCATGTGAAGTCTCTTTGAATGGAAATGACAATGACTATTGTACACCTCTTCATCCATTTCTAACCCTTAACCCTTTAGCGCCCAGGGATGTTTCTGGAGAAACCAAGAATTCTACTGATTTTTTTCTTTGAACCGGAATTGATGGAAATACAATGACTAATATTAATATCTAACCTTACAAAATTGAACTTAACCCATGATCTCAAGTTTGGGGAAATTTTGCACAACATCCAACCGTTGCTGGAATAGATTATAGTGTTTAAAGCTACCGTATATTGGTAGTGAAAACTGTGGAATTTGGAGGGTGTACTACTTTAACTATCAATAGAGTCTTGCAAGAATTTTTTTACTTTGAATTAGAGCGGTTCACATGTGCACTAGGTTGATAGCTTGGCATTGACATATTGTATGTGAAGAAAATATTTATACCCAATTATTGGCGATTTTTTTTCTTTTTTCTACTTGGTTGTTTACTAAAATGTTCCAACCTTATACGAATCGAAACAGAAGTTTCGTATGTGAGGAGAGAGATCAACAATCACAAAACAATGAAGAATGTCTAAAAGACCAAGTTCAATCAAAATTTAAGACCAAAATCAATGTGCATGTGTGTGAAATACAACATAGTATGTGGCATAGTATTCACTGTATTCACTGTATTTGAGTGTATTTGGTGTATTTTGTGTTGTATTCCTAGCTTTTCCAAGAGTTTTATAAATCCAAATCATGATCTGATTGTTGGAGAGTGTTCGTGTAACGAGTGTGCAAATCTGAACCTCATATCTCAAAGCCTAGTTCCTCATGGATTTCATGCAAATTGAGTTTGAGCACCTCCGGAGTCCCATTTCGGGCTTCCTAGGGTTAAACTTCATGCAGATTTTCTCATTTTTGAGGGATTGGGCGGATTGACCCTCTCGCTCCTGCCGTGGGGAAGAAACAATATCGAAAGCTTGCCCCTATTTTTGGAAATTAATTTTCCTAGACTGATTGGGGATGGAGACCCTAAGTACAGAATTAAAATTTCCAAATTCAAGCACCCAAAAATGAGAACCAGAAAAATGATTGGTACAAACAAGGGATCAATCCACTCTCCCCCTTTTAGAGTCATTTTCACAACCCTCGTTTCATTTTTTTGAGAAATTACTTTTTGTACATTATTGTGAACACCAAAATGAAGCAAAATATGAAATTTATTACCTTAATTGACCAAATTAGCAGAATAATTCGTTTCTCCTTAGTAGATCATCAAAAAGTGGTCGTGAGACCATTTTTTTGGATTTTTCTCAATTTGGATGACAGGAAGAATTTAAAATTTTAAAAAATTAAAGGACTAAAATAAATTAATATTCATTTGACACACTTTGAAAAAAAAATAACATGATTATACAAAACCATGTGGAATAATGCATGGTCAGAGTTTGTTGACTTCATGATATGGAAAGTTAAAAGATGTGTATATCTCAATTAATATTGACTATTTTAAGAAATAAAAAATCCCAATAGAAATTCCCTAAGTAGTAGTAAGAACTCCGGCCTTCAATACGGTCGGCGTGAATAAAGTGTCTGTTCGTTCCTAACACTATATCAATGTCCAAAAGACATAGGAAAGTGGATGGGAACTACTTCCTCCTTTCGAGGGAAGACACTATGGAAAGTGGTAGGTGAAAAGGAGAAGTATCTCCTTTGATAGGTGGATTAAAGAGTGAAACAAAGAGAATGGTTAACTTATTGTTGAAAGAAGTAAATATGGGTTTTTTTTTGTTTTTTGTTTTTTTGGGGGAGACAATTGAAATGTTAAAGAAATTCTAAGAGTCCAGGAAAGGGAGCTTGTAATTCAAACATAGGAAAAGGTAAGAAGAGACTGTATAACACTAGTAAGTGTCTAAAATGAAGCTCTAGTAAGAATTTAAGGAGAATAGTTGATAAATAGAGTAAAACATACTATAATATTTTGCTAAGTTGAGCTCAGTAATGAAAAGTTGACTGCGGGAAAGGGACTATTGCTGACGTTTAAAAAGATAAGCTTCTTAAGGCAGGTGTAGAAACGGTAGCGTTCTTTGCATCATGTTGCCAACCTGAGCCGCCAGTTGTTCTTCAGATAACTCCTTTGGATGTCCGAGTAACCATCAATTATGACCCCAGTGCGATGCTCCTTCTTGTGGCGGTATCGGGTTTGCAATCAAACCCCAGAGTTGGTTATAATTGGGTCCTTCATATGTTGCTTCAAGGTAGCGAATTGGCCCTTCAGCTTCAATCTTTCCTACCCATAGGAATTGGCCTAGCACTCTAGCTTGATCACACATGAGATCTCCAATGAATCGTACTTGGTCTCTATTAGTTGCAGATGGCATAGGCCGTTCTGGCACACGAGTAGGTAGTGGAGGATAGATTGGAGGTCTTGGACTAAGAGGGGCTCTACCACGACGTCCAAAGTTTGGAGATGCATCTAATCTTGGCCTTTGAGTAGGGGGTTGTAGAACCATATCTGTCATGGGTAGAAATGGGCGATGTCTACTCTGAGGAGACGGTGGTTGGGTGAGGGATGGATGGTGATCTGGAAGATCAGAAAATGAAAGCTCTTGTTTTGGTTGTGGAACCGCTGATACTCACATCGGTTGGGGATTTGTCTCGACGGACTGTGAAAGGATTACATCTACTAGACTATCAGAGTCTGAGGAGCGATACCAAATGGTATTTGACATAGTGGTGTAAGACGTTCTAGAGGGTGGGTGCTGGTGGGGTTATATTTGTGGATGGTTTAGAGGGTGCAGAAGTGTCTTTATATCGTATTTTGTTGGTGTTAGGGAAGATATTTTAGTGTGGAGGCAAAGTCAACTTCTTGTGGAATTAAAACAGATGTCAAGATTTATAAGGACCGTTTAACTTTGTGACATAATTTATGGGACGGTGGGTTTGTCTGTAATGAATTAATTATGTTAGTTGTGAGCCAATTGTCAATTTGGCAGGTTGTTTGATATAGAAATCGAATCTAGAGCCTTTGTCGTGAGGCATGAGTTAGTAATAGTGTAGTATTTCATGTTATTGAATATAAAGTGACTATGGGGGATCTTGGATTGTGGGTATTGGTTGATTATTTTCAATTCGTCGTTTGTGTAGTAATATAGACATAGCATGGTGCGCGGCGATGGTGTTAATGTTTTTAAATGTATGTTGAATGGTGGTAATAGGAGTATTAAATTTCTCTATAAGTATTGTTATTGGTGAGTTGTGTGAGGTGGCTCTAGCTCCGGCTGTGATAATGATAATAGGGTCTACTTTCCAGCGGTGGCTAGTTATACTGTCAATTAGCGATTGATATTTACTAGTTTTGTTGTGAATTGTTTGAGTGGAGAATCTATCATTACAATATGCAAATTCAATAAATTGTATTGTTAAATTTGGGTTTATAGTGGTGGGAGGGGTGGTGTTTAATGGGAGGCCTCTCACACATAGTATATCGGGTTTAAGTCGAGCATTACATTGACATCGGCAGAGGAGACATGTACAATAGGGTCCAAGGCAGAATGGCGTTTTTGGTTTCCCAGCGGAAAAAAATTCAAGGCTACCCACTTTGAAAGCCTCTAGAGAAATCAAAAATTGGTATTTTACCTTGAAATTTTTACTATGAACTTGAAATCAAGTTGTTAGTATGCCTACCAAACTTCAAAGCCAAATAATTCACCAAACAAAAGTTATTCAAAATCTACCAATATAGGTATCTGTGGAAAAAGTTTCACTCCTACCAACTTCAACAACCTCCCAAGAATTAAAAAAAAATTCCTTACTTTGATTTTTTTGGTAGAAACCAATTTTTGTTAGTAATATATGGTAAAAATCTCAAGTCTAGAAGATTAGTAAAAAAAAGATATTCCCAATCTACCAACATGTGTTATTTTGCGGTATGCTTGTGGAAATCATTTTCACTACAACCAACTTTGACATCCTCCCAATGGCTAAAAAATGGCCCATTTGCCATGAAATTCTTGTCACAAGATAAGCTACATGTTAATGACAAGTGTGCCAAAATTCAAGCTCAAAAACTTACACAAAAAAAATACTCACAATCTACCAACGTGTATGTCCTCCACTTGCCTCTATCACTGCTTGTAACCTAGTAGGCATGGAATGACATAGCAGAAGGAGCTTTTGACCACTAATAATCTTCCACTCTCTTGCAATAACTACTCTTAAGTCACTTGTATTTTTAGGGCATATTGAACCATGTTGAACTACATCTTTCAAAATCTTCCAAAGATTCTCAATTGGATTGAGATCAGGAGAGTTTGTAAGCCAATTAAGCTTCTCTAGGCGGTGTGCTTGCCTCCATTCTTCACATAGTTTGCTTCTATGGACAGGTGCACCATCTTCCATGAGTAATCCTTGTGGTACTTTTTCCATAAAATGAAGCAACTCTCCATCGTAAACCACTTCAACAAAATCCTTTGCAGAGCGCCGATCTTTAGGCATAAAAACAAGTTGTGACTTCTGCCTTCCAGAAAATGCACCCCAAATCATCAAAGAAGTCCTCCCACTCTTGAAAGTTGGAACTATACAACTTGAAACATAGCGCTCATACACAGCTCTCCAAACATGAATTTGTCTAGAGTTTTTTCCAACTTCAAAAGTGGACTCATTTGTCCAAACAACTTGCTCCCACTCTTCTGCACTCCATTGACAATACTTTTGAGCAAAAGCTAATCGTTGAGACATGTGGCAAAGTGTCAAAAAAGGTTTTTTGACTGCAATTCGACTGTGAATGCCACTATCATGTAAAGCTTTTCGAATAGTATTTCTACATACTTTAGTAGGACACATATAAGTAATGTCAGAGAGCGTGACGCGACGATCACCTTGTAAAACAAGTTTTATACCAGGAACATCTCTATCACTAAGTTTTTTTCCATATTTTTTGGCACACGTTTTGCTTTTGTAGGTTCCATTTTCTCGAAATTGCTTCACCAACCTCTGAATTGTTCTAACAGGGACTCCGGCAATAGCTGCAATTTCAACTCTTTTCTTCCCTCCCTCACTCAAACCCACAATACGTGCACGAATTTCATCTGGAATAGCCATCAATCACAACTTTAAATCTGAGAATTTGATCTTAAATTTTAACTACCTAACCACATGTCCATACATGCTTCCCTCCCAAATCAACCTTGATGTGCAAAATGTGCTCTCAAATCAGCTTGTGCATACCTTCACTCCCAAACCAGTATGTGTAGACCTTTCCTCTCAAATGAACCCTCATGTGCATACTCTTACTCCCACATCACCATGTGCATACCTTAGCTTTCAAATAAGCCCTCTCAAATCATCACACATTGTACAAGTCACTTGTGATATTCAACTCTCAAAACAAGCATTGATGTAGAGAACAGAAGCTCCTTCATGCATATGTGGTATTCAAATTCTTAGCAAGTGTATTCATTGGGATTTGACAAGTGCGCACAGTTAAATTTGGATGTTCTTGATTTTTTGAGAAGAAATTCTAATTAGGTATTGTATTATGTGGACAATTTCATACCATAAGCTAATTATCCATGCTTCTAAGCATGAACATTCCCAACAGACTCTTAAATTGCTTTTCACAATTACACATGTTGGTAGATTGTGAGTTATTTTTTTTGTGTAAGTTTTTGAGCTTGAATTTTGGCACACTTGTCATTAACATGTAGCTTATCTTGTGACAAGAATTTCATGGCAAATGGGCCATTTTTTAGCCATTGGGAGGATGTCAAAGTTGGTTGTAGTGAAAATGATTTCCACAAGCATACCGCAAAATAACACATGTTGGTAGATTGGGAATATATATTTTTTTACTAATCTTCTAGACATTATATTTTTACCATATATTACTAACAAAAATTGGTTTCTACCAAAAAAAATCAAAGTAAGGAATTTTTTTTCAATTCTTGGGAGGCTGTCAAAGTTGGTAGGAGTGAAACTTTTTCTACAGATACCTATATTGGTAGATTTTGAATAACTTTTGTTTGGTGAATTATTTGGCTTTGAAGTTTGGTAGGCATACTAACAACTTGATTTCAACTTCATGGTAAAAATTCCAAGGTAAAATATCAATTTTTGATTTCTCTAGAGGCTTTCAAAGTGGGCAAACTTGAAGTTTTTTCCACTGGGAAACCAAAAACGTCATTTTGCCTTGGACCCTACTGTACATGGTAGAAGCCAAGGTGGGACGGTATTTTAAGGTGGGTTGTTATTAAATGTACCTGCATGTATGAGGGTGTAACACCGTGATTTTTTTGAGGAGATTAACATTTTCCGTAGTTCCCATACAGCTTTGTTATGTCTTTTGGTTATTATTGCATGTGTGTGAAGGTGTTGACATTTTAACAAGACATGGTGCCATGTGTCAGGATCAGTTGAATTGCACATCAAGCATGTTATAGTAGGAAATCGAGTATGACCAAGAAATTCCCTTACTAAATTGTGAGCGTTAAGAGACACAAGCAAAGCAAGTCCTTGACCGTGGTGGCCTCTGTTGCAAAAAAACATGTCACCGGTGACTAATTTGGTCAACGGTGACGATGAAGGGTTAATTGCTAAAATGTAATGATGGTTATCAAACATCGTAAATTTGAAACCAAAAAGTTAATTTATTGAATTTCTATGAAGTTTAATTCTATGCATGGTTTCAATGAATTTTTTTATTATTTGAATTTTTACAATCCACGTATAATATGTTTACCTGCATGAGCAAAAAAAAATGAAGGCCTACTATTTACGGCCTTGCACATGTGAAGGGCAAAGAAAAATGTAAAGTCTTTCATATGAAAGGTTAACTCAACCTTCAATAAAATAAACATTCAACGTTATACAAGAACTATGGAGGCAAATGAATGTGAAATTCCTTGTAATAGTTGCGGGTTTGATTGGACCTTTTAGAATGTAAACAAATATTGAGGAGCCAAGTTCACATATGGTTGTTCCTACAAGAATCACCATCATTCTTTACCAAGTACTATTTAGTATAAGATAAGTAACAATGACACTTTTTTTGCCATTGTAATGTCAAGACAATGGTGACGTATGTGTAATTGACTATGAAAATTTATAACTAATTACAAAAAAATTCAAAAATTATGAAAAAACTAGGGTTAGATTTGACTTTTTTCTTTTTAGGAAATTTATTAAAAAAAATTGAGAAGTTTAGCACCTTCAAAATGAAAATTTATGACATACATAAATTACCAAAACAAACTTGTATTATGCACATTAAATCTAGTTTTACGATTAGGTAAAAATCCCCCCCTACAATTGCAAGGTTGGGAGTTCAAATCCCACTACCAAAAAAGGGTGTTGCTTTCGAAACTCTTTTTGACAATTTTATTAACACTCTAGTGTCAAAAAACTATTTTTCAACACTAAAGTGTAGAAAACAATGTTGAAAAGATTATCTAAAACAATACCCTCTTTTTGGTCCAGAGTAGGCAAGCAAGGGAGTGGTGGACAGATAGATGGTAGTTGCCTCCCAAAGTAATTCAATTGTAAAATCTCAATAGAGTTTTCCATAAAGTCACCTTAAGTTTGAAGAATCTACTATGAATTTTGCTTTAATATACACTTTTTTCACTTTAAATAATTAAAAGGTATGGAAGATCTTAGTGGTCTATCAGTATTAGGTGTGTAAGAGCTTGGTGGTCTTCAAACTCATGGAAAACTTTTGTTTTGACAATTTAATTTGAAAGAAATGTCCAAAAAGCGTCATAAACAACACCCTTGTTTTGCAGTGATTTGCAATGTATTTTTGTTCACATTCTTTCCACATTGTTTTTGAAAACTCAAGTTTACCTCTTCCTACGTCAAATTATTCTTTACTAGAATATTGATTGTCAAGCAATCTATTAACCCTTAACTGCCCTAACGTCCATTTTTTGGTCTATGTACAAGATGAAGAGCTCTTTTTTCATCTGTAATGTACTTTTTGCAGTGTGGATTTTTTACTAATTTTTTAATGGGAAGTTAAATTCATGCACGTGTGAACCGATTAGAAAGGAGACGATTTATGAAAATTCTATGCCTCGTTTCATGTTGCAGTGATTCACCAAAAATTTCTAAGATCTTAGTTCAAAATAGTTCAAATTGCTCTTGAAAAAGTCAACTCATGAAATTAAGCAACCAAAAAATCTCCAAAAATCACTACACTTAGAATATTACATTTCAATCCATCACACCAAATTTCATCCACAGATTGTCAATATCTTATTTGTAGTCGAATTACAAAAGGATTTTGAATTTTAAACTTCAAATTTTATACAAAATCTTGGTGATAGCAATTGCAGATTTCTAACAATGCAGATAAAATCTAAAATTCATAATGCACAGCTCTTATCTATACATAAAGTTCAAAATATCCCTCTTAGTTGCATTTTATAATGCATCTTTGCAATTCTCCAAGTCTATAAAGGGTTGTGGACATTTAGGGGTTAAGCCAATCTTTTATTTCTTTGTGTTATCATATGAATAGTGCTTTGGACTAAAGAGTCTGCAACATTCAAAATAGAGTACCGTAGTACACGATTGGGTTCACATGTAGGGTGCCGAATTTATAATTAATTTTCTAAAAATAGATTCGGCACTTCTACTTATTGAAAATTTTCTTCTTTAAATTTGAAAAAAGTGAAAAAAGAATTCTTAAAATTTTGTCCCTTTTTTAATGATATAATTAGCGTTAAAGCCAATCATGTACTATGGTATATTTGTGAACTTAAGTTATTTATTTAAACAATAGTAAGTGCACCATACACAATGTGGAATAGCGGATACAACATAGTCAAGGAAGGAGATGGCAACTTGGCAAGGGTCGGAGCATCTGGAATTCTTTGACTTAAAACATAAGAGAGGACAAGTACCTGGAACCTTTATTTTGGCAATTATTGCCAACCGACCAACCCTAATCCTAATTCCTAATTGTTGAAATATCATGTCATCAAAACAATTGTTTTGAATCAATTTCGAGTCACCAAAGACAAGTCACAACGGACATTTTGTCGTTAAAGACAAGTCACATTGAACAAGATTTTTACTACTGCAAGAGCTCTCATTTTCCCCCCCACAATGTAAAGGGCACTACAACCTTGATGAGAAACATTTATAACATTAATAAAAATATCCTTGGGGTGTCATTTGCGCTCAATTTGTTTGAGGTTAAACTTTGTCATTATGTGAAATATTCTTTTCCAACTCATGGGTTAAAACTTGGGTACTCATTAATGTTATGAAGGTATGTTCACACTTGGTGTTAGAATTGATCTTAACAAAATGAATGTAGTCCAAAAACGTACCTAAATTCATTCCTAAGATCCTCACTAACAACTCTTTAAACACCAAGCGAGAATGTACCTTTAATGCATTCACTATTGCACAACCTCTAGAAAACTTTGGTTTATTTCAATAGTCAATTGATCCTACATGACTCTTTGTTCTCTATATCCACTATTGCATAACCCATGGTAATCCCCGATTAAATCCAAGAGTAAGTACTAAGAACCACTTTACAATAGGATCCGGGTCCAATTCACATGGGGTCCAATAAACCCATTTATTGGACTTAAAAAACCTCACCTTCGGACTTGAAAAGTTGAATTAAATAATGATATGTGAATTGAACCCGGACCCAAGTGTACAACCAATGCATCCAATTTTGAGATTTTTTAAATAGGACCCGGACCCAAGTGTAAAGTCCTTTAGGTCTAATAGTGGGTCCAGTTTTAATTGGACCCAAGTTTGGGAATTGGTTTTCCAAAACTTGTACACTCCTTTTAGAGCCTTGGATCCAAAACTTGTACCCTCCCTTTAGAGCCTTGGATCCAAAACTTGTACCCTCCTTTTGGAGCCTTGGATCCAAAACTTTCTCTCGAGAACCATGCCACTTAGGGGCCACATCATTTTGGGACTTGAATGAGTCTTTGGGTCCTGGACTCTAGTGTAAAGCCCTTGGCTCCAATTTTCATTTCTTAGCCAATAGGATTGCTCAATTTTGGTGTTTTCTTGGACCCGGACCCTAGTGTAAAGTGGCCCGAAGATGACTCTTTGTTCGCAATTTCCACTATTGCATAACCCTTGGTAAACCTTGATTTAGTTCCACAGTCTTTTCACTTAGACTCTTGGTCCCATCAGGTGTGCTACTTGACGAAGATAATTCCATGACAAGGATAAAGTCGGTCTACCTATAACCGTGACTTCTCCATTCCCGTTAGCAATGTTTGCATGGCATTCATTTCAACAATTGAGGTTTTAATTTGTGTTGAGATTGCTTTGAGGCAGCACCTCAAAGCAACCTCAATACACTTTATTTTTAATTTCTAAAAGTTAAAAAGAGTGTTGAGGTTGCTTTGACATGCTTCTCTTCAAATTTAATACATTTTTTTTATCAACACATGCAATATTCTTTGCTAATTCCCGTGGTATAAAATTTTGTCCCATCTAACTAATTTTTTTCACAATACAATTGATTGAATTTGTCTCTCTAAATTGGTCTTGTATTTTTCTTGGTAGTTTTGAGTGGGTCTTATGTGAAGTTTCTATTGTTCAAATTCATTTCTTTTTCATCAACACATGAAAAATTCTTCCCTGATTTAGGTGGTATAAAATTTGGTCCCATCTGACTAATTTTTTTCACAATACGATCCATTGAGTTTGTCACTTTTTTTTATTGGGCCTCATATTTCTCTAGGTAGTTTTGAGTGGGTCTTCTGTAAAATTGTGCTTAATGTGCTTAATGCCCAATTTTGGCATTAAGCACATTAAACACAAGTTTGGTCCCATGTGACTAATCTATTCACAATACCAGTGTATAAAATCCTGATTTTTTTATTAAATTATATATGAATTTCATGACTTTACCTTCTCTCTATGAAAAATAACTCCCATTTCTAATATGCAAAAACTTCTTATTTACTCGGTTTATTGTATTTTTACTTAACCCCTAAATGCTGCTTAGACCAAAAATTGGCTTATGAATGTAACTGACTATTCAATTCCAACTGCAACATGGATGATCTCCATCCAATTCTTTTGTGAAGGATTTTGTTTGGTCATATCACCTCTTCAAGTTAAATTCAGATCATTCAAGCTATTATTGGATTTTATATGGAGTCCCAAATACCAAAAGAGTCGTAAAAATGGTTCACCGTGTAGTGTCTCTTGGATTTTTTTGTTTTTCTGCTTACACTAAATTTAGGCCATGAAAATGAGTTGTGTTGCATTTGAGCTTAACTAACAAAATGAAGCTTACCAAGTCTAGTTTCTACTCCACTTTGAATTTTTGGAAAAATCTAAAAATTGAATGTTTTATTGGAGTTACAAGTTTGGTGGGTATTACCATGGTGTAGCAAAAAAAAGTCTAAATTTAGATACACGGATGATTTTCATTTCCTATAATGTTCTTCATTGTATTTTACACCTTTGATAAAACAATTGGAATTATTTAGTACATTTTGTGATTGATGTGAGTTTTCTTTCAAATCACTTCAAAAAATCATAGTAATTTCAAATTTTCACCAAAATTTAAGAAGGTTTCATGATTTGTAGTAGATACATGGCTTCATCTACTAAAAATATGAAATTGAATACTTATCTTATTTATAGTGGAAAATTTGAGTGACATGTAAAGCATGATTCCATGGTCATAGGCCCAAGCATTTAGGGGTTAATAGGCTGCTCTCAAATGCAATAACCCTTCATCCCATCCTCAGCTTGATAGATTAATTAATCGTTGAAACCACAGCTAATTAGAGACCACAAAGAAGATGCTCTCAAACATATGGTCCTGATACAGGGTAACTGGTGAAGCATAATGGGCGGGTATCTGATGAAGCGTGATAGGCGGGTATCTCGTGAAGCGTGATGGGCGGGTATCTGGATCCGTTGGCATTGGCGGGGCTCCCCGGGCAGGCAGGCAATTCCCTTCTCGCAAGAGGGCTTTAGAGATGAAGTTTGTCCTCGAGCCTGGTCTCGACTTGTATTGGCCGCGCTCTTCTCCCTCCATTCCTCTGAATTTATTGCCAAAAATCCTTTGTCGAAACTCATTATGTCCACCCGCGGCTAGATTCCCTGCTCACTTCGGGATCTGCATTTTTGAAAAGCAATCGATCTGCTCTTATGTTGTGAATCTCATTTCGGGCACTTTTCATTCCAAGACGTGAGTTCACTTTCGTTCCGTTTCAAATTCCCCCTCGCGACTAGGATTTCGGTTTTAGAGTAAGAACACGGGATCATGTTGATTTTGGGCGCTTCATTGATTTGCTGCAAGCCGTCCCTACGGTTCCTCACCGGGGCCATTTTCACTGCATCAATCTTACGACCTTCGAGCGATTTCATGGCCGCGTTCTTGTTTTCTTGAGCAGGGCGTGCGGAGTGCGTTAATGATTTTGCACAAGTTTCTTACGGATGGTAGGCGCCGCGAAGCTTTTTTTTCGGGTATGAGAATTGAACATTGTGTTATTCTATCGCGAAATTGCAGGCCGACAACCTTATTTATCGCATGTTTTCTTTTTATGGGATAGTTTTCTTTTCATGCCAACAATGTTGTGACATATATTGATCTTGTAGTCCTTTCAGGTCAAGCCGTTGGGGTTACTAACGGGAACCTCGTTCCAGGACCTGATCTTGGTCCTTCAAAGGGCCTGCACTTGGCCTTCCAATCTGTATATAATTCCCTCAAGAAATGAGCCCAGTGTCCCATATTCTCACTACTCAAGTTGTGTACTAGCATAAGTGTGTTTCTACAAATGCTGGAGTTCACGAATTTGGAGCTGAATTTTCTAGCGACGTGTCAAGCGGCGTTTTGATTTGTCTTCGGACGAATTTATTCCCTATTAGAATTAATGTGCACCGAGGTAGATGCGGTGGTTTACAAATTAGTAGATTAAATTTTCGTGAAGTATTCAGTCCTTTTGTAAGATCATTCATTGATTGTTATATTATTAAATCATTTTACATGCTCACGCAGGAGATACAATGTGGCATTCTCCACTCTTTCTCAATCTTATTTATTAGAGTTTCTTGATCGTGATTTATGTCTCATTTTACTTTGTTAGGCTTACATATAAGGTACTGGATGTATTCCAGCCTTTTCCATAAATATGTATTCCGAGTGATCGAACCAATTATGTCTCAACTCTATATACTACGTGAAGTGATACGTATTGACATATTTAAGCTTTGAAAGCATTGTAAACATTTTAGGCATGTGTGCTTGGTACTGTGCAGATAGCGAGGTTGCTTGTTGTGGAAAGGGACGCAGTTTAGGCTGCTAAGGTAATGTCCTAGTTTGCATTTTCCAGAGCTTCTAGTTTCTGTTAGGTTTTCAATCGGCTGCTTCAGACTGTAGAAGCTCTCTCTAGTCTTCTTGAGGCTGGGCTGAAGTTTGACTATTAAGTTGTGGATAGAGGCTTTGTAGCTTGTAATGTTTCAAGGCTTTCTTGACGATGAGGACACCAGATATGGAGAATCAACGAAGTCAAAGTCAGTATTGTGAAAGTCGAGGAGGACTTGAAGAAGTTGGAGGCACCTTTGGCTAAAAAGCCTGCAAAGTGGAAACTCAACTCCAAATCAAAATGGAAGAGGTTACGCAAGGAGAAAGAAGTCTTCTTGGCCAGCAAAATGGCCCTATTGCAGAAGGAGAACATGCTTTTCAAGAGAACTCTGGAGCAGCCAGTGAGATCGGATGTGACACTGGAATTGATGAGCGCCAAACTCAGTGAATTGATGGAAGGGGTACGAGCCGTGAGTTCCAAACTCAGTGAGCTCACGGAAGAATTACAAGCGGTGAATGCCAAAGTCAGTGAAGTTGCAGTTCTAACACAAATGAGTCTAACGACTCAATTTGAACCAACCAAGGTTGCTTCAAATTAGTGCAAGAAGATCAAGGAAACTGCTTGTATTGCCTATGGGTTGGATCGCAAGAGCGAGAGTTTTATTTGCTTTGTGACAGGTTTGTACTCTTTTTCAATTTTAATTTTGTAACTATTGTTAGGCCCCGGCTGCACCAACTGAAAGTTAAAGATTAAATAAATTCTAACTATGGTTACTAAATTGAGGAACAACCGCAATTATACTAGCTTGATCTTTGGTGAGTTTTCGAGTGATCACGGTTCATTTGTCTCTAGAAAGCTATTGGACACGAGTTGGAGACCAGTTTAGGGTTTGAAAGATGAAATTAGAGTGAATCTGAAATTATAATGGTTGTTTTTTACGACTGGTGAGAATTGCAGTAGCGGCTAATTGGATTTGGATACTGGTATGGCATAAGAATTGTAGTTCAAGTTTTGGGGGATTTTTGAGTGAATTTTCGAGTTGAATTTGGCGTAGAGAGCAGAACGAGAATGCGTTTGCTATGCATTAGGAATGATTTTTTCAATTTGCAGAAATGTTAGGGTTTCAATGTTGATTTTAGAGTTTATCTGAATGACTTTCATTGAGGTATGGCGAGAATTAGCGACAAAGATTTGGATGGTGGTATGGTAGAATTGTAGCTGGAGCTTTGGTGAAGTTTTGAGTGAATTTCATGTCAAATTTGGCTTAAATTTCTTTTGTGTAATGAAGGACGTTCAGTAGTGAAGGACGAAGTTTCGATCGTAATGCAGTTCTGAATGGCATTGAGCGAGGGATTTGAATTCGATCTTAGAGTTCATCTGAATGTATTTAGTTGACGTTTGATGAGAATTTGCGGCTAAGTTCTGGGCACTGGTATGAGAATCATGTAGCTCGATCTTTCATGAATTATTGACTGATTGAACTCTCAAAAGCTGAAATTCTTTTGTATAGTTTTTCACTCATGCTCATTGCACTTGGTGAGACAATTCCTTATCGCAATTTAGGTTCAGCAGCGAAGAGCGAGGGGTTTAATCAGAATGCAGGTGTGAATGATGTTGTGCAAGGGCCCCACGGATGGCAGATGAGTGAAGATTTGTCGGCCATTATTGTGCCTAAGATGAACTGGTAGTTCTGTGTACATCCTTCATGCACATCATTTGACATGACCATTATACTGTGAACGCATGTACTCAAGCACTGAAGGATGAACTAGTAGTTCTGAGTACATGCATTTCGAGTATAATGGTCATGTCAAATCTTGGTTAGCTTCCAAACCCGCCGCGAGTGTTGCAAGTGTTTGAGCGTATTGGTAGTAACCAAGCGATCTTGCAGGTCAACAATGTGAGCAGATGCATTGTCATTACATGGTCTTGGTCCAAAACTCATTTCGCCTAAGTACTGGTATTTGATTTTTTTGATTGATGAATCACCGCTGCGCAATTTTATTTTCTCTGATGCCTTCAAAGTTTCCCTTCCTTAATCCAGAAGTCATTTTGGCATTGATTTAATGAGTCAATTTGACGTTGATTTAGTGCGAGTGTTTTGTTAATTTCAGGGCTATAGGTGCCTGCAAAAAAATCAAAACAACACACATATATTAGAAGGAGTTGTCATGATGCTCGACGACCATGACGTCCGGTCATCGGGATGGAGGATGTCCTCGGCCCCATGATGACATCCGGTGACATCACTGACTTTCATCAGTTTACCCGGATAAAAAGCTATTTGCTACCCCGGCCGACTGCCCAGTAGACGACGCCGGGCGTCCACCACCGGAGGCGACCGTGCTGCGAAAGGCCATTTTGTTCGGAGTAGCGACCGCACGGCCCTCCACTTGGGCCGATCGCCGTCCACCACGGCTGACCGCTCGGCCATCCTTGCGGCGGACGGCCCTCTCCCGACCGCGCGGCTGACCGTCATGCGCTTGCCGTTTCGCCGTCGCCCCGCCGACCGCTCCCCCGACCTCGTTCGCTGATAGATTGAAATCCTCCCATCTTCCAACAGTCATAATTAGAGTCAATATAAAGAAAACAACACATGCAGCCTCACTTCACTTCCGCACGGTGGTCGGCCCTTGGCTGTCCGAGTGGCCAATTGTCACGCCGAATATTTGATGGCTCCGATGTGGCCGCGTGGAACTTCGGCAAATACAACAATGCAAAAACCTTACTTGAGCCTGGCGTAAATGGTTTTTACCCACCGCACGGTGCGTCCGACGAAACGTCCAGACATCCTCATCCGGACAACGCCTCTAGACGCTCTCAGACCCCAAAGGACGTCGGATTAGTAACCCTTATTATCAAAAAAGGTGGCCTGAAATTTGTCTTCACAATATTCGCATGGATATCAATGAGGCATCAAACTTCCTAGTGCCTTAGGATCTCGTGAAGATTGCGACAATAGAAGACATGTCTTATATTGTAATCATTCCCAACAGTGATTCGTTTTACTGTCACAAAAGAATTCTATCCACCTTGTGAAAGTTTCCATCTAATCATCTTAATATAATATTGACCTCAAATGTGATCTTATGCAAGAACTCTATCCATAATCCAGACATTTGGTGATTGATAATTCAGCAAATAGACTCTCATAGATGACTTTGAATGATCAGGATGGCAAGACACTCTATATTCCGAATTCTTTTCGCCCAGCAAAAAGAGTGTGTGCTATTCATGCCACGATGGCTACTGCCTATCATATGCCACGATCGGGCGGACGGCCGAGCAACCGTCCGATCGCGGCGTCGACAACGACCGATTAGACCGCCTATTAGTATTTGACGGCTGCTATGCGGCCGAGTAGAACTTCGGCGAATCCAACAATGCAGAAAACTTACTTGAGCCTTACGTAAATGGTCTTTACCCCCCGGACGGTGCGTCCGACGAGACGTCCGGACGTCCTCGTCTGGACAACATCTCTGGACGCTCTCAAACCCCGAAGGACGTCGGATTAATAACCCTTATTATCAAAAGAGGTGGCTTGGAATTTGTCTTCACAATATTCGCATGGATATCAATGAGGCATCTAACTTCCTAGTGCTGTGGGATCTCGTTGAGATTGCGTTTGACATGTTCTTTATTGTAATCATTCTCAACAGTGGTTTGTTTTACTGTCATGTAAGAGTTCTATCCACCTTGTGAAAGTTTGCATCTAATCATCTTAACATAGTATTGACCTCAAATGTGAGCTTGTGAAGGTGCTCTATCCACGATCCAGACATTTGGTGATTGATAGTTCAGCAAATAGACTTTGATAGATGACTTTGAATGATCGGGATGGCAAGAAACTCCATATTCCGAATTCTTTTCACGGAGCAAAAAGAGTGTGTGCTATTCATGCCACGATGTCTATTGCCTATCATATGCCACAATCGGGAGGACAGTCGAGCAGCCGTTTGATCGCCCCGACGACGACGACGGATTAGATCGCCTACCAGTATTTGACGGCTGCTATGCGGCCGCGTAGAACTTCAGCAAATCCAACAGTGGAGAAAACTTACTTGAGCCTTACGTAAATGGTTTTCATCCCTCAGACGGTGGGTCCGAAAAAACGTCCGGTCGTCTTGGTCTGGAGGACGTCTCTGGACGCTCTCAAACCCCAAAGGACGTTGGATTAGTAACCCTTATTATTAAAAGGGGTGGCCAAGAATTTGTCTTCACAATATTCGCATGGATATCAATGAGGCATCTAACTTCCTAGTGGTGTGGGATCTCGTTGAGATTGCGTTTGACATGTTTTGTATTGTAATCATTCCCAACAATGGTTTGTTTTACTATCATGTAAGAGTTCTATCCACCTTGTGAAAGTTTCCATCTAATCATCTTAATATAGTATTGACCTCAAATGTGAGCTTGTGTAGGTGCTCTATCCACGATCCAGACATTTGGTGATTGATAGTTCAGCAAATAGACTCTCATAGATGACTTTGAATGATCGGGATGGCAAGAAATTCCATTTTCAGAATTCTTTTCGCCCAACAAGAAGAGTGTGTGCTATTCATGCCTCGATGGCTATTGCCTATCATATGCCACGATCAGGCGAACGGCGGAGCAGCCGTCCGATCGCCCTGACGGCAACGATCGACTAGACGACCTATTAGTAATTGACGGCTGCTATGCGGCCGCGTGGAACTTCGGCGAATCCAACAATGGAGAAAACTTACTTGAGCCTTACATAAATGGTCTTTACCTCCCGGACGGTGCGTCCGACGAACCATCCGAACGTCCTCGTCCGGACGACGTCTCTGGACGCTCTAAGACCCCAAAGGACTTTGGATTAATAACCCTTATTATCAAAAGAGGTGGCCAAGAATTTATCTTCACAATATTCGCATGGATATCAATGGGGCATCGAACTTCCTAGTGCTGTGGGATCTCGTTGAGATTGCATTTGACATGTTTTATATTGTAATCATTCCCAATAGTGATTTGTTTTACTGTCATGTAAGAGTTCTATCCACCTTGTGAGAGTTTGCATCTAATCATCTTAATATAGTATTAACCACAAATGTGATCTTATGCAAGAACTCTATCCAAAATCAAGACATTTTGTGATTGATAGGTCAACAAATAGACTCTCGTATATGACTTTAAATGATCGGGATGGCAAGAAACTCCATTTTCCGAATTCTTTTCGCCCAGCAAAAAGAGTGTGTGCTATTCATGCCACGATGGCAATTGCCTATCATATGCCACGATCAGGCGGACGGTCGAGTAGCCGTTCGATAGCCCCGATGACAACGACGAATTAGACCGCCTATTAGTATTTGACGGCTGCTATGCGGCCGCGTAGAACTTCGGCAAATCCAACAATGCAGAAAACTTACTTGAGCCTTACGTAAATGGTTTTTATCCCCCAGACGGTGCGTCCGACGAAACGTCTGGACGTCCTCGTCCGGACGACGTCTGTGGACGCTCTCAGACCTCAAAGGACGTCGGATTAATAACCCTTATTATCAAAAGAGGTGGCCTGGAATTTGTCTTCACAATGTTCGTATGGATATCAATGAGGTATCTAACTTCCTAGTGCTGTGGGATCTCGTGGAGATCGCGTTTGATATGTTTTATATTGTAATCATTCCCAATAGTGATTCGTTTTACTGTCATGTAAGAGTTCTATCCACCTTGTGAAAGTTTCCATCTAATCATCTTAATATAGTATTGACCTCAAATGTGAGCTTGTGAAGGTGCTCTATCCACGATCTAGACATTCGGTGATTGATAGTGCAGCAAATAGACTCTCATAGATGACTTTGAATGATCTGGATGGCAAGAAACTCCATTTTCCGAATTCTTTTCGCCCAACAAAAGGAGTGTGTGCTATTCATGCCACGATGGCTATTGCCTATCTTATGCCACGATCAGGCAGACGGCCGAGCAGCCGTTTGATCGCCCCGACGGCAACGACTAATCAGACGGCGTATCAATATTTGACGGCTGCTATGCGGCCGCTGTCGGAACCTTGTTTTTCTGGAATTAAAGTCTTGACGTAATTAATAGGCAAATGGGTCGTGATCTTTTGGGAATAGGGAACATCGCCATTGCAAATTGATGGTTTTACTAAAAACTATCATAATCATTAGTAGCCTAGAACTAAAAACCCTAATATCATCAAGGTAGAATCCTGGCATCTCTGGCCCGATTCCGGTCTCGGCAGGTGGGAACTAGGATTGGGGTGTAACGGTTAGAACTGTTCCCGAATTTAACGGCCATAACCGGCCGCGGGTGCGGATTCAGGTATTGATTACCAGACTGGGAATAAATAGTTAATCCGAGGGTTCTTTCTCTCATCTTTCTTAGTGATCTCTAGGGTTGTTTAGCGGCAGGTGAGCGATTGTGCACGGCTAAGGGTTGTGAGAGTGAGTTTGGCGAGTCGGTAGCGCTGCCTTTGCGGGATAGGGTTTGAGTGCGGATCTCTGCGCGGATCTGTTAGCAAGGATCCGGATTCGTATCCAGGAGAGCATAGCTGAGATGGCCTTGACGAAGGCGACCAGCAGCAGGGCACCAACAGAATCGATCGTGAACCTCCGGACTGTGGTTCTGGTAGTTCCCGAATCCGAGAGTGACCGGAAGGCGTTGGATGCGGACTTGAAGAGGATAGGATGCTTCGGGTTTTGGGAGCAGCCGTGGGATTTCAGGGACGACGCAATGGTCCGGGAGCTGCTGGATGGGGTCTCCAACGAATTCGACGGCACCATCCGCGGGAAACCGGAGAAGTGGACTTCAACGATGTAGAGCGAAGTCTACGGATTCTCGACCCGAGGAGAAGGTATGTGCTCACGCCGGGAATGCTTTGTTGATGGGAAGTTTGCTCGGAAGGCGGATCCGAAGGATGGCTTGACGGTGGCGGACTGCAAGGATCCGAGGGCGAGAAGGGTATACGAGTTCCTGCTTCCGATCTTGTATCCGGATCAGCCATCGAAGACGACCACGACCCTTGCCAAGACGATCTGGGGAGCTTATACGGGCGAGCGGAAGGTGGCGTAGGGAACCATTGTGCGGAAACTGGTAAGCAAGTTCTTGACCAGATTGGGGTAGGTGCGACCTACCCCAATCTCTCCATTTCTGTACCACCTATATGAGCATGAAGAATTGTTGCGCGATAACGAGAAGACCGCCTACGAAACGGCCAAGGTGTTGTCAAGCCACGGCCGGGAAGACATGAAGCCGGATGCGGAATCCGAGCATACACCGGATTTGGACTCGGATACGGATGCGGATTCCAACGACGACAAAGACGATAACCCGCTAGCAACAGTCATTCCAAGGAAGAAGAGGAAGCAGACGGAAAGGAGCGACACGACACCTCCCATCCGCCGGAAGAAGGTCATCAAGGAGGCAGAAGAGGAGGATCCTTTCGACATGATCGTGGAAGGATACAAAAGAGCGAAGGAGACTTACGAGCGAATCTATGTCATCTTGGCCGAGGCGTGCCGGATTGCGGGAGACGTAGGGGCTGACGAGCTTTGCGGACACCTGGAGCGGAATCTGCAACCCCGGAATGTGCAGGAGCTGGAGGCTCGACTCATCTCCATGGAAAACCGGAACCGGAAGATGAAGACGACCTTGAGCCAGAAGGAGGCGGAGCTGACCGCAACAATGGGTAAGGCTAATGATTCCGCACTCGCTCTTACCCGGGTGACAGAGTTTGTGCAGTAGCTAGGAGACGTGTTGCTGAAGGCAAAGTTGTTCGATGCCGGATTCGATGAAGCCCGGAAGTTTGACGGTCCGGTGGCGAAGAAGCTCGTCGGAGTTTTGGTGGAGTACCAGTCCAGAATGGAGAAAGTGTTGGAGGAGTGCCGGAAGATTCACGCAAGGATCTTCCGAGATGTTGGAAAAGGTAAGCAGAAGGTGTCTCCGGATCCCGAGCCAACGGGGGCACCTCCGGTAGTGTTGGCAGTTACAGATCTGAAAGCCGGATTCCGGACTCCGGGACCGGAATCCAAGAGGCGGAAAGACGTGCTTCCACCACTGTCTCAGCTGAAGACAAAGGTTCGGAAGGGGAAGGCGAGTAAGGTGGAGATCCACACCCCGGATTCGCGAGTCTCCAAGAGGCGGACCCTGTCCGTTTCCGAGAAGGTAACCCCCATGCGGCAGACTCAGTCAGGTTTGCGGACCATCACTCGGGAGGCGGAGGAGAGGACCCCTACAAGCTAGCGGATCGAGGTGCAAAAGCCGGAGGACAAGATCGAAGAGGAGGAACCGGCTTCTCCACAAGTTGGGACATCCACGGTAAGACTCTCGGATTCAGAGGAAGACGAGGGACTGGACCAAGAAGGCAAGAAGTAGGATGGCCCTCCTGCTCTGTGCCCCAAAAACTAGCCATGGAAGGTTAGGAGTCTAGAAGTAGAGTTAAACGGTCACAAAGGTGATCCGATTATTAGGGTTTTACCCGGATCCGGAATCTGTTCCGGAAAAGGTGGATCGGATCCGTAACTTTCAGATCTGGTCGTGGTTAGCTAGGAAGTGGCGGACAAGTGTCAGTGCCTGTTTTGAACGTCGGTTCTTGGGTTTTGTGTTTTGACTCTCGAAGGGAGGGTATTTAGTTGTTTGTTTCAAGGCTGTTAGGATCTTAATAGTTAACCTAATCGGAAGAGCAGGAAGGCTTACGGACCCGAGCAATTTAGGATTTTGGTATGTAGGTCGGACGTCTTGCGAGGCCGCCGCTACAGCTAGAATCCGGTTCCCGTTATCTTAGTATTAGAAAGAGGGTTTGCAAGCACCCAACTACGGGTTTCTCTACCTAAAGTTGTATGAGATGCGCTGCCCACTTTTAAATGTTAAGTTTGTGTCTTCCTATCTTGACACCTATCTATCCCGCTTTGTGTGAGCTCCGAAGTGGTCCTTGTCACGGACGTACCCCATTCCGAATGGTTGTGTAACCTTCGTGAAGCCTGAATTGGGTGGAGAGGAAAAGGTGAGGGATCCGGGTTTCTACGGAATTCCGTAAAAAGGTTAGAAACCGTCACTGGTCATAACCGGATCCGGATATTCAGGGATTCCCGTCGTTGTAGTAAGCGGAGGGTTGGAATACCTTCTGCGTGACCGGCTGCCGGGTATCATTCCGATAGTTGTGAGGAGATAGACACCACCCTGGTGAGTGTATTCGTCATGTTTAGAGGATGTTAGCATTGACAGTGGAGTCTTTCGCCACTCTAATCTACGAGGGGAGAGTTTTGCACACCGTCCCTCTCCAAATAGAACGCGTCCTCCGATAGCTAAGACCATGAGGGAAAACTAGAGCTGACAACTAGTGTGCGTGTGGTTAGATATTACCGGATCCGGATTCAAAACCGGAAACGGGAAAGTAAAGAAGGGCAATCCGAATAGCTGGGTAGGTGAACTAACCGGATCAGACCCGATTGGATAAGAAGAATAGGAAGAAGGTTAGGAAAGAGTCACAATTGAATTGTCCCAATCTAGCAAACTTCACTTGAATCCCTGGAACGATACACGAGTCACCACTTCGGGTGTTTTGGTCACCTAAAACACTCAAGGGGATGCACTTGCAACAACCGTGTTTCGACAGCCGCGTGGAACTTCCGCAAATCCAACAATGCAGAAAACTTACTTGAGCCTTACGTAAATGGTTTTTACCCCCCGGACAGTGCATCCGACGAAACGTCCGGACGTCCTCGTCTGGACGACGTCTCTGGACGCTCTCTGACCCCAAAGGACTTCGGATTAGTAACCCTTGTTATCAGAAGAGGTGGCCAAGAATTTGTCTTCACAATATTCGCATGGATATGAATGACGCATCTAACTTCCTAGTGTTGTGGGATCTCGTTGAGATTGCGTTTGACATGTTTTATATTGTAATCATTCTCAACAATGGTTTGTTTTACTATCATGTAAGAGTTCTATCCACCTTGTGAAAGTTTCCATCTAATCATCTTAATATAATATTGACCTCAAATGTGAGCTTGTGCAGGTGCTCTATCCACAATCCAGACATTTGGTGATTGATAGTTCAGCAAATAGACTCTCATAGATGACTTTGAATGATCTGGTTGGCAAGAAACTCCATATTCCGAATTCTTTTCGCGGAGCAAAAAGAGTGTGAGCTATTCATGCCACGATGGTTATTGCCTATCATATGCCACGATCGGGCGGACGGCCGAGCAGCCGTCCGATCGCGCGGACGGCAACGACCGATTAGACAGCCTATTAGTATTTGACGGCTGCAATGCGGCCGCGTGGAACTTCGGCGAATCCAACAATGCAGAAAACTTACTTGAGCCTTACGTAAATGGCTTTTACCCCCCGGACGGTGCGTCCGACGAGACATCCGGACGTCCTCTTCCGGACGACGTCTCTGGACGCTCTCTGACCCCAAAGGATGTCGGATTAGTAACCCTTATTATCAAAAGGGGTGGCCTGGAATTTGTCTTCACAATATTCGCATGGATATCAATGAGGCATCTAACTTCCTAGTGCTGTGGGATCTCGTTGAGATTGCGTTTGACATGTTTTATATTGTAATCATTCTCAACAGTGGTTTGTTTTACTGTCATGTAAGAGTTCTATCCACCTTGTGAAAGTTTGCATCTAATCATCTTAACATAGTATTGACCTCAAATGTGAGCTTGTGAAGGTGCTCTATCCACGATCCAGACATTTGGTGATTGATAGTTCAGCAAATAGACTTTGATAGATGACTTTGAATGATCGGGATGGCAAGAAACTCCATATTCCGAATTCTTTTCGCGGAGCAAAAAGAGTGTGTGCTATTCATGCCACCATGGCTATTGCCTATGCTGTAGAGCTTGGCTGGGTTACAGCGGATGATGCTCCAATTGTTTGGAGGAATCTTTTGGGACCCAAGGGTATGACAAGGAGTTGATGAGATCATGCTTTGATGCCCCAATTAACTTGTAGGATTTTGTGCAACCCAGACAACTATTTGTAGGTTCTTCTTCTACTGCTTCTTCGTAGGTATTGATATACACTTCTTACAGGTTACAACCTCTAAAAGTTGGTGTAACTCTTTCACAACAACTATTCTTGGTAACTTGAAAATCTTAGTCACCAATTTGCACAGGCCTGCCTGTCCATCTTGCCCAGATGTTGTTCATTAAAATACAAGAGTTGTCTTCGATCGTGAGTTGCATATTTGAAATTGAATATTTGAAGTTGACTGCATATCAAAACGGGACTCGAAACCAGATTTTAATGCATTCTTGGTATATGATTATTTTCTCATGTTACAAATTTTGGAAGGCAAAATTTTGTGGGATAAGCATTAGGAATGAAATGTAGAGGAACTAGTGGTAATTCTTATCTTCGACATGTTGTTATGAGCAGCATATGAAGAATCTGTTTTATCTGTTGCTTAACTCCTAAGCGTCTTGTCTGCCACATTCTGGCCATTTTTGTGCCGCTATTTACTTTGAAGTGCTGTAACTTTTGCATCCATTGTCCGAATTCAGTAAACCTTGATGGAAAATTTGCGCTCTCCCTTCTAGTTTGTGGTAAAATTTTCAAATCAACTCAAGATGTACTGAATTTTTGGGAGCCATTTTAGCACACAGGGTTGAATTCTAGTTCATCACTGTATATTGATGGCTGCAACTTTGGGGGCTTGTTTTTCCTTCATCCCTTGTCCGTTTTTAATACCATTTGTTGGGTAAGATTCCGCTTGAAGTCTAGTTATTGTGGTAAAATTTTCGTATCAATCCAAGTTCTGAATGTTTGGGAATCATTCCAAGTTCAAAATCTGGCCGTTTTTGGATTACTCTGAACTTTGGTGGCCCGTTTCTCTTTCATATAATGTTCGTTTCCAATAAAAAAAAATTGTTGGTAAAGTTGCGTATACTAGTCTAGTTTGCGTGATTAAAATTTCACCTTAATTCAAGATGTTACGAATTTTTGAGGAGCATTTCAACTGAAGGTGGTTCTGCCAGAGATGTCTATCTTGCAGTTATTTTGTTACTTTTTTGACATATCAAAGCCATTTTGCAGACACATTAACCCTTAAAAGTCCCAATTTAACATTGATTTCAAATATGCGTCATAAAATGTTTGATGAATAACAAAAATGGAGTTGATGTAGGAAACAAAGTTGTAAATTCAAATGTGAAGATCACATCTGTACGGTTGGATTTATCATATAGTTTTTGAATTAATTTTAATTATTTTTTCACGGTTTTCTATTGAATTTCATAAAAAAAATCCAAAACCAACCAAAAAAAATTTAAATTGTTGTAATGAATTTGGAATAACATGCACTACAAGATGGTATGATTTCCATTATGTGATTCCACTTATTTTGGAAAATCATGTTTTCGGTCTCACTTTTTGAACTAAGAATGAAACTTGACATCAACCAATATTGTTATTTTTCAAAAAATCACAAAATCTTATTTTGAAGATCCATACAGTACAATTGATAGTCAACTAGCACACAAACCAAGAGAAATTTGGATGGATGAAAATTGTTAATGTATGTAGTCAGGAGAATACTTTGAATTTGTTCATCGTCCACTATGTGGACGCATGCGCCTTAAAGGGTTAAGTCATTTTAATGATATTTTCTTTTACCAATGTGTTTGTATGATGATTTTGAATCACTTTATAATTTAAAGTTTTCATTTGAGTAGGTTTAGTAATCAAATTTCACCTCTAATGTGTTGCTAGGAAAATTTGAGCATCCTTTTTCAACACTAAAACATAACGATCTTGCAATGGATGTGGCCAAATGACTCCAAATTTGAGATACCTTGCAGTGATAGCGTTCAGATTTTTCAGGGGATGCACGGATCTTGGTTTTGGGGGGGAAGCTCAACTGTTTCATCAAGTTTGACTGACTGTTTGCAGACATCTTAGGGGCGTTTCACACTAAGCCCAAGGGCCGAACTCCATTGAAGACCAAACTATGCCGAGGGGCCGAGTTTTGGAGTTGTAAAAAATTATTTTAATTACTTTAATGAGAAAATGTTCGGCCCCTCGGCAAGAGTTTGGGTTTCTATTCTTGTTGGACCCAAACTCTCCTCGAGGGGCCGAACTATTGGCGCCAAAATTCTCAAAAAGTGCTGCCATGTAAGCATTTTGGTGTCCTTCGGCCCTTGGCCCTTGGCCCCTAGTGTGAGGCCCATGGGCCGATTTTCAACTCTAGGCCAATCAAATTGCTAGATTTGCTCGGCCCCTCGAGCTCGGCCCCTAGTGTGAAACCCCCCTTAGTAATCACTACTTCATATTGTTATACTTACATAACAAATGTGTAAAGAATGAGCTCACTTCCAGGGTTGCACCACAATATCCTGTATAGAATTACGTGAGTGAACAAAAAGGGGTATTAATTGTGGGATGGACTTACAAAATATACAGAAGCTTAGTATATTACTTTGTTCAATTTCTTAACCCCTAAAGTTCCTTGACAATTTCCCTCAAAAACTATAAGTGGTACTAACTTTCAAATCACAAATCCAAAAAATAAAAATAAAATATGTCCACGAAGCTCTTATCAAAGGCAATCTAGAATAAAAATTTCAGAGAAAATTGATTTTTTTTCGAATTTTAGGAACCTGCCCAAAAATCAAGGAATCCCCCCGAAGGAGACTCTGGTCCTTTAGGGGTTAAATATACATAGTCCATTTTGAATGTGATAAGAGTTGTAAATTTACATATAGGACCATTCCCTTATAACATGTAGTTAGGAAGTAACTCTCAGGCCTCTTCATTGAAAAAATAAGAACATGGTGATAATGATTTCAGTCTAAAATTGGGATGTGATTGCGCTGTGGCTTTTATCACACAGGCAACAATTGAAAAAAAATTAAAAAGAGGAAGGCCAAATAAATCAATAGCATCGACCACTATAACTTGATATTTAAAAAGGGTTTATAAAATGCATAGGAAAAATGCTAATTGGTGAATTGAATATAGACAACCAGTTGATTTGTTGGATCGACCATCTCATATGGAGATTGGATTATGTTGCTACCAAAAAGATCATCAATCGCTATGGACTTATGACTTGACAAATCATCATGGAAGACTTAGAAACTATTTTTGCACTAGCTACACTAACTTTTGTAGTTGAAAAAAACTTGTATGAGTTACATCCTTCAGATGAAAAAGCTTTTAATGACTTTATCAATGATAAACAAGTACTATTGTAGTGAAAAATTTTCAAGCCTATTTTTTAGGCTATGTTTTTCATTGTATACATATGTTAGGCTTTTGCTTTTTTAATTTCCTTTGAACATGCATACATACATTAGGCTTCTTTTGTGTGAAATATATGTATGTATATCATTTTTTTAAAGAAAGAAAAACCGTATGTAGGGGTATTAATTTGGAGGTGACGCACGTACATTATTCCTAGCTTTTAACACTAAGTCCAGGTCATCTTTAGCTCAGGATTGGGTGGTGAGACATTGCATTTGGTGTCAGACCATGTACAGTACAGTGCTACTGTTGGAAAGGGTGAACTCCTCTACTCCACCATTTGCTAAAGAACCTTATGCTAGGCATGATTACTTTGTGAACGAATGCACGAGAGCTTACTTGGTGGTACGATTCTCCATTGCGATGAAGATGGTGCCTTAACCTCCAAAGGGCCAAGCGACCATATTTTGGATGATGAATGATAAACATCATTAATATTTCATTCATCAAGCCACTTTTTGCAATCCAAAAAAAGACTATACAGGTCTATGCTACAATATCTTCATTCGTGTGGGAATCGATTAGAAAGGGGATGATTTGTAAAAAATTATGCCTCGTTTTATGTTGCAGTGATGCACAAAAAAATTATAAGATCATATTTCAAAAGTGCTCATGGATTAGTCAACTCATAAAATTAAGCAACCAAAAAAATCTCCAAAAATCACTACACTTAGAATATCACACCAAATTTCATCCACAGATTGTCAATATCTTATTTGTAGTCGAATTGCAAAAGGATTTTGAATTTTAAACTTCAAATTTATACAATTTTTTTGGTGATAACAATCATAGATCTAACCGTATGGATAGAATCTAAAATTTATAAAGTATGACTTTTAATTTTTCATCAAGTTCAAATTTTTTGTCCTAGTTGCATTGTATAAAGCATCTTTGTAGTTCTCCAAACCTTGATCAAAGGCGTTAAGAAAATGAGGGGGCTGCTTTTTGCCTACAGCCTCAACATTGCCTTTCATTCTCATGATGCCTTTACCCTCAGTCAGTTATATCCTACTCACACTTTACAACACCATCCAACTTAGGCACATCTAGACTACTATGAAATGGGCAGGGAGAATTGGCCCCCTCACTCCGTCCTCCCATGGATGGAAGTGAGGGATGATGGCTGCGTTTTCTCATCTCAACCTTAACCCATGAGCCTCTAACCATGGTTAAGTCTGGTCAAATCCCCTAGTGGAGCATGTGAGGTAGGTGGACATGGTCTCCCTTGTCTTTTAGTGAAGCACTTAATATGGGGCGCCACTTTATTCATCCTCTCCACATGATGGACCTAATTTTAAATACAATATTGAAATAAGGACACGTGTCATTCCTTGGAGAACTATCCTTTCCATATTTGCGAGAAAAATGTAGTGGACATAATTTGAAATCTAAATAAGACCCTACCCCCTTTTTTCCCACTTGCACATTTCAAATTGATAGTACCATCAAATATTCCGTAATTAGAAAATATTTTGCAAACCAATCAACAACAAGGATGGATTAGGGTTTAGAATGCAAAGCCATATCCTTAGAAACACACTAGTTGTATTTTCATTTGGGAATTGCAAAGTTGATTGCAAAGTGACCATTCTATGAGGTATGTGTTCTTCTCTTGATTTTTTAATTTTTAATTTTTAATTTTGATCTTATGTTTAACATATACATTCAATTATTAACAAATTCTTGTGAATTCCATGTTGTTTCAAACATTCATTTTCATTTCATGTTCTTTAATGTAAGAGATGTTAGAAGCATTGCATTTATTGAATTTCAGTGATAATTTTAAGAAGACAATCCCCATTCATGATGGGTATTGTCAATGATCGCTCCCTCTAGATGTATGTGATGGGTATTTTTGGGCTACCCCTTCTCTCTTTTCAGACATGGATAGTTCCTTTTCACAAAGGGGTCATCACGATGGTTATTGTCCATGATTATATAATTTTGTTTTAGTGATGGATATTGTTGACAATAATCTTAAGCCAAACATATGATGGGTATTGCCAATGATAGCTCCCTCTAGATGTGTGCAATGGGTACCATTGGCCTCCTCCTTCTCTCTTCTCAACCAGGGATAGTTCCTTCTCACAAAGGGGTCATTGCGATGGTTATTTCCCACAATTGTATAATTTTCTTTTAGCGATGGATATTGCATGGTCGGGCCAATCTTTTCATCTTAGTCCAAGGTTTAGGTCTGCCTATACAAGACATATCATGAAAGGTATTGCCCGTGAAGTTTTAGTGTTCAACTATGATGGATATTGTTTGCTTGGATCTTGTAACCTTCATGTGGCTAAAGATATTTTCCTCTCCTGTATGAAACAACGTGATTGTTATTCCTCATGATCTTGTATACAACCATACCGAGATGGTTATTGTAGATGATAGCTCACTTTCCTTACATGTGATGGATATTATGAGTTAGAGTCATGTACACTCTCTAACCATATCCATTTGCACTAACAAAGGTTGTTCGTTGTTCCAAAAAGAGTATAATAGACCATACAATTTATTCTTTTTGGAATTGTAATAATATAATTTCAAACCTATTTGTGATTGAAGTCATTCCTTACAACTATTGATAGATGTTATGTCTTTGAACAACATTGTTATGGATATTGCCATTAAATTCTTTGTCCAAACACTTGCATGATGCGTTTTTTGATAGTAATGTTGTGCATTTCTTGAAATTTAGACCAATACATCCAATTGGGTTGAATTTATTCTTCATGTATATAGGGGACAATATGGGGAACAAAAAGAAGACGGTCACTGTCCAAACCCCTCCGATAGGGCCGATTCCTTTCCAAACTATTGCTTGGACTGGTGGAGAGAAGCATGGGTTTGGATATACAACAATTGTATTGAAGGCATACATTCCTTACGACATGGTAGGTGACTTCATTAATGGACAAACCATGGAGGATGGGACACCAGTGGATTGGATTATTTATGACACCAAAAAGGGAGAAGAGAAGAAGAGGGTTCAGGTGGATTCTTTCATTATCCATGTTTATTATAATTTTTCATTTGGTCCAGACAACCATATGAATGATTCTCATCATCCACATTCCAAGAAGCGTGGATGCATTGCTAGGTTTTCTGTGAAGCAATTGCGTTTATATCTAGATGTGGTAGAATTGGCATACTATCATGTTGACCACACAAGGGAAGATGGGACACCGGCTCATAAAGTAGAAGACCTGCACTTAATGGGAAGAAAAACTACATATCAACCAAGAATGTCAAAGGAGCTCAAGAAGTGGATCATCCATTGTCTGAGTGAAGGATTTATATCAAAACAAGTTTATGAAGAGCACAAGCGCAATTGGATTGAGAAGAAGAAGGCAAAAACCAAGAAACTACGTGATGATTTTGTAGAGCTCCGAGATATTGCGTATTATGAGAAAATGATGAAGATGGGGGTGTGGCGTCGAGATCCAAATGACTTTGAGAGTGTTAAGATGTGGGTAAAGGAAGAACCCGAAAATGTCTCATGTGGCATGAGAAGGACGATGCACAGACTTACCATTTATTTTGGGTATTCAAACTCCCTATCAGAAGGAAATGATGCTCAAATTTGGTCACAATGGAGCCATAGCAATGGATGTTACTTTTGGTACAAACTTGCCTAAATATCCTTTGTTTTCTTTGCTTGTCTTTGATGATTGGAGGAACGGTATACCTGTGGCTTGGATCCTCACTAGCCACCAAAAAGAAGAGGACCTTGTGGTGTGGTTGGAACCTCTGAGGAGACACCTAGATAAAGACATGCCGGATTTCCTACCATCATGTTTTATAGTTGATGACGCTGACTATTAGTGGAGGGCATTGAAGCAAGCTTGGCCTGAGGTTGAAGTCCCTATCTACCTTTGTTGTTTCCATGTTCTAAAGAATTGAAAAAATCATATTTGGACCAAGGTACCCAACCTTGGTACGTTGAGAGCCCTTGTGTACAAAATATTGCATTCATTTTTGTATACTTCTATAAACTACAAGGAGTCTGAGAAAGAATTTTTTGGTAACGGCGCGGAAAATGAGTGAATGAATGTTTCAATCCTTATACATTCCACAGTTTGAGAACTATTTCAAGAAGTATTGTGATCATCAAGGTAGGAAGATTACAATCTAATATATTATTCTTCATATATTTTTGTATTAGGATGAAATACTACGTGTGATTAATTGTTTAAGACTTATTTTCTTTGTATATGTTTATCTCTTATGTCATACCTTGTAACCATTATGCTTTGTGGCAATATCATTCATATGACTTTAATTTTTTAATTTGGTCCAGAGATGTACCTTGTAGGTCATCGGCAAAATCCGCATTCAAACCAAGACACTCAAGCCAACATTGAATCATATCATGGAGCTTTGAAGCGTTGAATGAAGATTGACAACCATCAACTCCGTGAAAGAAGAGAGGATTCACTTGCTTGGCGTTTGATTAGTCCTATTAATACATATTACATGTATGTGGAGGATAGGAAACTCCACGGATTTGTGCTAAACAAACTTGTGGAGAAGGTTGTCGAGGATGGAATTGCAAAAGCAAAAACAATTCCTATGGAGCACATCCGTTCTCATCCTTATGAAGATTAAAGATGGCAAGTTCAATCTCAAAATATAGAGGATTGTTGGTATGATATTCCAGATCCTTATATGCAATATGCTTCATGCTCTTGTGAGTGGGCAATTCGTGGGAATTTTTGTAAACACCAGCTCGCTTTGATGAAGTCGACCACAGACATATCTTGGATGATCATGTTGGAGTTTCTAGGCACCTATTATAGTTCTCTACGTGGGGGATTGGAAGCAATGTTCGAGCACATAGTTCCACTTGACCCCTTTAAGACTTTAATGTTCATACCAATGAAGAGCACAAAGATGTTGATGATGACAACTATGATGACCATGGTGGAGGAATTTACATGAAGGATGGAAATAATGCTCAAGGTAGTGAAGAACGAGCTTCATCTTCAATAGCTCCAATACATGCCCGAAATCATCAATTAATTGATGGATCTTTGAAAATCATTGACAAGCTAGTGTGGGAGGCTAAAGAAGAAGCCATTGGAAGAGGGTTGAAGTTAGTTCAACATATGCAAGTCATGCAAGCCAGGGTATTGACGGATTTACAAAATACAAAGAGTTTATATCTTCAAATTAGCTTTCAAGTAGTGAAGGACGGATTTGATACGTCAATTGTAAGGACCCCAGATTTTTGAGAGAAGGTAATCAGTGCGATAGGCAAGAGGAAACGTTGTGCTCCATGAGCCACACGTGAGGGATAGTGATTACTTGTTTGTAGTTGTCTTTTATTGCTCATGGGTTTTGTATTCTATGTTTTTTCATCCGTTGTCCAATATTTCAATCAATAGTCATGGTTTTGTTTTTATATATATATATATATATATATATATATTTGCAAAGCCATTACGGAGCATACTTAATATCTATGGTAATTATTATGCACCATATAATATGGTATACAAAAAAATTAGGAGAATAGAAAGTTTATTCGATGTTTAAAAAAATGATATTATAGAGGATTTATTAAGGCTATTAGTTTTTTCTCTCCATGTATTTTGTTTGTTTCTCATTCTTAACCATAAATTTTAAATTTTTTTCTACTCATATCATTAATGTTTCCCTTTTTTTTATTAAATATAGACATTTGGATTTTATTCTATTTTTTCAAAATTTATCATCACAATTCATAAAATTTATAAAGAAACTAAATATTAGTACTATATATATATATTGTATGTGTATGATATAATTGGAAATATAGGTACCTTGTGATATGAATATGAACCGACGATGGCTATTTTCCAAGGTCCCATTAGTAACCAATAATAATTGCATCCAAGAATCTGGCCGTGGCGATGGATATTGTTCGTGATATTTCAAGATGATACTTCACGATGGGTACTGAAATGTGGCAATAAGAATTATCTATGTCCCCATAGAAGACTAGGGATACTTGCATCCAAAGATGTGGCAATGGCGATGGGTATTGTCTGTGATTTTTCAAGATGATATTTGACAATGGGTATTGAAATTTGGCGATGGAAATTGTGTGAGTCCCCATTGAAGACCAGAGATACTTGCATCGAAAGATGTGGTCATGGCGATGGGTATTGTTCGAGATATTTCAAGATGATACTTCACGATGGGTATTGAACTGTGGCGATGGGAATTATCTAAGTCCTCATAGAAGACCAATGACACTTGCCTATGAAATTGTAACCACAGCAATGACTATTGCTTATTATATTTGAATATGATACTTTATAATGGATTTTGAAAGAAGACAAGAAATTGTATGAGATTTTAGATTTTGAATACAAACATATTAACATGAACAAAATTATATATCAATGAGTTATGGTATAAGTCTATAGAACCTAATTATTGGAATCTACAAGAAGTTAATTCAACAACCAACACAAATAGAAAGTTGCAAATGAGTTTGTACACCAAAATGTAGGCATGAAGTGTACCTTGCAATTCAACTGTTGAAAAGTAAATAGTTTCATTGTATGTATAACAACATCTTTTAAATGCAACAATCTTGCAAAGAAGTAATGAAAAAAAATTTGTCTATTCACTCATCATCTTCATCACCAGAGCTGTCACCTGCATTACCACTCCCACTATTACTCTCACTATCACTATCATTAGAACCATCACTCACTCTTTCATTGTATTCTTCAATCTCATTGACCCCCTCTTCCTCTTCATTGGCTTCACGAATATCCTCCGTATCAGCTATGGGATGAATAGCTCTATAAATCTCACATACAACTTCAATCCGATCCATGCGAGTTGCATTTTGCATAGCATAGATGTCTTTGCACAATCCCACATACCTTGCAATCCATCTACCCTTCCCCTCTTTTAGCCTGTGCAAAAAAAACATTTAAATATTGATTAGTATCACGAAGTCTTTGAACAACAAACATAGCAATTTAAAATGCATCAAATGAAAATAGAATGCAAGAAAATGACTGATGCAAGAAGCAAGATTTTGTGGTGATGCCAATCCATAACCTCTTTCACTAATTCCCTACAAAAGCACTGATTATCTTTCCACTTCAAATCCTTGAAGAGACTCTTCATTTTCTCAGTGACCCTCTTCAATCTCTTTGGAGCAGTAAACACTAAATTTGCAAAATCATCACAATCATAAAGATCATCACATTTTTTGGAATCAAGAATACCTTCACCAAAGTCAGAATCTCCAAGGAGCTCCATAGTTCTTCCTTTTAGAAGTGTAACGACAACATGGCAAGTCTTCTTGTCTTGGGTCTCCAACAATGCCTTCTTCTCAAGCTTCACCCACTCCTCTTCAGCTCTTCTGGTGCACTGGTCAATCTTCTTGTAGAGGTCCAAACGGGCTCTTTTAAAAGGGGACCCTAAAACTTTCAAATTCATTTTTTTTGGAATTCACATGCTTTTTTTTCTTACCTCCAGCAGTTGTTGATGAAGAGGCCACTCTCTTCTTCTCTGTCAATGTCTTTCCATGTGCTTTCTTAAGATGATCAGATAAGTGATGGCAATATGCATACGGGCCAAAGTTGCAAATCTTCCCCGAAAGATTTCTTTGAATCAAACACTCATAGGGCTTTTCTTTCCTTTGTACCTTTCTCTAATCACTGTCTTCCGTGGCATATTCAACGTCTTCAGACACATATAGAATAATGGTAGTCTTTGTTATACCTAGGGAGCAATACAGGCAGTTAGAAAATATGTACTGTAGAGGCCAATATTCATTATGGAAGGCACAAAGAAATAAAGATAAATCTAAACAGAAAAACCAACTACTATCAATAAGAAATAGAAATGCAAAGAGAATTTCAGATGAAGACCAATTACAAATGTAATTAAATTTTTTGTTATTAAAAATAAATAAATGAAGGTGAAGAGAAAGTACCTGAACTAAAGTAAAAGGAGGAGGAGATGCTACACAAACTGAAGAAGGAGGAGGTTGAGCTGAAAAGCTTGCAAAAATGGAAAACATTAGTAAATGGTGATGAAAGAAAGAATTTTAGAAATAAACAAAAAAGAATGAGGTGACGAGAAAGTACTTGAATTGAAGTAGGAGGAAGAAGAGCTGCTACGCGAGGAGGAGCTGATAAACTTGCCGAAATGGAAAACAATTAGTGAATGGTGATGAAAGACAAAATTTAAGAAATAAACAAAAAAAAATTAGGTGAAGAGATAGTACCCGAACCGAAGTAGGAGGAGGAAGAGCTGCTACGGAAGGAGGAGCAACTAAAGCTGCAAAAATAGAAAACAAATAGTGAATGGTGATGCAAAAAACAAATGTAAAAATAAGCAAAAAAGAGTTACATGAGAGAAAGTACCTGAACAGAAGTAGGAGGAGGAGGAGAGCTGCTACACAAGCTACCACAGGAAGAGGAGCTGCTATGAGAAGTATGCTAGCACGGTTTCCGCACTTCCAAATCTGAATTGGGATGGTGACCAACGCCTACAGAGTTCTCCACACAAGATTAAGAGACCCATATGATAAAGCAAAGCCATCAGCTCCCCCTTTCTGCTACAACAAAAACGACACCTTCCCCTATCATCATTGAGTCCAGAGAGCACAAAATTCTCCGAGCTATGGTATTCGTCACTTGCCCCCATCAAATCACATCAATCAGGGATAGATTGCAACCAACTGATCACTAATTACAAGCAGTCCCCACCTACTCCAACAACATTGCAGATCTACTCAAACCAAGGGTAGGCTTACTAACACGAAATTGACTTCTGATGTACAAGTCTGTGAGCACTATATCGCACACAACAATACAAAACTTGCAACATCAAAGCGGTGAAACCAAACTAGAGCTTTGAACGGGCGGCACTCACCGACACGCTTCGAAAGGACAAGACCAAATACGAGTAGAACTAGATTTCCTCCAATCCAACCACTATCGTGACTCTAAACCTCGGTAGCGAGCAAGGCTGATACTGAAACATGAACGGGCATGGTCACTTTATCTGGAAGGAAGCTTCAAAATTAGAGCACACTAGCAGCTTATCCAATTCCAACCCAACTAAGACTAGGTTGAACTTCCAAAGTTGCCGTTGCTCAAGAAAATTTTTGCCGCCGACTCGTCACGATATGATCCCGGTTTGAGTACTCCACAGACGCGAGCTTCTTTCCACGGACGCGAGCTTCTATCACTTTTCCAAAACTTCTTGAAGCAGACCGCCGAGTTGTAGTCGACCCAAGCCCGGGAAATCCGCCTAAGGACTCTACTTGCTTGCGGAACCTTTGATGTCCGTTCTTGAAGCTCGTGCGTCCACTCTTCGATGATCTACGTCCATTTTCAAACCCATGGATGAGCACTTACAAATCTCCAAGTCAAGATCAGTAAACTTCTCAACCGTCACAAGTGATAGCAATCAGTTGCCTCCAACGCGTCCACAAGAAGTACCTCTTCTACGGTCTTTCCAACGATCTTAGAAGGAGGCTTCGGTGTCCGTGCAGGTGTAGTAGTGAGAGCTCCTGATGTTCTGCGAAAAGGAAGGTGACCATCACAACAGAGCTTATCTCAAAAGTTACAAAATGTAGTTTTGGCCCGTGCACAACTAGGGAATGATCTCCTCCCAATGATAGAATTAAACATCATATATCCGCCAGTTGAGGTTGTTGGGGTGGAGGCTATAGTGGAGGTTGCCAACACGAAGAGCAACATTGGGGTAGTACCATCAAATGATCGCTGAATGCTAGAGCCGCCGCCGTGTTTGCTGCAAACATACAAGGAGGAAACACATGCTGCAAAAATCAGCGGGGCGGTACACACACGGCGGCAGCTGCAAATACAACGAGTCTATGCGGGGCATGGTGGACAAAAACACGGCATGGCTGCACACACACAGCGGCAGCTGGACACACACAACGAGTCTGCGCGGGAAATGGCGGCACGGCGGGGCATGATTTGGCGGGAGGATGACGTGGAGGTGGAACACAATCCTAACCGGAGTAACCTATCCCGGTTACTCCAGTTCCATCATCCGTCGTTGGCCCCCCTCATCCGTCATCCATCGGGACGAGTGAGGGGGCCAGTTCTCTATGGGCCTATGAAATAGTCCACCGTCTCGAATTTTTACTCTTTTGGAGTAGGGAAATTATAAAACTGTCTTTCAAGCAGTAGCACATTTACTAGGATTGGTGGTCGTCTGTCCTTATTTGTTACACTAAACATCGCATTAAGTGTAGTCACGCAAATAGTGTAATTACCCTACTACACTATTTGCGAACAAGTTCACGATTAGTGTTAGCCGCCAACATCATTAATGATGCCTCAATCAACCGCCTACTAGCCATCATGTCTTTATTCTCTATGTTGACTTTTCCTACTTCCCTCCTCACCCTACCCCCAATCAATCGCCTACTGGCCGTCTTTGTTTAACCCCTAAAGGACCAAATCTCCTTCTGGGGGATTTCTGATTTTGGGCAGGTTTCTAAAATTCGAAAAAAAATCCTTTTTCTCTGAAATTTTTATTCTAGATTGCCTCTAATAAAAGCTTTGTAGAGATATTTTTATTTTATTTTTTGGATTTGTGGTTTAAAAGTTAGTACCACTTAAAGCTAAAAGTGGGGACTCCGGGCACCTCCAAATTTTTTGACAAAAGTTTCTATTGACATTGAGATTTTTCACACATATAAAGAATATTTCGTTCTTTAGAAATTTTCAAAAAAAATTCTTGTCTTTAGTGTGAAAAGGCATTTTATTCCAAGTCAAACATTTTCACACATTGTTGGGCAACGGGGGAAAAAACTTCATCTTTTCTACATAAAACCTAGAGACCTTCATATTTTTTACTTTTTATTTTTTCAACAACAATATGTGGTGAAAACCTTCTTATTGAGCGTTTGGATTATCATTTGAATACACACGTAGTTCACAAAAACATAAAACGTGAAATGGCAATTTTTGAACCTCCACTCCTTGCACACTTGTTTTGAATATGCTACACCCTTTTTTTGCCACTAGAAATTGGTGTGTTGGGAAATAACATCATGCTTAAGACAATGGTAAAAGATTTAGACCTTGTACAATGCAAAAATTTGATACAAAGTGAAGTCAAAGTCTGCTGATCTACTCAACGCCGAGAAGAAAATGAACCATTGTTTTGACTTTAAACACTAAAATCTATCAATCTGTGCGGTGGATTGCAACCAAAATTTTACGATATGTTTATATAGAAGTCTTTTTTAAGATCTTACGGTTGAAAATCCAAAATTCACTTTAAAATGTGATTTTCATGTCTCTTTTTGGCAGTGGCAGTTTTGGACTGGTTTTAGAGCGAAAGTGGTCGTGGTCCTTTAGGGGTTAATTTACATCATCAAAATCTTTGAATGCCCATAACTTATTCAAATTTTCTTCAAATTAAATATATGAGATGTTTTCTTACATCTACAAAAAATGTTGATGTCAAATAACATCTCATGAGTGTAATTACGATCCTTTTTGAGTGACTTATGCTCCTCTAAACAGTGCTGGTTTTTTCAAACTGCGGCAAGCTTTTCATACACTAATTGTGCACAAGTAAAAAAAAAATATTCCGATTTTTACTGCCATTCACATATAGTGTAATGTTTCACATTTAGTGTAGTGTTGTGTCATTACACTAATTGTGATTCTTACATTTAGTGTAAAGGTTCGTATTTAGTGTAGACGACACTAAATGCAATGTTTAGTGTAGTTAGTTTCATTAACCCTTAACTACCCAGGCGTCCATTTTTGGACGATGTACAAATTTCATCCACGTTCTCATCCGTCATGCACTTTTTGCAGAGTGGATTTTTACTGTAGATTTGATGGGAAGTTAGCTTCTTGCATGTGTGAACCGATTAGAAAGGGGATGATTTGTGAAATTTTTATGCCTCATTTCATATTGCAGTGATTCACCAAAAATTTCTAAGATCTTAGTTCAAAGTAGTTCAAGAGTGCTCTTGAAAAAGTCAACTCATAAAATTAACCCCTAAAGGACCAGAGTCTCCTTCGGGGGGATTTCACATTTTGGGCAGTTTCCTAAAATTCGAAAAAAAATCTTTTTTTTAAAAAAACTTTTGTTATTGATCGGCCCTGATAAGAGCTTCGTGGAGGTATTTTTAAATTTTTTTTTGGATTTACGGTTTGAAAGTTAGTACCACCTATTGTCAAAAATGGGGAGGATGGGCAGCCTGGGCACCCCTGGGAACCAATGAAACACAAGTGTGAAAGAGGGGCAGTAAGTAGGGGCACAAAGGGTGGAGAAAGGGTGGGGCAGCCCAAATCAAGGGGAGGAATAATGGAAGGGAAGACCCCACAAATTCCAAGAAAAGGGATAAATAGATTTTTTTTAAAATAGCAAAAAGTGGTGCATGGCAGGGGCTGTGGGTATTGAAAGAGATGGCACGTGTGAAAAAAAAAAAAAAAAAAAAAAACACTGCCTTGCAGTGGCGGGCCATCCCCGAGGTTCTGCGTGGGTCCTGCACAGGGGAGTGGGTGAATGACGTGGCCCTTCATTTCTTGAAGGGTCCCAATTTTGAAGCCCAGCCCTCACCTATAATATTTGAATAATTCAATAAACTCATTAAAATTAGAGATTTAACCCGTTTTAGAAGAAAAAAAATCTCTAAAATAAGTAAAAATTTAAATTCCACATTTCAACCATACGGATTTCTAAATTTATAAATTCATATTTAGCAAATAATTTCTCACTTCATTTGTAGTCATTTGCATTGTTTTATACCCCCTTTCACTAAAGTATTTATTTGAGCATGATGTACCGCTCGAAATGACCTCAAATTTTGCACACACTTAGCTAACATCATATTCTTTACATTGGTAATGGTTTCCAACACAATGTACTATAAATACTAGAAGATATGCTTAGTCAAAGTGAGCTGACTTTGTCGGGCAAGAGGGGAAAATAACTACTTCTTGCACTTCAAACACTATAATCTTCACATCTGTGCGGTGGATTGCAACTAAAATTTTAGAGGATTATTATACATGAGTCTAGTTTTAGATCTTACGGTTAAAAGTTGAGAATTCTTCTAAAAAATGTGATTATTGCGGCCATGTTTGACTATGGCAGTTTTGGACTAGTTTTGGACAGAAATTGTCAAGGAACTTTAGGGGTTAACCCCTAAGGTACCAAGGCAGTTTTACACCAAAAACACTTCAAAATTCATGGATTCTAGTGTAATGAATAAAGAAGGTAACATAAACTTTGATTTTTAGTTCTGACCGTAGGATCTCAATAAAGGATTATTAAGTAATACATGTGCAAAATTTCATAAACTTTGACCGCACGGATTGAAAGATTATAGTGTTTGAAGTCAAGCAAATGGTTCATTTTCTTCCCTGCGTTTAGTGGATCAGCAGACTTTGACTTCACTTGGTGTCAAAAACATTCACTATACAAGGTCTAAATCTATTACCATCTTGTTAAGCATGATGTTAGCTCCTTACACACCAATTTTTAGAGGTAGAGACGGGGTGTAGCATAATCAAAACAAGTGTGCAAGGAGTGGAGGCTCGAAATTTGTTAATTCACACTTTAATTTTTTTTTAACTTAATATGTTTTTGATTGATAATCCGAATGGTTGATAAGAAGGTTTACATTACATATTGTTGTGGAAAAAATAAAAAGTGAAAAATATGAAGATCTCTAGGTTTTATGTGGAAAAGAAGAAGTTTTTTTGGTACCTTGCCCGACAATGAGTGACAATGTGTGAAAATGTTTGACTTGGGTTGGTATGCTATTTTTCACTAAAGACAAGAACTTTTTTTTGACAACATGAAGGGAAATAATATTACTTGCGAGTATTGAAAATCTCACTTTCAATAGAGTGTCCTATCAAAAGTTTTTGGAGGTGCCCGAGGTGCCCGCCCTCCCCATTTGAAATTTAAAACCCTATAACTTTTTCATCAAATGTCCAATTCTGGAAAAAATTGTTTTCCCACTAAGGTCTTGGTAATGCCCTTCTATTGTAAGAAGTTCAAAGATGAATGTTTGAAATTGACAACATAGGAACCTGACCAAATTTTCAAAAAGCCCGTTTTGGACACTTGGTTCTTTAGGGGTTAAGCAACCAAAAAAAATCTTCAAAAATCACTACACTTAGAGTTTTACATTTCAACAAATTTCATCCACAGATTGTGAATATCTTATTTGTAGTCGAATTACAAAAGGATTTTGAATTTGAAGTTTCAAATCTAAGGGGCAAACCTTAGATTTATAAAAATCTTGCCATAATCTTGCCATTAAGTTGCTTAATAGCAAGATTAAGCAACATAATCTGTATAGACTCTGAACAGTGAAGACCCATCTTCCCAGTATGCAAGGAAAGATGTCCTTTATCTTGGTGTTTATCTTGGTGTTTATATCTGGTGTCCTTTATCTTGAAATTTTAGTAACTTTTCTAAAGCATGTACTAAGATTTCTTGCATGGACTCTTGATTTTTGCAAATAGCTGGTACCTACGGTGGCATTCACATGCCCATGCTGGACGACTTTGAGGCGCTGGGTGTGAAGTCCAAAGCACAGGCCCAGGAAATGATGGACGCTGAAGCTCTCCTTGGTGACATTCCAGACGACTTTCTCGACCCTATCCAGGTAATAAATCCTTAAACACTTGTATCTAGGAAAGACGTAAATGAATCTCAAATATCCTAAGTTGGATTTTAGCCAAATACTCAGAAGAAAATTATCTGCTTGCTGATGTAGTACTACTTTCTTTTGGGATTTTACACTATGGTGGAGAACTCCACCGGCTGGTCAAGAAGTCTCGGCCAAGACATGGTTATTTGAGGCGAGCAGTGGATGTTGGACAAGACAAAAAAAGAATAAAGTAATGCATGAAGAAGTCTTGACCGGTTAGGGGCGGTTTACACTACGGACCAAGAACTCGTCCCATGACCCTCTTAAATCTGTGATTGGCTCCATCAACTCATCCCGGGATGACTTGGGTTTACACTAGGAGGAAAAAAGAAAAGGGACCAAAGGAGTTGAGGTCCTCAAAAGGCCTAGAAATAGGCCTAATGGATAATGTTGCATGGTCCCTCGGATTTTGCAACGAGAGAGGCTAAATGGGTTCTCTCGTTGCTGAAACGAGGGGACCATGGGCCTAAAATGCAGTTTCATTATTTTTTTAATCGTTTAATTTTTATTTTTTTATTTTTTTATTTTTTTTATTTTTGGGAAGGGGGCCCAACGTTACTGTAGATACAATGGCGGCCACCCTTTTTGTCTTTTTGGCTTGTTTTATTTTCTTTGTTATTTTAGGAAATACTACCCTTTTTAGGCATTCATTAAAAAAATAAGCATGCCCACTTTTTAGTACATGGTCATTCCTCCCGGTCCAAGTTCGGTTTACACTTAGTGAGAGGCCCAAGGGCTTTAAAAATGACATATTTATGAAGTGTGACCATGGAAGTGTGACCATGAAGTGTGACCATGGAATTAATCCATTTTCCTTGGTCACGGCTCTTGGTCTATAGTGTAAACCGCCCCTTAGTACACTAAACATCGCATTTAGTGTAGTCACACAAATAGTGTAATTACCCTACTACACTATTTGCGAACTTGTTCACAACTACACTAAAGATCACATTTAGTGTAATGCTCAGTAAATGACTTGTAAATGCGATAAGTTTTTACTCTTGATGCCAATTTTTACCCAGAGCACAACTAACTACAGTATTCAAATAAGAGGATCATTATAAACATAGTTGGTAAAAATATTCACCTAATGTAAAAACTTATCGCATTTACAAGTCATTTACTGAGCATTACACTAAATGTGATCTTTAGTGTAGTGTTAGCAGTCATCGTCAGTAATGATGCCTCCACCAATCGCCTACTAGCCGTCAAGTATTTATTCTCTATGTTGACTATTCTTGTTGAATTTACATCACCAAAATCTGGAAATGCCCATAACTTACTCATATTTTCTTCAAATTAAACATACGATATGTTTTTTTGAAATCTACAGAAAATGTAGATGTCAAAAAACATCTCATGATTATAATTCTAATCCTTTTTGAGTGACTTATGCTCCTTTGAATAGTGCTGATTTTACTCACTACGGCAAGATTTTTCATACACTAATTGTGCACAAGTAAAAAAAAAACCACCCATACTTACTGCAATTCACATATAGTGTAATGTTTCACATTTAGTGTAATGTTGTGTCGTTACACTAATTGTAATTCTTCCTTTTAGTGGAAGAGTTCGTATTTAGTGTAGACGACACTAAATGCGATGTTTAGTGTAGTGTAAACACCCAACAGTGAAGTCCATCGGCCAACTTCATAAGGTGAAGACCATCGGTGAACTTCACCACCAAGAAAGTTTATGCTAGCCAATGGAAACCACAATTTCTAATGGTCCCCATGGACATATTATGTACATTATGGGCTTGGTTGAACTACAAAAATTTATATCTTTTGCATCAAATGTCCAAATGTAGTAACAGTTGTTGGGGAAAAAGCCCATAGTTGTCTAGTTTGTGTGGTAAAAATTTCACATGAATAAAATATACATGATGTTAGCACACACAACCATGTTATAATTGATTTGTTTCAAATCTTTTAATTATTTGCTTGCCTTTTCTTCAATTACCACATAAGGCTTGTTGATGCTGACATTAGACTAAGTAACAACACATCTATGTGCTTACTGCGGGTTCTACATTATAATTTGTATACTACAAAAAAAAATCAATTCGGTTGTTCAAAATTTATTTTCCAAAAGTACATCAGGAAAATAGAAGGCACTTTTGTTCATTAGTAGAATATATCAGAGATATATGTTTCTTATGGTCATATAGATCCCATATAGGTCATAATCGCATTCCATATCAATATTGACATAAAATCAATATTGTTTCAATCCTTCTTGAGATCATATGGTAAAAAGATGATATGAAGTTGGTATAAATATTTTCAATACAAAAATGAAATATGAAATATGAAAAATAACACATAACATGAAAAAAACATTAGTATGAAACTTTAGGACATTGTTTTTTTTATGTGGACAATAATTGACCCAACTAATAGAAATGAAATGATTTTTGCACATTAGACGAGTGTGTAAAAGAAATCTCAAAAGATGTCAATATAAAAATAAAGATAAAGATAAAATATACCTTGACAATGATTGATGTCCAAATATAAGGTCAAACTCAAAAGAAACTATTCTAAATAAAACATGTACCATCAATGTAAGTTGATTTTTTAATTTTCTTCCCGCTTTTTGCCAATGTCATCTTGTCTTTTCCTTTTAATTTCTTCAATGCGCCAACTCTTTGTAGATGAAAAATCAATTTCCAAATTGGTTTTTGATTTCTTTGAACAAAGGATGGATATCTCCCATCTACTTAATGTTATAAGGTCCCCCATGCATTTTTGGCCACAATCACCTTTCAAAATCTATATATTTTACATCAAGTGTAAAAATGTAGTAAAACTTGTTGAAAAAAAAGGTCCTACTTGTCTAGTTTGTGTGGTAAAATGTTCACATGAATTCAACGTAGAAAGTAATTTTGAGAGCCATTTATTACACTGGGTTAACTCTACTTCTTGTATAGAAAACATAATCTAGTATAGAGTTTTTGGGCTATAGTCAACTTTGAAAATCTAAGAAAGAGTAACAAGTAGTAAACTCCTACTTGAAACACAAGCTCCACAATCATGTCATTTACAATTAAAGAAGAGTTGAAAATCAATAGCAACAAAAATTTGCAAATATGCAGAACCCCCTTTTACTAAAATGCACGTAACACACACAATACTTATTGAACTGACTTGAAATTTGTACCACATAAACTAGACAAAAATGCGCATCTTTGGTACAAAAAAGTGTTGGAAAAAGATCTTTCACCAAGAAGTTACAACACGCCAAAGTTGCAGTGTTCAAAACTGGCCCTGAAATTTTTGGCAGAACCCCCTTCCACTAAAATGCACGTAACTCATTCAATACTTATGGAACTAACTTGAAATTTGTGCTACATGAACTAGACAAAAATGCAAATCTTTCCTACAGAATTTGATGGAAAAGGATCTTCGACCAAGAAGTTACAACACGCCGAAGTAGCAGTGTTCAAAACTAACCCTGAAATTTTTGGCAAAACCCCCTTTCACTAAAATGCACGTAACTCACTCAATACTTTTCGAACTACTTCAAATCTGCACTACATAATCTAGACAAAAATGCGCATCTCTTTTAAAAAAAATAAGTGTTGGATAAGAATCTTCCACCAAGAAGCCACATCACGCCGAAGTTGCAGTGTTCAAAACTGACCCTGAAATGTTTGGCATAACCCCCTTCTACTAAAATGCACGTAACTCATTCGATACTTATTGAACTGACTTGAAATTTGTACCACATAAACTAGACAAAAATGCGCATCTCCTCTAAAAATAATTGTTGGAAAAGGATCTTCGACCAAGAAGTTACAGCACGCCAAAGTTGCAGTGTTCAAAACTGGCCCTGAATTTTTTGCAAAACCCCCTTCCACTAAAATGCACATAACTCATTCAATACTAATCGAACTCACTTGAAATTTGTACAAAATAACTAAACAAAAATGCGCAACTTTCCCAACAATTGTTTTTAAAAATAGACACTCATGGAAGAAGAAGCATGAACCTGAACTGCAGTAAAATTCAGCGAACTTGGAGGGAAAAATAATATTTTAAGTAAGTTCTTTTTCTCCAGTGGTTTGGTTTCTTGTCCAGGGGATTGAGGTCGGACAAGAAACTAATCCAAAGGAGAGGAACTCTTCAAAAAGTTGTTGCCACATAGGCATCCATGTCATTTTTTCATCCACACTTGATGTTCTTCACCGGTCAAGTCTTGGCCATAGTGTAAACCCAATCCGGTGAAGAACAAATTATTCTCCAATCATATTACTCCATTTCCCTTGAATTCTTGGCCAGCGGAGTTCTCCACCATAGTGTATAGCTGCCCGAGAATCCGTCTGAATTGTCGATTGCAGTATGCATTGATGACAGATCCTGTTATCTTGCCCTCATCAAAAACCACCATAGACCGGTGTTATTCAGAGGCATCTCTTGAGTGATCAGGTATGACTCCGCAATAGAAAGTCAACAAGATGGCCCCCCTTCTGATTGATTTCTTTTATTAGTATTCGTTTGTTTGCAGAATTTGCAGGTATTACAGTCACTCAAAGCTTCAGTATGACGTGTTAGACCCCCTGTTTAGACTACTCTTCCCTCACTCTAAATAGTTATTAGATCAAGAGAAGAGTGTCAGCCATCTATGAAAGTGAAAGAAAGAGTTTGCATGAAATTAATCATAGAAATCAACCACCTTTCTCTCCTGTAAGAGCGGATTTTACATGAAAAAAGAGGGGGTTATTTTATACGAGAACTCTGATGAGTTTAGTTTTATTTGTCTCATTTGGAGCCAGAATGCTGAATCTCTCACAAGTGTTCATTATTTGTGATGTTTGCAGACAGATCCTTTCAACCAATCACTATTGACAACTGAAATGTTAATCCCAGACCATGACCTGAAGAAGAGAATCCATGCATATCTCGCCAGCCACTCCAAGAATTAGTGACTTTTCCATTGAAGTTAGTTGTCATAATTCCAACAGACTTTGGGTGGCATTTACAGCTCAGTTGTAGCTATGATTTGGAAGGTAGATCATTTAGGTAGTTTTTTGAAGGTAGATCATTTTGAAGGTAGATCATTTAGGTAGTTTTTTAAGGTAGTTGAAACCAGATTCACACATTTTTCATTTCATATGTACACTTGAGTGTGAGGAGGACTATTGTATAGATTGGAATGGGACAATATATATGATTGTGGTTTCTTCAGAGTTTTGGCATTTTCCAGGATCTTTTTAAGACTCTTTCTGCATTTTCTGAATAGAATACAGTATTATTTCTTTAGAAAATTCTTGTCTTTAGTGTAAAAGTCTCGTTTTCATGTAATCAAACATTTCCACACATTGTTGAGTTGGGTACCCAAAAGCTTCTTTATTTCCAAATCTTAAAAACCTTTTTTCCTTGCTCAATTTATTTGAACACCTACATCCATCTTTTACTTCTACAAACCAAATTAGTGTACAAGTGTGATGGTATATGATTTAGACCTTGTGTAATGTAAAAATTTGACACCAAGCGAAGTTAAAGTTTGCTTATCTTCTCAATGTTGATCCTTTCAACATTGATTTGAGTCTCAACATAGGGAAGTAGAAGAACATTGCTCTTCACATCAAACACCAAGTGCATTTAAATTTTGTGAGTATGTGATTTTATAAATCTAGATCACGATTTTATGGTTGAATATTGAAGTCAATGTCTGTTTTTGTTTTTGTTACTCCTTTTCCACTCTTTACACTAGAATGGGGTAGTATGAAGCTTTTTTGATGTGAAATAGTCAAAGAACTTCGGAGGTTGATTTCCAAAGGATGACATATTTTGAAATTATCTTCTTTGAGCTTTGTGCAGCCTTCTAAAATCACACTGTTTTAGCCATGATTTTTGAAATGTTCTAGAAAATGTGGAAAAATAGCGGTTTTATGGAAATGTATTGCTCACCCCAGTCTCGCCGCCTCACCCTCAATACCCACCAAACCTCCGGAAGAAAGATTATGGTGTGTGAATTGATTTCTTTAAAAGTTTGGATGGCTCTTCAATGTTCGTTGCCTCCCAGATGATTTTTTGCACAAGTAATTGCCCCTAAAGGACCACGACCACTTTCGCTCTAAAACCAGTCCAAAACTGCCACTGCCAAAAAGAGACATGAAAATCACATTTTAAAGTGAATTTTGGATTTTCAACCGTAAGATCTTTAAATAGACTTCTACATAAACATGCTGCTAAATTTTAGTTGCAATCCACCGCACAGAATGATAGATTTTAGTGTTTAAAGTCAAAACAATGGTTCATTTTCTTCCCGTTGTTGAGTAGATCAGCAAACTTTGACTTCACTTAGTATCAAATTTTTGCATTGTACAAGGTCTAAATCTTTTACCATTGTCTTAAGCATGATGTTATTTCCCAACACACCAATTTTTAGAGGTAAAAACGGGGTGTAGCATATTCAAAACAAGTGTGCAAGGAGTGGAGGTTCAAAAATTTCCATTTCACGTTTTATTTTTTTGTGAACTACGTGTGTATTCAAATGATAATCCAAACGCTCAATAAGAAGGTTTTCACCACATATTGTTGTTGAAAAAAAAAAAAGTGAAAAATATGAAGATCTCTAGGTTTTATGTAGAAAAGATGAAGTTTTTTCCCCCGTTGCCCAACAATGTGTGAAAATGTTTGACTTGGAATAAAATGCCTTTTCACACTAAAGACAATATTTTTTTTGAAAATTTCCAAAAAAGGAAATATTCTTTATATGTGTGAAAAATCTCAATGTCAATAGAAACTTCTGTCAAAAAATTTGGAGGTGCCCGGAGTCCCCACTTTTGGCTTTAAGTGGTACTAAATTTTAATCCACAAATCCAAAAAACAAAATAAAAATATGTCCACGAAGCTTTTATCAGAGGCAATCTAGAATAAAAATTTCAGAGAAAAAGGATTTTTTTTCGAATTTTAGGAACCTGCCCAAAATCAGAAATCCCCCCGAAGGAGACTCTGGTCCTTTAGGGGTTAATATAATGGATTAGGATATTCTCAAAATGAAACCTTGCAACATTCATTAAAAACTCATACTTGAATGAATAAGTGAATTTCATAAATTTAGCTAGAGTGAGTGAGTAGGTATGGGACATGGATAAATTGAGTTTGAGTGAGTAGGTATGGGGCATGGATGGGAAGTATGTAATGTCTCCATGCCATAGTTGTGGTGTGGAGTGGGTTGAGTTCCCACTCTGTTGATGTGATCCGGGTTCATCCCAAAAATAAAGATCTCAAAATAAAATAAGTAGCACTTAACCCCTGGGTTTCTTTGACAATCCCACATCAAATGCACTTCAAAACTGTTGATCCTGCCCTGCCATCTACCCCTCACATGCTGTGTGATGATGCATCCTTGATTCCACATTTCTATCTCTCCCTCTGGAGGAGAGGGGCCAAATGCATTCTGGTGGTCTTGTGGGGGTAAATATTTGGGGTGGTTTATCTCCTAAAGTTTCCTTTTAATTCATGGATTTGATGTCTACTGTAGTGGTACTTTATGATTTGAAAGCGTTATAACTTTTTATTTTTGATGAAGATTTTGACTGAGAGTACAACTATCTATGCTACTCAAAGGGGGTGATCATTGTCAACATGGGTGGTAAAAATATCTATCAAGAGTAAAAACTTATAGCATATATAAATCATATGGTGTGCCTACACTAAACATCAAATTTAGAGTAGTGCTTTGTAGATAAAAAACACTTTTTTTTTCTTCTTCTTTTTTTTTTTTTTTTTTTTTTTTTTGTTTTGTTTTTGTTTTTGTTTTTGTTTTTGTTTTGCTAAACATCAATTTTAAAGCTTTGCAAGTTTTTTTCATTTTTTTTTGCCCCTAGGGTGTGTATCAAGGCTATGATATTATGATATGTAGATGAAGATGAAATCTGTCTTTTTTTGGATGCCAGTGCAAATTAAGAGTGGTTCCATTTGACCCCATGCCTTTCTCACTTATGCCCAGCTGGCATACAATTTATTTTTTTAAAATAGTATTGGAAAAACGGAGTGATGTCACAATACCACTTACAGTTATAGAAAGTAATGATCCGCTCCATAAATGTACCCTATGAGTTTTTATGAAAGTCCATCGTCTGAGTTGTTCAAAAGCATGCATACCATAGGTGAACCTCTAGTTCGGAATTCATTAATTAGAAAAATGCTTTCCAAATTAAGTAGAAATTTATTGAATGAAAATGCCGAAATTGGAGAAACTATGTATTAACAAATTTTGTCACATGTGGAGATATTAAAGGGGGGTGGTGCTTGGAAAAGCTTACATCCTTGGTAGTGCATGCATGAGGGCTTTAGTTAGGAACCCCAAGGTCTTCGATTCAACCCCCCATGGTTGCCAAATATGCTAAATATAGTGATTTGTGATTTCGTGCCAAAAATCACTTTATTGTTAATCTTAGATGCTGAATGATCTTTTCTCACTTCAATTCATTATTTGGCATGAATCTAGTGCCATGAATAAGAAAGGAAATCAAAATCTTTATTTTCAATTTTGGCTGTAGAATCTCAATGAAGAATATTAAGTAGCATACTCACAATATTTTAGAAACTTTGACTGCACAAAATGAAAGATTATAGTGTTTGAAGCTGGAAAAATGCTCCATTTTTTTTTCTTGCGTCATCAACTTTGACTTCACTTGGTATCAAGTTTTTGCAATACACAAGGTCTAGATTCATTACCATCATATTAACCCTTTGATGCCAAGGTGGTCGTTGACTGAGAATGTATCTGACACTAGTTCATATGCTTCAAATGGAACAATTCCTCGGCAAATTGGTGCAAGCATTGGAAAGCTACAATGATTTCTGTGAACTGGGGTCATTGTGAAATGAACCTTATGTGTGGATATTATTGCACTCAAGAAGTTTTCCTATAAGATGACATAACTTTTTTTCCAAAGGTATAATAAGAATAAATTATAGATTGTTTATGTAATTTTTATAGCACGTATTTAAATATTTTAATATTGAAGGCAAGTTTGATATTGTTGTTGTACCTTGTTTTTCAGACTAAACACCCTAAGATTTTTTATAGAATGAAATTTTTCACTATGCAAAGTTGCCACTCATTACCATACAATTTGTATGACGTAAGGTATGTATCCAAACAATATAAGTACATCATATGTGATTAGTGCATCAGGGTCTTGAGACCTTATTGTATGGGTACCCAAAAAGCCTTTGGGCGGATGACATGTCGGTTGTCTCTAAGGCACCTAGTGTAGAAAAGCACTTAGTAGAAAAGTGGTTACCCTTGAAAGGGGGAAGTAGTTCTATTACACTACCCTATGTCCGATGGCCGTAGGCTTAGTGAAAAGAATGAACAAACACTATATTCACGCCGGTCCCGATAGAAATCGGAGTTCTTTTATTATTATTATTAGTGCATCCATATAAATAGGGCATCCAAAACAATCTTGCAAGGTTCAAAGTCACACAAAGTACGTTATATGTTTTTGTGATGATTTCAACTTCATATAAAATCCTATTCCAAACTATATATATAATGATGATATAATGACTTCTTGAAGTTGAAAAAAAAAACAAATAAAGAAAGTTCAGAATCTTTTAAAAATTGCATCAATATACGTAAAAAAATGAAAGTTGATTCTATATAGTGCCAATAAATTTTGACTTCTCTTGATGTGAAATTCTTGCAGGATAAAAAAGTTCTTATGTTGTAAAATCTCAAACAAACTTATGTTGGTCACTTGTTTGCAAAGTCCTAATTTTTTCTAAGTGATTAAGTAAGCTACTTGAACTACCCCTCTCTTTAAAAATGGCATTGGGTAGCATAATCTTTTTATCAAATGTTGAATTTTTAAGAAAAAACATCCCTCTTAAAAAAAAATCCCTTCTACAGTAAAACCGCAATGCATGTTATTGAAAATGGATGCCACAAGATCCTACACCAGTTTGAACCCTTTAAGGATGATGGTCGAATCTAGTCGTTGACAGAATCTACGAAGGTTGTAGATTTTTTTGATAGAATCTACAATACTTAAAGGGTCAATAACCCCATTTGCCCACATTTGGTCATTTAAAGAATATATTTTTCTCTTAATAGAATAAGGGATAATAATTCTATCCAAAATTTAGATTTTGGACCTAATAATTATATTTTAAATAAAAAATATGATTTTTCTTTCCTAAATAAATTGCTACTTTCTATACCCCCAATCATTGCAAGTACATTTTTCTTATCTCAAACACCTCCACTAACTTGTGATTTTTGGCATGTCATGACTTAACACAAGGTAGAACATAGATCCATAAAATCCATATGCAATTTGTAGTGAGAAAATATGCCAACTTATAACTTTGGTATAAGTTATAAGTTATAACTTTGGTATAACTTATGCACTTATAACTTATAACTTATAAAGCTTATTACTTATAACTAATAAAGCTTATTATTTATAACTTATAACTTATAACTTTGGTATAACTTATAAAGCTTATTATTTATAACTTATAACTTATAACTTTGGAATAACTTATAAAGCTTATTATTTATAACTTATAACTTATAACTTTGGTATAACTTATAAAGCTTATTATTTATAACTTATAACTTATAACTTTGGTATAACTTATAAAGCTTATAACTTATAACTTCAAAATATACAAAAAGTGAAATTTTAAAATGTAGACAACCTCCAAAAATTAGGAAAATCTATGGATATTTTAAGGGTTAAATGAAAGTAGAAGAGACTACATGGAGCAACCATCAAAAGTTAGAAATGAATGTTTACAAAGGATGGAATAAACATTAGTCAGAAATTAAATAAGTTATTAATAGGAATCATGAATTTTGCTGTGACCATTTCAAGAGATTGTCAATACATTAATATTCTACAATGTTTTGTCTATTTAATCCTTTTAACGCTCTACTTGACTCGTAACCTGGGAGAATCTACGAGCATAATAGATTATGCGGAACACCATTTCCACAACGGATACATTTCATAGCGACCGTGCTTTGCGGAAATCTCTATAGTTACTAATGCCTATATTGATTAGAGATCCAGAAGATGTATGGGAAAGCTCTCACAAAGACCAACCTGCAACAACATCCAAATTTCATGGGAAATTTTACAACACTCAAAGCACCAAAATTGAAACTCTTAGGGCCTCTTAGGCCTTAACGCTTTGGAGCCCACAAGACCCAAATGTGGAACCATGAGGTGTTAAATCTCAATCTGCATGAATTGTATAATTTGGAGTCATAGAACTCATGGAAAATCTAGAGATACAATGCAAAATACATCAATTATACTAAAATACAATGAATACCATGCTACATACTATGTTGTATTTTTTACACATGCAAAATGATTTTGGTCTTAAATTTTGATTGCAACTTGTCTTTACGAGATTCTTCATTGTTTTGTGATTGTTGGTTTCTCTCATTGCATACAAAACTTCCGTTTGAATTTATATAAGTTTGGAACATTTCCATCAAAGATAGTTCAAAGGAAAAAAACCCACTCATATCTTGGTTTTGCAAAAACATGAACTCGGCGCCAAAGGGTTAATGGGTCTTCCACTTTTATCAATTTAATTCAAGAAGCTCAAAGTTCATGAACCTCATACAATAGGACCTCTTTAAATGTTAATGGTTGGAAGTAGCAAAAAAACATAACACTTGTCAAGAATAACACATATTGAAACTAACATTTATAAAATTTGAATTTTTTATAACACTTATAAAAAATAACATTTATAATGCTTGAAAAATAATTTTATAAAATTTATCCAAAATCACATTTATAATACTTTAAAAATAAATCTATAACATAGATTAAAGATCACATTTCTAATACTTCAAACATAGACTAAGATGCTTATAAAAGTAAATGCTAAAAGTACAAATAATATATGAATAGTACATCAACTAAGCCAATTCAAAAAAGAATTTATTGTGGTTTGATGAGATTCTTTCATACGCCAATTGCAAACTTTCTTTTGAAGTGCTCAAATATTCTTCACATTTGAAAGAATATTCTTTGGTCGTTGCTCCAAAAGTTTGTGCAAGGTCTCAAGGGCACACTCTGCATCATTAAGTTCTACAACCTCTTCTACCATATCCTCATGTAGATCACATTTTTTATATTTAGAGGATAGGAAATGTATAATATCCCCATCACTTGGATAATAAGGATTATTAAAACCAAATTTGAGCTGAAAATTGATGAACTCGTGAGCCTCGATAATATTGTCTTTCTCAATGAAATGATAACAATGTCAATTGCTCTAGCAAAGTTGCAACGCCATCAATCTCTCTCAGATGTCTAGCCTCTTTTCTCTCATTATCAATAAGACTGGAATGAACACCTGTGTAGCTCCAAAAATTCTAAATTGTTTGAGCTGTAACCCCAATACGCCATGTTCTCTCAACCATAACCACAATTTGATACACATCAATTTGATATTCTCTCTATCCCATGATACAATCTATTTGATATGGTATCACTAACTACCAGCAGTGGGCCTTAAAAGATGCAATGATGCCTTCATCCATAGGTTGAAAGCGACTAGCAGTGTTTGGAGGCAAGAATAATAATTTTGTCACCCTCAACCGTGAAGCCATGTATGGAGATTGATGATCAGAGAATTATCAACAAACAAAACTACTTTCTCTTTTTTTGCTATTACAATCTTCCTCTCAAAATCGATATAAATTGCTCGAAAATCAATGTGGTCATCCATGCTTTCTTGTTAGCAGCCTACATAACGACCACATTCTCTAGATTCTCAATGTGCATGAAATTGAAAGCTCGAGGCTTTAGGTATTGATTTATAATCAATGTTGGAAGACAAATACTTTCATCATCATTTGCAGTCAATGCCACCGTAGTACGCTCCTTCTCCTTCTTTTTCCAAGACACTCATTTTGTAGCTAAAATACGACTAGGCTCCAATCTATAAAAGACACCACTTTCGTCCATATTAAAAACATCACTAATGTCGTATTGAGATACTATGCCTTTGATATTCTCCATTTGCTCTAAAACCGTTGCTGAACTATCTGTTGATGCATCTTCTCCGTGGCAAATATAATCCTTAGTACACTATGTTCATTATATTGGGAGATTGGGAGCCTTCCATAATAATATTTGAAGCTTTTGTTGACCTAAACATGCACTTGTCTAATATCTACAATATGGGTACATATTTGGCTTGAGTCGACGTGAAAGTGCACAAACAGTGTACCATTGGAAAAACCATTCATACCTTTCAAAGTCCTGGAAATCTCCCAATAAAATAAATATGGTGTTTTTATTTTAAATCTCTTCTTGAACTTCTCTACCCACCCATTTAAAAATTGAAGCTCATTTCCACTGGTATCTCTCGGTAACAACGCATATAATCATTTTGCCGCAGCTACAACAAGATCATCCAATAAAGTGACACTATTTTCTTGAATTTTGGCGAACCACCTCAAAGTCGTTGCCTCTAACCCTAAACATTTTGCCGTTCTCATATGCTTAGAAGCACCCAAATCACCAACATTAGTGGGCGGTAACCGATGCCTTCGGTTTCAACAATCTACTAATAGTCATATGAAAAGCTGAAGTGTTAAACTTAGCATTTTCTAACTCACACAATGTCTTGTTGGTGATCTTCTGGCCTCAAGCTAATACCTCCTCATGATGAGAAATGATTTTTTGTTGCTCTTGCAATGTGAATTCATAGCCCTTGCCCATGGCAACCCTAGACCAAGACCCAACGATTGAAATTGGTAAGTACATACTTAATCTCTTGACACTCTATGATGTAAAAATTGCCTCATGGAAATATAGAAGAACAAAAGAGTTCCTCAATTTTAAAAATAAAAATAAAAACCACTCAAATTACCTTCTACTACATGTCTTAGCTCCCTGGCCCATCGCTCAACTCTCTGGCCCCTTCCCTCTCCCTCATCAACTTAGACTTTTCCTCAGTGACTTACTAACTCTACCTGACTTGACTCTCACTAACTCCCACTCATTGACTTTAATCCAACTCTTATCTCACTGACTCCTTCACTCTCTATCCCTGACTCTGATTGACTCTGACTATTCCTAATTGTCCCTAATTATCCCTCACTATCCTTGACTATCCCCTCTCTGTCCCTGATTGTCCTAGATTGTCCCTCCGTGTCCCTCCCGGTCCCTCCCGTCCCTCTCGGTCCCTCCCGTCCCTCTCGGTCCCTCCCGTCCCTCTCGGTCCCTCCCGTCCCTCTCGGTCCCTCCCGTCCCTCTCGGTCCCTCCCGTCCCTCTCGGTCCCTCCCGTCCCTCTCGGTCCCTCCCGTCCCTCTCGGTCCCTCCTTAATTGTCCCTGACTGTCCCCACCTGTCCCTTCTCTCCCCCAAACTGTCCCCCTCTCTTCCAAACTCTCTTCATTGACCTTGATTGTCTCTTCTCTCTCCTAGATTCTCACAGGTTGTCCCTAATTCCTAATTGTCCCTAATTATCCCTCACTGTCCCCGATTGTCCCCTCTCTCCCCCCTCTCTCCCTAATTGTCCTCCACTCTCTCTTCTCTCTCCCAGATTCTCCCAGGTTGCCCCTCTCTCAAACCCTCACTTTCTCTCCAAGATTCTCCTAGATTGTCCCCTCTCTCAAACCCCCACTTTCTCTCCCAAATTCTCCCAGACTTTTCTCTCTCTCAAACCCCCACTTTCTCTCCCAAATTCTCCCAGACTTTTCTCTCTCTCAAACCCTCACTGTCAAATCCCTTCTCTCTTGAATTCCACCCTCTCCAACACTCCCCAATACAATACAATGTCCCAACTCCAAATAAAATTCATTTTTAATTTTAAAAACAACAAGTTGAGTACAAAAGATATGGGTTATTCAATGAAGAAGCATAAAAACTTTTGGCTCCAAAATACTACATACATAATGTTGTTTTTTCAACTATAACACTTATAAAGGTGAAATTAACAAAGGAGGGAGCGGAGAATGTTATAACACTTAATATATACCACTGAGTAGTGTTAATGTTTTGGGAGCAAAATTTTCCATAACATTTATTGAATTGTAACATATATCGACGTAACATTTGAAGAAGTCCCACTGTGTTAACCCATGAAAATTAGGCACCAAAGACACCCCGAAAACACCATTTTGGTAGCTAGCATCATGAAACTAAATGCCTCCACATTGAAAAGACATAAGGCCATCACTCCACAACCAACAACCCTGAAAACCTAGGTTTAGGGTTTGTAGGTTTAGGGCTTAAGCAGATCAAACGCCCCGAAAACACCACTTTGGTAGGCATCATCATGAAACAAATGTCTCCACAGTGAAAAGACACATGGCCATCACTCCACACCCAACAACCCTGAGAACCAGAAAAGGAAACCCTAAACCCTAAACCCTAAACCCTAAACCTTAAATCCTAATTCCACTAGACTCTGAAGCAAATCAAACTTACAGCTCATCAATCAAATGTGACATTTTGTGGCATGAGTGGTAGTGAGGTTATGAAGCCCACTTGAGGTGAGATTGTGAGGAGGAGGATGATGAGTGGGGAGAAGGAGAAGAAGAAGAAGAGGAAGCGCATCAGTGGCGATGGCGATGGCGGAGCAGCGGATCAGAATCTCTACTTCACCGGCATCTCTGCTTACGTTGTGGAGGCTGGAGTTCAACCCAAGCGCTTGGAGGTGAGGGAGGATGTTGCTTAATTGTCCATGGTTTTGCAAGAAAATAATTATGGCTCTGTTTGGTGATTTGCCCTTGAAGAAGTTCGGTTCTAGTGAATTGTGACAAGTATATGCAAACCTCTAAACCCTATACCCAACATGGTGTGTGATCATTTCAAGAATTTTGATCATGAAAAATAGGCGATGCTTCATCTCCATTAATTTGCCATTAAGTTCAGTTCCAGTGAATATTGCAGTTATGTAAAATATAATTGAACCCTAAACCCTCAAACCCTCAAGTCTAAACTCTAAAAGGGTAATCCTTGAGCTCCAAAGCTGTGAGGTGGGCTGGTTGTGGAGGTGATGGTGTTTGTCATTTGTTTCCAGATACGCAGCTGTGAACATACATCTAAACCCTAAACCCTGGAGGGTAAATCCTTGAGGTGTCCATGTGCTGGTCTTGGAGGTGATGGTGTTTGTCATTTGTTTCAGATGTGAACAAACATCTAAACCCTAAACTCTAATGGCTAAATCTGAAGGTGCTCATGAGCTGATGATTTTGGAGGTGTTTTTTTCCTGTTTTGTGCTTTGCTCACAGATATGGAAGCAAAAGCTGCAGCAGCTGGGAGCCGTGTTGGAAGAGTGTTGGTCAAAGCATCTCACTCACATCTTTGCTGCCAATGTGGAAACACTCACAGAGAAACTTGGAAGCCACAAACTTGGTAGAAGAAAAATGGTCCAAACCCTAAACCCTAAATTGACTACTTTGTTTTTATGGACATACCAATACCTTTGTTTTTGTTCTGACCTGGGTTTTTATTTGGCAGCAGAATTTTTTGAAGTTTACTTGGATTGAAGATTGCTTGAAGGCCGGGGAACGCCTTTCCATAGCCGAGGCTTATGTCCTCAAAATATCCTCAGAAACTGAACCTCTCTCTCAAACTTCCATGGAGACTACTTCCGAGGTGAGAGACTCCCAAACTCAACAAGAAGAATTGGGCTCCCAGAAGCCTTCTGATTGGATGCACGTCATCAAAGAGGGGGGCAAGCTGGGGGTCGTTCCATCACGTGCTACAGCAACCCGGGAAAAAAAAGAAGGTAAAAACCACCAGCTCATCCCTAAAATCATCAGTTTCCTAGCTTTAGACAAATTTTAATTTTAAATAGTGTTTATTTTTTTGATAAAATTTTAGTTAGTTTTTAACCTTTTTAAAATGCATGTTTTACTTGCTTTTGGAAGGTGTTTTTGATAATTTATCAAGTTAATTTTCTTACACTGATGGTTTTGTTTGGTGTGAAGGTGGGGTAGTTGACAGTCAAGGGGAAATTATAGAAGAGAGTAGCATGGAAGATGAAGACAATGAGTTGCCGGCTGCTGCTGAGATTTCTAGTGCAAAAGATGACCATCTTGAGGTAAGAAATTATGGATGCAGCAGGCTTGTTCCATTGCCTCCTTGACACATTCATTTCACATACCAACATCTGATGTGCAGCGAGAAGCAGGTTATGCTCCTCCCAATTTGAACACTCACATAACTGGCCCCTTTTCAGAAATCAAAGATATTTACAAAGAAGGTAAGCGTCTCTCTTTAATATAAATTGAATAAACCTTTTGAATGAATTGTATGAACCTTTTATATGAGCTGAACTCTTTTTATTTTTTATGTAGAGCTTTATGCATCTAATCTTGGTTTTATGCTAAATTTCTGGCAGCTCTTGGGGATGATCGAAGGTATTTTAGTTATTACAAGGCGCTATCAGTTCTAGAGAAAGTGCCTTTCAAGATTACTAGTGTGGATCAGATCAAAGGGTTGCCTGCAATTGGAAAATCACTGAGAGACAGTGTAAGTAGCCTGACTTTTTCTTACCTCAAGATATATATATTTACTTGTAAAAGCAAGTTCTCTGATACAGTGGCTTCTGTGGTGGCAGATACAAGAAATCTTGTCAAGTGGCAAGCTCTTAAAACTGGAGCACCTGAAGAACGATGACAAAGTACTAAAAACTCTTAATATCCCTCATTTACTTTATTTAATTGATTTTAGACCTTATTTAGTTAATTATGTTATACCTTACTTGTTCGCAGGTTCGAGTTATAGGGCTGTTTGGATCCGTGTGGGGCATTGGACCAGTGACTGCTCAGAAGCTGTATGACAAAGGGCACCGCTCTCTTGAGGATTTGAAAGGCGATTTTTCACTCACTCCTCCACAACGACATGGCCTCAACTTTCACTTTGACATCATCAAGAAGATCCCCCGACATGAGGTAAAGACAGGCTGAGTAAATTGACCCATCTCATCTGAATGAGTTGATATTATCAAGTGACATGAGTCTAATTAGATACAAGAAGAAATCTTATCAAGTGACATGACTCAAAAACAGACCATATGAGTTGATTTGTGAGAGATTCTCTGGGCTTATTGTGTGAACCATTGGTTGATACTTTCAGATCAAAGTGATGGAGGCAATTGTGCAGAAAGCTGCAGCAGAGCTTCGCCCAGGGGTTAGTTTTGCCAATCATTTTTAGCTACAATTAGGGATCTCAAATTCTTCATTTGGCTCTTTTTATGTGGATACTAGAAAGGTCACCCAAAGTCTCAATACGATACCCCGGTTTGGAATTTTAACACTACTCTTTCCTCACTCTTAATAGCTATCAAATGTGGAAGAGCTTGGTGGTGTCTTACCTAGAATCCTTCAATTATGTCAATGTGAAGGCTTGGTGGTCTCTAAACTCAAGCTAGAACTAGTTTTAGCGGGGCCTAGGAAAAGGAAGGAGAGGTCATAACTTTTGTAAATCCTCTTGGTGACTTCACAAATACCTCCTTTTTTTCCTTTTTGCAGATTTCTTTGATTTGTGGAGGTTCATATCGACGTGGAAAAGCTGAATCAGGCGACATGGATTTCGTCATAACCCATCCTGATGGCCACAGGTTGTTATTATTTTTGAAGTACTCACCTCCTTCTACCCCTTTTTTCCAACCCTACTAACTGATTTCTCCTATTTGGTGCAGCCACACAGGTCTCCTGGTTGAGCTAATCAGGAAACTAAAAGAGGAGGATTTTTTAGCAGAGGATCTGAAGCTTGCCATTGATCACACCACCGAGGTATTTGATAGGTCACCCTAGGTTTGAATAAGAATCCCCTCTTTTTATCCATAATACTACCCCTTTCCGCCCTCGTCTTTTAGATCAATGGACGGGCTTGGTGTTGTCTAAACTCAAGTTGGAAGTAGTTTTAGAAGGAAGAAGAAGGAGAGTCGAGAATCTTAGCTACACTGAGTTTAAACTATTCAAAACTAGTTTAGTGACCATTGTGAATAAAGGAGAGGTCATGAATCATAGCTGCTGCCTTTTCCTCTTTGAGAGGATTCTAGATGAATGTAGAGCTGAATTTAGGGCTGAATTTCAAGATGAAAAGAGGTAGAAGCTCATTGTATCTTTGCCTTCCTTTACAAATTGAATTTATAACTTGGGTAGCGCTTGTTTATGATCTAATTCATTTCAATTGGGTGCTGACTATTTAGGGGACGGATCATGGAGTGGATACTTATTTTGGGCTTTGCAAGTTCCCAGGACGTGAGCAACGCCACCGTGTTGACTTCAAGGTAGGTATCTATCAGGTCCCAAAGTTACAGGAACGTGATTCTAACCAAAAGGTCCGTGTGTAAATTGTAGTACTCATCAGATTCTTTGTTGCAGGCTTATCCGTTTGATCAGTACCCATTCGGATTAATCGCATGGACAGGCAACGATATATTAAACCGCAGGTAAACTTTCATGTAACATGCTAGAATTCCTCAGATTTCAATTTCCTATTAGTCCCTAGTGTTTCCAAAAAGCTGCATAATTTCTTCATCATTTGTAAAGTGCGGCAACGACCTCTTTTCTCATTTTTAATTATTACAATCACCCCTAACTGGCTCTCAATTAATCTAGAATTAGCTCAAAGAGGAAAAAGGCGGCTGAGACTGATTGTACAACATGATCTCTACTTCTTTCTTCTCGAAGGTGGCAGATGGCAGAAACTAGTTCTAACTTGGATTTGGAGACCACCAAGCTCTTGTATTAGTCTTATAGCTATGAAGAGTGAGGAAAGAGTGAAGAGAGGGTGGCAGCATCTTACTGAATTCTAGGTGACTTTACAAGTAACCATTAACTGTGGGGTATCTTGTAGGTTGAGGATTTTGGCGGAATCTAAAGGGTACAAGCTGGACGACCATGGACTGTACCCAGTGATCACAGATGCTCATGGCGAAAAGGTTCATATATATATATTTATTTTTTTAAATTGAATTTTTGAATTTTTGAATAAATTTTTTGTTTTATTTCATGGAAGATGATTTTACTATGGTGCTATTTCTTCATGTAATTCTCGGCCTTGTATTCTCTGGAATATTGCATCTGAGTGTCATTTGATTGTATGCAGGTGAAGTCACCTGTGAGCGTGCCATGCAAATCGGAGCGTGAAGTGTTCGAGAAGCTGGGATTTCCCTGGCTTGAGCCCCATGAGCGCAACTTGTGAATATAATGTATTTCCCCAATTGCAATAGTATATCTCCATGTAATCATACTCGTTGCTTCTTTCCCTTGTATACAGTGGTTTATGTTAAAATTTAGGAAGAATGACCGGCCCTTTTGTTAATCTCACCAGCCAATGTTGTTGGTGCAGGTACCATCTGAAATTAAGGTTGGTCACTATATCGATGTGTTGTGCAATATTTCTAATGATTTGGAGCATTTTTCTGATACAGTTTCTAGAATGAAAGGAATATGTTCAAACCTTTTTCTTCAACTGGTTTCAGTGGTGATTGGGTGATTAGAATATGCTCACTTGCCACATCAAAACGGTGGAGCGGTGAAAGTCCCCACACTTGCTACTTTTGAAGTGTCAAAAGACTTTTGGGAAAGTGACACCTTGAAGCGGTTGGTTCTATTTCTGCTGTGAACACAGAGTTGCCCTGTATTTTCTGGTAGCAGTACAGTACAGTTCTGAGAGGGCTCCTGTCCCCTCACTATCAGTCCAATTTTTGTTGCAGTTTGGTGTGCTCTACACACAAATATACAGAAAGTTATGTAGGTGGATGTCATACATTCTGTGCAGCATCAAGGAACAAAGATGGTGAGTGACACATCACTCCACCCAGCTCCATCCATAGTCCACTACTGAACTTCCACACAAGTAGTGATGAGCTACCTGTGCAAACTTAAGCCTCCAACTTTGAAAGTGAATCAACTCAAAAACATCATGTGATCATAAAGACCCTGTAAAAATCTATTTCAGTGAGTGTTATAATCACTGATCAGTTACAACATATTGAGGAATGTGAAGCTGCGACAATTATATACTTTATGAAAGACTGATGTAGGAAATAAAACCATCGAGGCTACCAAGTTTAGATGATACAATCAATTTGGCACTTATATCTACTGTACAAAGGAGGGCTGACCCACATTTCGATTACACTAAGTTTTAGTATATGACATATCATGATCAGGGACTGTGGATTATGATTTAGTCCCAATGCCTCACCGCAATTTAGTATAGAAGTACTTAAGTAGACTCATGTTCCTAAACTTACATACTTCACTTTTTGGAGTGTTTGATGCGAGAGATTAGCTTAGATCCTACGCCTAAAAGACCAGAATGAGCCCTACTACTCCTCGGAGACGCAGGCTGAGAGTTACTGCCACCATGTCTGCTCCGCGGAGTCGCCGGCTCAGCTACCAACTGCCGCCCTGATGACCTCGGAGACTTGGGATCACTCTCACCGACAGCTCTCGACATCGATGGAGGACGGCGCGGAAGTGAGCTTGACGTCCACGACGATAACAATGCAGCCTGGTTCAGTGGCGGATCAGTAGTAGTCTCGACAGAGACTGTTCCAGGAGTTACTTGTAACTTCTCATCAGGCGGTGTCGGAAGCGAATCCTCGCTCCCGGGCGAAGAAGAATGATGCACCACCGGCTTCTCGACCATCTCGGCTCCGTCGGAGAACGACTTCTCCGCGTCTGGCAGCTCCGTATCTGCCATATTTCATCAGAAGCATGAGCATGCCAGATTCAGGTTGCTTGTATAAGACTAGTAGCACCAATATGTTAATATGATATACTACTATCTGGTGGTCTTTCTGATTACATCCCACGCACACGTGTACCGGATCAACATTGAGCTATAAGCTGGCTCCCAGAGCCGCACCAGATCGGACCACGATGCGCGACGCCTCCAACAGCACCTCCTCCTGCGCCACCAGAAACTCATCCCAGCTCTGCAGATCGAAAACAACAAGGAATCACCATCAACATGTCACAAACCTATTCAACCTGGGAAAGAGGAGTACGTTCGATATAGTTACAAGAATCAGCTAAACCTGCGCTGGAAACCCGAACCCGCACATGATTAGTTAGCTAGCTAAAACCTAACCCTGAACCTAAACCTGATTTAGTTTCAACATCATCTCTAGCACAACATAGAGCAGGAGTGATTTGATATTGTTGTTTCTCACACAGCTGACGTTGTTTTGGTTTGGATTGACTTAATACCATGGGCTTGAGGTTGCACGAGATGGCGAGATTGAACGAGGTTGCGCCGACCTGCGAGACATGGCACCGCGGCTTCTCGTCGTCCTCCAGAGACACTTTTGGGCACGAGTGTAGCATGGAGCGCACCTCGGAGGTGATGGTGGGCAGCTTCTCCAGAGAGCACAGTTTCACGGGGAGGTTCAGGTCTAGCCCCCGTTGCCTCACGCGTGACTTGTTGATTATCACCTGCAAAGTCGATGGTGTTCGCGACAGAATAATCAGAGAACAACTTCTGATCGAAAGAAACAATGCCGAATCTGGAAAAAGAAAAGCATCCTACCTGGCTGGAGAAGAAGGAGTTTGGGACAACGGTGGAGAACTTGTCGCGATTCAGCATTTCGGTTGAGTGGAGGCCGATTTCTACCACTTGACCGCTTACATCCCCTGCCTGCACCTCATCAAGAGTCTTACAGTTGTAAGCTAGCTGGAGCTGCCCAAGTTTTGGGATTATAATTCAAACAGTCAGTACGGTTCTCTGAACTTGAATCTCTTTCAGTACCACTTTACAGTATGTTAAATGCGTGTTTGATATGAAGAGGGCCGTAGGTTCATGAATTTTAAACATTATGTTACTAGGAGATTGATACTTCCCTTCAAAAGAACATGGAACTAGATTGCACCTCAAAACACAGACTTGCAAATTCGTAACTCTCTAGTTCCGGATCATAAGTCTATCAGCAAAGGTATGGTGATCGTTCTTACGGAGATGTAGTCGCCGACAGAAAATGGCCTTGAGAACTGGATCCCGATACCGCTGAGCAAGTTTCCAAGCAAATCCCTGGCCGCAAACGCCGTCGCCACTCCTGCACACACCAAAGTTGGGTGACACATCTGGAAATATGTATAGGAAACATAAACAGGAAATACACGAAATAATATACGGGAAATTGGAGAGTAAGTGGATGTTTTAACGGACCTCCGATTCCGCCGACTGTGAGAACCGACTGCACAGCGACGCCGCACGACTCAGCGCACGCCATGCATCCCAGCACCAGGAGCGCGACGGACGAGAGGCGGTCCAAGGTGTTTAGGCGCTCACGATCCTCCCGCGCCTTCCCCGCGACGAGGCGTGTGAACATGTTCCGCTTGTAGAGGTAGAGGAACCACACGATGCTCACCACCATGAGCCCACTCCGAATCTGCGCCAGGTACTGCATCCCCAGCGACCGCGGCGCCACCAACCACCCCCTAAAAAACAAAACAAATACAAATATACAATCAAATCATTCCTTCTCCTTGTGTTCAGCTCTAGCTAGTAGAGACTGAATCTTCGGAAAAGCCACCATCAAATTAATGGTGCACTTGTACCCGGCTAGAACTGAATGTTGAATTTGTTTAACGACAGGGTGCTTACAAGCAGCTAAAGGTGACGGCGCCGGCGAAGAGGCGAGCGGGATCCTCAAGTGCTCCAAACACACTTTGGTGGAACGGGACACGATGTGCAGATGATTTCCCTTCCTCCACAAGCTCGTGGCAGCGCCGCAGCGCCGTTGGGAGAACTAACCACGCTGCCAGGGACAACCCCACCGCCATCGTCCCTGCCACCACAAACTCCATCACACTCCCAGCTCCCCCATCCTCCATCCTCCAAAAACAACAATCCAATACCCACTCACACACTCTTCATCACCTCGGATCTGCACAAAAAAACTAACCATAGGATGATCAATTGACACGATCGATGAGAAAAATTGAAACTTCTGTCGTACTCACACACCTAGTAGTTTCCTTCTCCTCACCACCTCGATTAAAACCAGAAAATATAACCGGCTACAAGTTCAACTGAAACTCCTGTGTGCACACTCACACCTAGTACTTCCTTTGCACCACATCGGATCTGCACTGAAAGCGGACCTAAGTTAATCAACCCTAACAACTAATTACCTCGGATCTGCAGAGAAAACAGACCTAACCGTAAGGTGATCGATGAATATTGCGACCGACTGCAAGTCTCACACACCTAGTTCCTCCTCCACCAGCACAGAAAACATGCCAGAACATAAGGTGATGATGAATACAAGTGCAACCGAGATCGATCACTGTGCCGTCGGAAGAGTCCAGGATTAGCCCGAATTGAATACAATGGATAGTTATATCAGCACTGGCAGCCTCCGAAGCTCCTCCAGTTCTGAAATCAGTGCGGCGATGGAGTAAGAAGACTTACTGCAACCGTCGGATCGCGCACCGAAGCGATGATCGTGGACTGGTTTTATGGGAGTTTGAGGCGGTGACCTTCTTCAAGTTTGTTGTCTCGATTACGGAGGCGGCGCGTCAGGGCGATGTGCCACGTCATATGGCGGGACCTGACGTGGCAGGTGCCTGAGGTTTTGACTTTGTCAATGCGTGGTAAGGTACCCAAAACCGACCACTGCCCCAATGCCGTCACCCTTCCTAGGTTGGTTAGTCTTACATGAAATATGAATTTATTAGTGACTATGGTAAACCCTGGTAACCAACCAAACCCATAACCGACAGCTAGAAAATTGGGGTAAGGTAAGCCCCCTTAAACCGACAAGTTAAGGAATGTGCATATATGGAGAGAGGAGATAATTATACTATTGTTTTTAACTGATAGCCAGTAGAATTACAATTCCAACCAAAGTGATTTCATATTTTTTTGATGAAAATTGAATGAGTTATGAATTTTGAACTGTGCAGCCATGTCTAGTGGGTGGCCAACAGTAGGTACCCCCCATTACCAACGACCAAAAGTAATGGTCTTGACTAATAGCAAACCTCCATTTGGTGCTCAGTTGGTGGTAACAGGATGGAAGAGGGTTGGATATACCTCAATTTTATAGGCGTTGGCTATGGATTTTTGTTGGTTATGAGGAGGCTTACCTTATATCCAACCCACTTCCATCCCGTTACCACCCATTCAATTCTGTATGGACGTTTGTTATTAGTCAGGACCCTTACTTTTGGTCAACGCTTTTGAGGGTACCTATTGCGGCCACGGGCTAAACATGGCAGCACACTTTTGAAAATTTACATCTCTTTGGAAAAATGTGAAATCACTTGGGGATTTAAGTACACTGTGGTATCCCACTTTTGATGTCATTGTGTCCCATATTTGGAACAAAATTCTTTTAAGGATACACAAATGGGGAGAATCATATTATTGAGTTTGGTGTAATGATTGACATTACTAGGTTTCAACGGCAATTTGCCATTTATAATCAATATTAAGTTTTATTCACTAAAATCACTAAAAATGGGGAATTCAGTATAAAATTACACTTTTGTTGGTTGGTAGAGGAAGGTGACAAGATTCTATAGGTGGGCCTGATTAGTTTGTTTTTGAAATAACTCGAAACTCAAAATTAGAATTTTTTTAGTGCCACAACGTACCTCCTTTTAAAGTTTAGCGTTCCTAAAATATTCCTTGTAGAAGAGATTAAATAACAAAAAAATAGGCCCACATATAGAATTAAGTTAACTTCCTCCATCAACCAACTGTAATGTGAGATTTAAATTTTAAATTTTTTTCAAATTTTTTATTGATTTCTCTATTTTTGCCCAAAAGTGAGTAACCTCATGTACAATGATCCTTTGATTAAAAATGTACTATTATTGGCTATAATTGAGAAATTTGTGTAATACTATTTGAACTCTCTATATATGCACATTGTTTAACTTGTTGGTTATTGGAGGTTGCCTTCGTTGACACCCTTGACACCAATGGGCCAATAGTGATCTCCATTTCACTCATTCAAAAGCCCAAGTTCACTCACCCGTCAAGGTTCCCAACGAGCCATCAATAGTGATCCCAAGTTTACTCACTCAAAAGCCCGAATTCACTCATCCATAATGGTTCCACGTGGCTTCATTCATTATTAGAGAGATGTAATGAAAGCCCGGCATTTCCTCCCTAGAACTAGAATAGGTGTAGAATTTGATAGTATTGGGGTTAGTAGTCAGCTTTGGTTGTCATACAATCTAAGTTGTACCTAGGTCCAAAATGTAATGGTGGGGAGTAAACTAGAAAAGGGAGAGGAAAGACAAGGGCCTTTGTTCCCATTAGTTTAAGCTCTGTAGCATACTTTTTATTTGTAAAAGAGAATACTAGTACATAGAATTTTGGTGAGAAGCTTGAATACGTTTTACTCAGTTTAAAAACAGAATTGCTATGACGATTTCTAATAAATTACTAAAGTGAATCCTTGTAAGTGGACTACACTGATTTTGATGTTTAACCCCTACAGTCAAAATCGACCAGAATGTGGTCGATCTGACTCTGGTCAGGCTCTCAGTTACTAAATTTAGATCGTATGAAGTTACAACTTTTTGCAGGTTGTAGAGTTTTCCCATACCTTTAAAATGACACCATCCTTGCTTCAAAATTCCTCATACTTTAGGAGATATTCACGGTCAAAGTTTGAAAACACTGTTGGGGCATGTTGAAATCTCCCCAAAACTGCGGTATATGCTCATATATTCTCAAAATCTGCCCAAAATCAATTAGATCGCAGTAACTTCAAAAATTCACCAAAAATTGAGATTTTACTTTTTTTCGAATTTTTTTGTACATGTAAAAGAGGTAGTAAAGCATGATCTCACCATTTGGATTTTCAATCCGATAATTGTTTACATGCCTTTTTAATTGTTGAAAATGGGCATTTGTATTTGTATTTCAGCATACCTCCATGTGAAAATTAAGCATTTCTTTAGGTTTTATAGGTCCTATGAGGGTAAAAATTATATGGACATATTCCTTACTCACATAGGAACAAGAATTTGAAGAGCCTCGTGTCAAATTTCCTTTCAAAAATGGTTTTTGTGGCCCCCGAAACATTAGTTTTCCATCCTACAACAAGGAAAAAATATATTTTTTCAACTTTGAACATTACGATCTCACAAATGGTGAGGAATTTGAATCTAAGATTTGGTATGCATGTACATGTACAAGTTAGGTACTAGATCTTACGGTTACATACTCGAAAGTTTATCAAAAGTTAAAATTTTTCACCTTGCATTAAAAGAGGGCAATTTTGAGGGTTTTTGGCAGTTTTGAGGGCTTTCGACTTTAGGGGTTAATGTCATGGCCAGTAAATGACTTGAAATGCTGTAAGTTTTTACTTTTGATATAAATTTTTACTGAGAGCACAACTATCTATACTACTCAAAGGGGGGGATCATAGTGGATATGGTCGGTAAAAATATTCATCAAGAGTGAAATTTTATAGCATTTACAAGTCATTTACTGCCCATGACACTAAACATCAAAATCAGTGTAGTCCTCTATCACATGCAAATCACGCACCAACACCTTCCATCATATTGTAGTATTTCATTCTACAATTTTAATGGGATTAGAAACCAAAGAATCAAACACAGATATATTTATAGGAGGAAGTCATAAGTCCATTAGGAAACAATATCCTGTACCTTAGCATAGAATTCTTGCGGGTGTGTTGTACTTTTTGGAGTCTCATGACTTTGTCTCGGGTAGCATGGTTCATCCTCTTGACAAATATGTCATGGTGGCATGTGATAGTTGAGGCCGGCAAGACTTTGTCTTTGGGTCTCTTTCGGATAAGAGGTTGAACGGAGGATTGTGGAGAATGAGATCTTAGCTTTAAAATGGAAAATAACTCTTATTTGATGCTATGTTTCACATTGTAAGAAAAGGCACCTGTCCTGCATGTAGGCCCTTTTCTGTTTGGGGTTTACACTGTGAATCTCCGCAGTCCACTGCTCATAAGCACTACATTCCTCTGTAGCATGCCAATCAACTTTCAAGGCTTCATACATTTAAGTGACTGCCGTTTAATATTTTGGAAAATAATTGTTGAATCACAATTTCAGACAATTGTATGTCTACCATGACTTGAGAAAATCCTCTTCATGTGCCACAGCTATTTTGTTTTTGTAAAATTAATTTTGGAAAACTTATTTTTGTTTGAGTAGGCATAGATTTGCACAATCAGCATGTTTCCTCTCTCTACTAATGAACATGGTTGATTGCTCTAAAAAAATCAATTACGCCTACCTCCAGAATGAAAGAGTAATGGGAAAATGAAACCAGAAAAGGACAAAAAGAGACAAAGCACCTACAAGAAATAATAATTTAAGGATGTTAATTTTCCAAATAACCAAGGCATACACCTCTAACTTGGATGGCATCTGAAGCATCCAAAGCACTTGAACCATGGATATTGGACATCGATTGCAGTTTATTAACCCCTGTAGTGTCAGTTGGGGGAACAAATTTATTCTCTTAAACTGCAATTATCTTTCAATCCATATGGTCAATTTTTCAAAAAAATTTACCACATCACCGAATATTAGTTTAGAAAAAAATCCTTTGGTTACATTCTCAAAAAGTCAATATGGGCGCTTTTGAATCAAAGGAGTAAAGATTTCTCTAAAATACCTTGGTCCTTTAGGAGTTAACATGAATCATTCTTAGGTTAGAATGTTTGAAATCTTCTCACATTGTACGTGAACCACTACAGGTGTACCAAATATAGTTGGTAGCTGTGAAACCACCATGTAACATTCAACAGTAGTACTACTATGTATTGTATAGTAGGGTGACATTCAAATTGGCGTTTGGGCAATTCCAGGGATGGTGTCCCACACTGCTGCCAACTTTGACGCCCTCCACAGGGCTGAAAAGTTGTTCTCTTACCCTGAAATTTTGGGAACAACATCACCTCTATGTTAAAAACATGCATACCAAATTTCAAGTCCAGAGGACTTATAAAACAAAAGATATTAAAAATTAACCACCATGGGGTAGCTGTGAGAAAAGTTTCTCAACCGCCAACTTTGACACCATCCCAAGGATTGAGGAAATTTTTTTTGCCCATGGAATTTTTGGAGTGAGAACACCTTTATGTTGATTACATGTGTGGAAATTTTCAAGTCCAAAAAATGCACAAAAAAAATCACATCCCAAATCTACCAACATGTGTAATTGTGAGAAAAAAAGGGAAAAACCATTTTACTACTTCCAACTTTGACATCCTCCCTAGGATTGAGGGTTTGTTATTTCAACATGAAATTTTTGACACATGGTAACCTTTATGTTGATAACATGTGGGAAAATTTTCAAGGCCAAAAAATGTATTCAAAAGAAGATATTCAAAATCTACTAACATGGGGGTTAGTTGTGAGAAAAGTTTCACAACTGCCCACTTTGACAGCCTCCCAAGAATTCAAAAAAAATTATTTGTCCATGAAGTTTTGGGTATGAAGTCACCTTCACGTCAAATACAAGTGTGGAAAATTTCAAAATCCAAAAGACTTACACAAAAAAACATATACCAAGTCTACCAACATGTATTGTTGTGACAAACAAAGGGGAAAGTTTACCACTACTTCCAACTTCAACACCCTTCCTAGGATTGAGTTTTTGTTGATACATAATGAAATTTTGGCCACAAGATCATCTCTATGTTGGTAACATATGAGATAGATTTCAAAGCTAAAAGATGTATATACCAAAAAAAATTATTCCATATCTACCAATGTTTGTAACAATGAGAAACTATATTGAAGGGGCATATTGAGAATGTCAAATTATCTTTGACACCTTGTACTCTTCATTGATTTAATTCATGTGACTAAGCTACCAAACATAAATGCATCTTGAAAAGATCAATGAAATCTACATGTAGAATTGCAGAGTTGTTTTGTGTAGAAGAATCCACTTGTCATAAGGTTTGGTGTGCATTATGCACGTATGACGAGTTTTCTCCTCCAAATATCTGTTGAGTACTATGTAAAGGAAATGTTGTGTGTATTTTGTCATGTGATTTGTAATAGAGTGAATGTTGAGATGGTATTGAGAGTGAATGTTGAGATGGTATTGAGAGTGAATGTTGAGATGGTATTGAGTGGACATATTAGATAATGGCTGAGTGTTGTTGACTGATTGAGTAGACAAATCACATATGGGCTGATCCATTGAGTGGGCATATCACATATGGGCTGATTTATTGAGTGGATATATATATATATATTTTTTTTGTTGAGTGTTGTTGACTAGTTTACTGAGTGTTGACAAATCACATGTGGCATGAGTATGTCCAAGAGTATTTTTTGGTTCACTCAATTGATGCACATGCCATGGTTATCATCTAATGCACATGCCATGGTTATCACCTAATGCACATGCCAATGTGAGTGTTATGTTGCTGATTGATTTATTTAGTGCACATGCCATAAGCTGAGTCCTTTGTGTTTACTGAATTATATAATCCAATTGCCATAGGTTGAGTGTTATATTGATTACTTATTGAAGAGCATTTAGTATTGTATCAACATCATAAAAAATAGTCTATAATGGCAATTTCAGATGAAATCCGTGCTCGCATTATAGGTTTGAGTGAGGGAGGAAATATAGGAGTTCAAATTGCAGCCAGTACTGGAGTTTCTGTTAGAACAATTCAGAGGTTAGTAAAAACGTTTAAAGAAGATGGAACTTATAAGGGCAAACCTTGCGGTGGAAGTCACGCTAAAAAACTTAGTGAGAGAGATGTGAATAATATTGTGCGTTATGCAAAAACTCATCGTCGTTCCTCGGTCTCAGAGATTACTAATATGTACCGTACTCAAGTGTGTAGACGTACTATTCAAAGGGTATTACATAAAAGTGGTATTTTTAGTCGAATTGCAGTCAAAAAACCTTTCTTGACATTCCATCACATGTCTCAACGGTTAGCTTTTGCTCAGAAGTACCATGGATGGAGTCCAAAAGAGTGGGAGCATATTGTTTGGACAGATGAATCTACTTTTGAGATTGGAAAAAGTTCTCGGCAAATTCATGTTTGGAGAAGTGCATATGAGCGTTATTCATCAAGTTGTATAGTTCCTACTTTTAAAAGTGGACGGACATCTTTGATGATTTGGGGTGCATTTGCTGGAGGACAAAAGTCACAATTTGTCTTTATGCCAAAAACTCAACGTTCTGCTAAAGATTTTGTTGAAGTGGTCTACGATGGCGAATTGATTCATTTCTTGAGTAGACTTTCAGAAGGAGTGCTAATGGAAGATGGTGCACCTGTTCATCGTAGCAAAACATGTGAAGAATGGAGACAAACCCACCAACTCGAAAAGCTCAATTGGCCTGCAAACTCTCCCGATCTCAATCCAATCAAGAATGTCTGGAGGATGCTAAAAGATGTTGTGCAACATGGCAAGGAATGCCCTAGAAACTTAGAAGTGATGAAGGTAGTTCTTGAAAAAGAGTGGAATTTGGTTAGTGGTACAAAGCTCTTTCAACTATGTCATTCTATGCCCTCAAGGTTACAAGCGGTGATTGATGCTAATGGAGGACATACACGTTGGTAGATATGGAATAATTTTTTTTGGTATATACATCTTTTAGCTTTGAAATCTATCTCATATGTTACCAACATAGAGATGATCTTGTGGCCAAAATTTCATTATGTATCAACAAAAACTCAATCCTAGGAAGGGTGTTGAAGTTGGAAGTAGTGGTAAACTTTCCCCTTTGTTTGTCACAACAATACATGTTGGTAGACTTGGTATATGTTTTTTTGTGTAAGTCTTTTGGATTTTGAAATTTTCCACACTTGTATTTGACGTGAAGGTGACTTCATACCCAAAACTTCATGGACAAATAATTTTTTTTGAATTCTTGGGAGGCTGTCAAAGTGGGCAGTTGTGGAACTTTTCTCACAACTAACCCCCATGTTAGTAGATTTTGAATATCTTCTTTTGAATACATTTTTTGGCCTTGAAAATTTTCCCACATGTTATCAACATAAAGGTTACCATGTGTCAAAAATTTCATGTTGAAATAACAAACCCTCAATCCTAGGGAGGGTGTCAAAGTTGGAAGTAGTAAAATGGTTTTTCCCTTTTTTTCTCACAATTACACATGTTGGTAGATTTGGGATGTGATTTTTTTTGTGCATTTTTTGGACTTGAAAATTTCCACACATGTAATCAACATAAAGGTGTTCTCACTCCAAAAATTCCATGGGCAAAAAAAATTTCCTCAATCCTTGGGATGGTGTCAAAGTTGGCGGTTGAGAAACTTTTCTCACAGCTACCCCATGGTGGTTAATTTTTAATATCTTTTGTTTTATAAGTCCTCTGGACTTGAAATTTGGTATGCATGTTTTTAACATAGAGGTGATGTTGTTCCCAAAATTTCAGGGTAAGAGAACAACTTTTCAGCCCTGTGGAGGGCGTCAAAGTTGGCAGCAGTGTGGGACACCATCCCTGGAATTGCCCAAACGCCAATTTGAATGTCACCCTACTATACAACCCCCTTTTGTTTCTGGGCAGATATGTAGCTCATGGCTTGTCTTTTTAGAGTTACAAATCCGTAACCTTGTTCTTTTGGGCTGCGTTTTCTGCACAGAAATGAAGGTGGTTGTAGATTGTACTACAGTTTCATGTCATGTGGTGGCTTCACAGCAACCAAGCAAACTACAAGTTAATTTTGTATCCATTGGACTTGGTCATCACAACTTGTTCCTGAAAGTGCTTTTTGCCTTCGAGAGGGTGACATAAAGCAGTCATGTTGCAACGGACTTGGTGCCCATGCGCAAATTGCAATGATCCATCTGCACTTCACCAAGAGCGTGAGCTGCTTGCAGAGAGTATGAAGTTCATGTGAGGTAAACCCCCCATAACCAATAAGAGAACCCCTAACGGACTGTTACAATTTCACACCCAAAACTTGATGATTCTAGTGCAATGAGTATGGAAGGAAACACAACCCTATGTTTATAGTTTTGACCGTAGGATCTCAATTAAGACTTATTAAGTAACATACTCACAAAATTTCATAAACTTTGACCGCACGGATTAAACGATTATAGTGCTTGAAGTCAAGAAAATGGTTCATTTTCTTCATTGCGTAGAGTGGATCAACAGACTTAGACTTCACTTGGTATCAAATTTTTGCACTACGCAAGGTCTAAGGCTTTTACCATTGTGTTAAGCATGATGTTTTTTTATCTATACACCAATTTCTAGAGGTATAGAAGAGGTGTAGCATATTCAAAACAAGAGTGCGAGGAGTGGAGGTTCAAAAATTGCCTACACGTTTTTTTTTTTTTTTTTGGTGAACTTAATATGTTTTAGAATGATAATCCAAAAGGTCAATAAGAAGGTTCTCACCACATATTGTTGTTGAAATATTAAAAAGTGAAAAATATGAAGATCTCTAGGTTTTATGTGGAAAAGATGAAGTTTTTTTCCCCGCTTGCCCAAATTGTGTAAAAATGTTTGACTTGAGTTAAAGTGTTTTGTTACACTAAAGGCAAAAAAAAATTTGACATCTTCAAAGAAGGTAACAATCTCTACATGTAGAAATTTTGCATCAAGACATTCCATTGAGACATTGCAAAATTTTGGAGTTGCCCAGAGTCCCCATTTCTAACTTTGAGTGGTACTAACTTTCAAACCATGAATCCAAAAAAAAAAAAAATAGACATGAAGATCTTATCAAGGACATTATTGTATAAAATTTCCAAAAAAAATATATATTTTTTAGTTTTAGGAACCTATCCAAAATCAAATTTGTCCCTCAAATGGACACTTGGTCCTTTAGAGGTTAAGCAATGTGCAATTATGGAGAGTTAAAATTACAACCCAAGTGGTTTCATATTTTTCCAATAAAATGTAAATTAGTTCAAAACGTGCTCCCATGTTTAGGGGGTGGCTGCCAATAGGTACCTCTATAAGCGCCGACCAAAAATAAGGAGTCTTGACTAATAGCAAACCTTCATTTGGAGGTAATGTATTGAAAGTGATTTGTAAATACCCCAATTTTACAAGTGTCCGTTATGGATTTTGGTTGGTTACTGAAGGGATTACCTTATACTTTTCTACAGTTCCATCCATTGCACTACTCTTTTCCACATCATAAGATCTTCTGGACAGACAATATTTTACTTAATGGCTCTACATATTGATCTTATGGACAGACAATATTTTACTTAATGGCCAAAGGGCACTTACACTACGATGCAGATTAGTTGGTCAAGAGTTTTAGCCCAAGACATGGTTATTTGAGGCAAGGAATGGTATGCCGGAGAAGATGAAAATATTTTTTTAAATAAAAAATAAAAAATAAAAATATATACATATATATATATATATATATATATGCACACATAAGTTAGAATCCTCTAGAGGCCAACTTTCTTGTCCAAGGCTTTGAGGTTGCCCAAGAAACTAAAAACTCAAAAGCACCACTTCAATGTTTAAAAAAACACTTTAAGAACTTCATATTATACCTCTGGAACTAGGATTTTTTTCTTGGCAATTTGGAGCCAAATGGCAAAAAATTCCCAAAAAAGGAATATTTCCAATTAGTGGGAAAATAATGATTTTATATTGCCAAAATTGCATTGATGGCCGATTCCATATCGCCATATTGCTACAAGTGAACAGTAGGGACTCCATCCTGTCGCCAAAAAGGATGTACAAATCTATGTTTATGGAGATGCATTCTCCAAAAAAGATATTTATGGAGAAAATTTGGCTTTGTGTGGTTTCAAGAGAAACTTTGTGTAGCCACATGTGTGGTCTCCAAAAAATGTGTGTTGCCACAGTGACTAAACCGTGAAACAAAAAAAAATCCATGTCTGGAACTCTCTAAAATCTTCCAAAATTTTGAAATCAACAATTAGAAACTTCAAATTAAGACTAGAATGAAGATAACACATCCTTAGTAGGATTTGAACCTAGAAGCCAAGGATTCCAAACTCATCAATGTATGATGAGTTAAGTTACAAAAGGTTTGCAAAAATTGAAATAACTGAAAAAGGAAAACAATGCAAAAGATACATGCGATATTAATTAATCTCCAAGGTAAAATTTCAGCTCTTTCATTAGAATAGCTAGAAAGATACTTTCTTAGGTGAGAGTGTAACTACTTCCATTTTGCACTAGTAGTAGTAAGAACTACTACCTCCATATAACTACACTAAAATTTATGTTTTGTGTAGTATAAACTAAATGCAAACCCATACACCTATTGCAAACGAGGCATTTAGTGTAGTGACATAACTGTACACTAAATGCCAACTACTACACTATTTGTCAATTCTCGTAAAGATCATAAATTATTTGTTTTCACTTGTGCACATAGTGCCTTTGTCCAGTGGGCATTGCTTTAGTAGTGGAACGAACAAACACTTTATTCATGCCGGCCTCCTTTTGGAGACCGGAGTTCTTCTTCTTCTTCTTATCAATAGTAGAAGCATATATATTAAAAAAAAAGGTCCAGAAGTCGAGGGCTATTAGAGTATCTTATTAGCAATCATTGGAAGAGTATAACTCATTCAAATTTTATCCAGATTGGGCATAGGAGGTGTTTTTGGGCATTTACATTTTCTGTAGATGTCAAAAACACCTCATATGCCCAATCTGGACCAAGTTTGAATGAGTTACAACCATTTGAAAGTTGCAAATGAGAAGAAGCATGGGCTGCCCGCCGGAAATGAGAGTGTAAATTGCAAGAGTGGAGAAGAGATAGGAATGAGGATGGCAAGTCAACCGAGAGAGTTAAGACATGGCGGTTGGTAGGTGGTTGATTGGGGGTTACATTAATTACATTGGTGGCTTACACTATTTATCAACTCATTTACAAATAGTGTACTAGGGTAAGTACACTATTCGTAACACAAAACTAAACATAAATTTTAGTGTAATAAAAAGAACTCCAAGTTATGGATTTAAGTAAATGTGAATATGATTTTGCATAATTAAAATAGGAGGTTTAGTAAATTCAGACCCAATTTTATGTATTCTTTAATGAAGAGTTCGTATTAAATTAAAATAAATATTTTGGTTGATTAGGGCTAGAAGTTCATGTAAACATAATAAGAATCTTGATTAATCATGGCTTTGGCAATTCAAGATGAGGATAATTCAAGAGTAAAGGGAGTATGATTACAGTACTTCTTTATAATGAGATAAAGAATTTGATTGTTGGAGATAAAAATTGTTTAATAACAATTAGGTTATTATCCACTGAAGATCAGCGTTTAGATATTTGAATAAGAAATCCGGTTGATTAGAAAGGGATAAGTTAATTTAGATTACATGCTTCATTAATCACAACTAGGGATATTAATATTGATTTTTTTGTTTTTATTAATTAAGATAGAGAAATTGGTTAATAAGGATCAAAGACCTAAATTCTTGAGAGGATGAATTTTTTTAGTTAAGATTAAATTATGATTAGATGGTTAACTAATTGAAACAGAAGAATAAAAAATTCAAGACAAGAAATGTAGTTAACTGAGATTATTATTTGGAGTGACTAAGGTTAAGAATTTGTACAATTATAGCTAGAACCTTGATTGATTGAAATTAGAACTAAATTGGTTGATTAAGACAAGAAGTTTGGATACTTGGAGAAAATATTGGTTTGTTGTGATCATGAAATGGAGACTTGAGATTGAGGGGTTTTCATTTATTTATTGAGATCATAATTCTCGTTGATAAGAATTATTGAATGGTTCATTATAATTAATATGCTAAAACATATCATACTTAGAATTCCGGTTCACTAAAATTTAGAAGTAGTTGAAATCAAACTCAACATCTGTTTGGTAAAGCTAAGAGTTTAGGTTGATTAGGATCAACAAATTGTTAAATTTTGTTGATTGAAATGAGGATATGATTGATTGAAGTGGAAATTAGTTAGTTATGATTGGATGTAGGTAATTAAGACTTGGAGTTTGATTGATTGGAGGGATTAATATTTTGGTAAAACACTATTGCAGAATTGGTTGATGAAGAATAGGTGGTGTAATTGTTGACTTTGAATGTGGATTTAGTAGAACAAGGGTTTTGCTCAACCCTTAATTCTTTGGAACCAAATCCCAAATGTGTTAGGATATGTCTTTTTAATGGCTTTTGTGAGGTTTTTCAAAATATGAATGTACTTAGTAGACTTAATACAAAACAATTTGAATATTAATAGAGATATGTTTCATTTAAGAGCTCTAATGAAATGAGTTGTTTGATTGAATAAAATCACAATTTGTATAACACCATTAGAAGTTCTAATTCCTAGAGATTAAATCATATACATAAGAGATGTTTGATTATTATCCCAAAATATTGATAATGATAAAGGTATGGTTAGTTGGTTTTGATTAGAGATTTGTTAATTACAATGTATATGAATTCATCAAGATTAGGTCATATACTTAATATCTAGGATTAACGGATTGGATTTTTGATTAAGTAAAGTAGATGTTAGTTATTAACTAGGATTAGATGTTTGTTTCAAATATACATCTTTAACAATATACAAGTGGATTTTCAATGAAGGTTGACGAGGCTTATATAGGGGTTCACCATGTAAAATAAAAGAGACTTTTACTTTTGCTACACTTTTATTGTACCTTTAAGATATAATTCAGCCAAATATGATGTAAACATTTACATATATAGTGTCATATTTGAACATGTTAAGATTCATATATTGAAATGACTTCCAATACAAGTTATTTTTCCAAAATACTTACCTTAAAAAATAAAGATAAAAATATAATACATGCCCCATATTGTTTGCCCCAAAGACACACCTCCTTAGGTTTCAAATTCAACCGTTATGATGTTTAAGGGTAAAAATACTTAGTAGTAGGCCCGGTTGATAGTGTCTACATTTAAGAGGGAGAAATAGTTCTATACCACTAACCTATGTCTTGTAGAGGCTATAGAAATGAATTTGCAATTTACATTCTGATTTGGTTCAAATATATCCAAAAACCATGTAAACACATCAAAGAGCTCAAGTTCCCATGATAGTTGATGCTTCTTCATCAATATTGTGAACAATTTGGTGCAAACAAGCACACCAAAGTTGAATAAGGGCTATTGGTTTTTCTCAAGAGCAGCATGTCAAGACTACATCTATTATGTCATTAAATTACATATTGATGTTTAAGAGTTGCTCGTAGTTATTATGGCATTGTAAATAATTGAGGTACAATTGGAGGGAAAACAAAAAAGGGGGAAAAATGGACAGAGATGAAAAGATGCATGAGATTCTACCACCATGTGCCCCATATGTGTTGGCAAAGATTGTTACCAAGTGGTACAGACCTTCTAAAGAAGACAACAACTCACTCCAAGCATTGTTTGTAATACCTTGTGTGTTTTCATTTGCTTGTGCAACCATTTTTCAACTTCAATTGAACTTCAAAGTACAACGGTCTACCCGTCTATTGAATCAGTCATGTTTTCCAGCATTTGATGAACATGTGTTCATGAGCGCACGCTTGCCAAGCGAGCTCGCAAAGCATCTAGCTCCTCTTCATCATCATCACCTCCATCTGCTTCTTGTTGCTGCACCAACACAGAATCAGTCACACACACAAGTGAATTATTCTCATATCAGGAAAATCTTTGGGTCAATGTTCGATCAAGTCCAATGTTAATTTGTAGTTTCTTTGTAAAGGCACCCACAGTTTCAACTAAAATCCCTCCAACAGGTATAGATTTAAGAGCTTGGTGGTCTCTCATCTCAAGTTAGAACAAGTTTGTTGCCCCCTTGAGAATGAATAAGGAGAGCTCATGGACAAGTCATCGTGTCTTTGCCTCCCGTTACAGATAGCTCACGCAGTTCTTTTTGAAACAATAGCTTGACAAGAATCATAGAAACAGGCTTGCATGAAAAGGAGGATTTCACAGACGCAGCAGCAGATGAGGAGAGAAGAGGATGAACACTTCACAGATAGCTCAAGCAGTACTTTTTGAAACAATAACTTGACAAGAATCATCGAAACAGGCTTGCATGAAATGTAGAATTTCACAGACGCAACAGCAGCAGATGAGGAGAGGAGATAATGAACACCTTCCTGGCAGCCTGAGCAGCAGCAGGCTTAAGTACAGGCCGCTCTCGGCTGCTGGTTCCCGCGGCCGGCAGCTGCAGCGCTGTCTCCACCGCAAGCTCCGACAACACCCTCTCCACCTCCTCCTCCGTCTCCTCCTCCACGTCCTCGCTGTCCAGCGCCGACTCCAACCCGTCGTTCACCATCTCTTCCATCACTCCAGCCTGCATGCCACAAACACCAAACAGCAACTCACTCCTGCCATGTTCATACTAATTCCACCTTGCAATGAAGAATCTCAAGGCAGATATTCACGCACCTTCATCATCTCCTTGGACAGGTCTTGCATGGTGGCCGCCACTTGAGGGGCCTTCATGAGCTTGTTGACGAGCGTCATGACCTGGGTGCTCTTCTGCAAGTGCCCCACGGTCCTCATCGTGGCTGCAGCAATCAAGATCAACCAAGTCATGAGGCCATCTCATAAAACGAGATAAAAGCATTTTGTGAATCATGTACTCATCCTCTCACCTAAATTCTCTCCCAGATGCATTGACACGGAGTTCAGTTGCGCTCGATTCTCGTACAGGCGCCTTACAACTTTGCGAGAGCTCACAAGTTCTCTGGCCAACGTCTGAATAAAGCACCACCACCCAACCATTACACCATAGGTCATAGCAAGGGAAGTATGTGCATCATCTTTTCTGAAACCTACACTACAAAAGTGGAAGGCAACCTTCGCCGATTGCATGTCATTTCGTTTGGCAGCCTCCTTGATCGCCTTCTGCACAGTCTTCTCCTCTCGCTGTATCTCTGTTACACACACAAAAAACAACAACAACAACCACATTCATACCCTAAAACAGGAGCCAATGCACGCGTCTTGGATTGAATGTGGATTGCACGACGCACGCACTTACCACGGATTTGGCGGTCGACTTCGCGAGCCTCTTGTCGCAGCTTGCGCTGCCACTCGCGCAGCTGCTCCTGCGGTGTCACCCGGGGCTTGAGCACACCCAGCACTCGCTCCATCGATCGCCACCAACACTCTCCAACTCCTTCCAACGCCGATCGATCTATCAAACCATGCCAAATGCTGGTTGCGGCTGCGAAGACTACTTGTGTCAACCCTGACGTCGATCCAAGCTCCAAACCCTAAGCAAACCCTGTGCAAATGATAAGAATCCCTGCTCCATCAAAATCTTGTTGTGTCCGGAGAAGGGTTGGTGTAGTTCACATGTTGGGAACTGCAAAAGGGAACCCTAGTGTGACATGCACCTTGTTGAATCTGATGTAGAAGATGTAGAAAGTGTTTAGGTTTGGCTTGTGTATGTGATGCGCATGAGGAATGTCATGTCGAGATAGATTGCATGAATGTTTTGAAGATTGCATTTGCTTCGGAGCTTTTAAGTGGAGACATGGATTGCTTTTGGAGATTCTGATGGAGAGATGAAGGACGTGTTCAGGTTTGACAAGGTTGTCAAGATTGCATTTGCTTTGAAGAATTTGGACGTTTTTGTTGCCGTGGAGACTTTTGGGGTTTTTGGTTTGCTTCTGGAGATTCGGATGGAGGGATGTAGTTAGTGTTTAGGTTTATATATGATGGTCATGAAGAATGTCCCGTCGTCATAATGTGCTGAAAGACCTTTGTATCTGGGGTGGGAGATCATGTGCCATCATGACCAATTCTGATGAGCTACTTTTTTTGTTTTGAGTCATGGAGACTCTTTTGTTTGGAGGTCACTCTCTCTGACTTGCATTTCGATGAACCGTGATGCGATTTCTCAGAAGAAGATGCAATTCGACACAGGTGACTTGAATACCCACACCATGTTGAATATTTTGAATGTAGACGTTTTTTCTTTTCATGATCAAAGATGTAATATTCTGGATGTGATTGCCCAACACAATATTACAGGTGCAGGAGTTATTTGCTTCTGTTCAGATTCACGGTGCCCACTATGGACTAGGTAACTCCTGAGCAGGCAAAGATTATGGGTGGTAAGTATTGAACTGCATGGCAGGTGGAGGGGAATAATGTGCATGAAATAAACGTCCATGGGGGGTGATGTTTTTTTTTTTTTTGATTTTGCAGACTCTGAGCATCTGAGCAGTAGGCTGTGGGCAGGATTGGGACTGGTGGGGTCATCATGTGATGTGCCATTGTTGTCCCTGTGCACATGAACACACAGCAGGTCCTAAGGAGGCTGTTGGAATCGCAAGACGTGTGGCTGGTGTTCCTTGTCTTGCTGCTGGTGCTGGTGTGCATGGTGGAGGAGCTGCTGTACGAGCACACACACCCACTGTGCCTCGTGTGCATTGTGGATGGCCTCCTGTACCAAAAGCTTTACGACCCCCTAGTCTTCCTCATTGACGAGTACCTCTACATCCCCTTGTGCCTCATTGGCGAGGAGTTTTATGATATCATGTGCGAGTTCGTCATGCACATGCTCTGCTGGTTGCGACTCCGCAATTTTAGTATGTCATTGCCTCTCCTTATTGTGTTCCAATTGGTAACGCTCTAACCTTTCATCCAGGCCTTTTTTTTATGGCGACCTGAGGCCAAAAAGCGAAATTTTATTTCCAAAAATAGAATATTCCCAAAAAACTGGGAAATCTTAAGATTTCATATCGCCAAAACTTCATTGATGGCCGATGGCATATCGCCATATTGCTACTAATGAACTCCAACTTGTTGCCAAAAAGGATGTACGAATCTATGTTTACAGAGATGAATTCTCCAAAATGGATATTTATAGAGAAAATTTGGTTTTGTATGGTTTTGAGAGAAACTTTGTGTCGCCAAACTTGCCGACGTCAAAAAGTTTGTGTCGCCACTCTGGCCAAATCTGGCTAAAGCTCTGAAACCAAAAAAAAAAAAAAAAGGCCTGCTTTCATCCTTTGATTGATCTCTATTTGAGTCAAGATTAAGGAATGTAATAACTTCCTGCTCATGGATATGGAAGATACCAGGAGGCATGAATACCATCTTGAATATGCAAACCTGGGATGGTAACATTACCTGACATAGTGATTGTATTGGTATTAGTGCAGGGACCACTTGAGTCATGATCTTTGTTCAATATTTGGAGCAAAAGATATCGAATCAAAGGGGATGGTGAACCATTCTGGGACGAGCAACATGTCAGCTTTTTCCCTGTACATATGAGAACGTTGCTGGGCTATGTATTTCTTGGTCTAGGTTTCAAGAATTCAGTGGATGATTGATTATGGGGCAGAGGGAAGTTGTTGCAAACCTAGAAATCCGTTTTGAAAGACAACTTCATGAATTTTTTTATTGTTAATAGAAATAAGAGTTATTGTGAGGATTTTTGTGAGGGATTTTCTTTTCTTTTTTTGGACTTCCAGGGTGCTTCAAACATATAAAGCTCAACTCTAATGGCAATTGGGCATGGTACTATAGAGATGAATAGTCCTATCGTAGAGTTGGGAGTTGCACTTTTTTGAGGCAGGTTGTAGTGAAGGAAAGTTCTTGGTCACTTTCATTGTTTTCACTAAAAAAATAGAAATTAAGGATTCTACCTTATTGGAAAAATAATTTCTATTGTTAGAATATGACATAGCGGTTTTATTCACTATTTGGATATTAGACCACTTTCTATATCCCTAGTCCATGCAGGTCCATTTTTCTTATTGTAAACACCTCCATTACTTGTGATTTTAGGCATGCGATGACTTAACGCAGGGTAGAACATAGATCTATTGAGTTTATGCAATGTGTAATGAAAAATATGCCAATATCTTGAGTCAAAATATGTTGAACAAATGTGGGCACAGTAGAAAAAAGCAGTTATGCACTCTTCAAATGCATTTATCTTTCGATCCGTACAACCAAAGTTTACAAAAAATTTAGGGTGTTTCTTTTGTAGTAGTTAGCTTAAAGATCCAACGGTTGAAAACAACAAAAAGGCGTTTGAGTAAGTCTAATAATATCTCATCTCAAAGTGGTAGTTTAGAGTGGTTTTGGTGAAGCTCAAGGTCGGGTCCTTTAGGGGTTTAGTAGGCTTTTTGTGCATGCAACTCTTGATCCACAAAATTAGTCACTAAACCATATCTCAAATGGTCAATCCCTTTTTTTTTGGCACAAGAAAAGAGAACTTTACTTGCAAAGAACGTGCCAAGATTGGCCACACAAGAAAGACAACACGACCACTAACTAAACTTCCAAACCCAAGATACTCCATTGCTCTCACTACTGCACATAGCCTCGAGACAACCACAATTGGTGTTGAAACGGGTGGTGGCATTAACCCCTAAAGTCGAAATCGACCAGAATGTGGTCGATCTGACTCTGGTCAGGCTCTCAGTTACTAAATTTAGATCGTATGAAGTTCAACTTTCGGAAGACTGTAGAGTTTTCCCATACCTTTAAAATGACACTATTCATGCTTCAAAATTCCTCATACTTTAGGAGATATTCACGGTCAAAGTTTGAAAACACTGTTAGGGCATGCTGAAATCTGCCCAAAACTGCGGTATATGCTCATTTATTCTCAAAATCTGCCCAAAATCAATTAGATCGCAGTAACTTCAAAAATTCACCAACAATTGAGATTTTACTTTTTTTCGAATTTTGATTTTTGTACATGTAAAAGAGGTAGTAAAGCATGATCTCACCGTTTGGATTTTCAATCCAATAATTTTTTACATGCCTTTTCAATTGATGAAAATGGGCATTTGTATTTGTATTTCAGCATACCTCCATGTGAAAAATTAAGCACTTCTTTAGGTTTTATAGGTCCTATGAGTGTGAAAATTACATGGACATATTCCTTACTCACATAGGAACAAGAATTTGAAGAGCCTCATGTCAAATTTCCTTTCAAAAATGGTTTTTTGGGCCCCCAAAACATTAATTTTCCATTCTACAACAAGGAAAAAATCTTTTTTTTTCAACTTTGAACATTACGATCTCACAAATGGTGAGGAATTTGAATCTAAGATTTGGTATGCATGTACATGTACAAGTTAGGTACTAGATCTTACGGTTACATACTCGAAAATTTGTCAAAAGTTAAAAAATTTCACCTTGCATTGAAAGAGGGCAGTTTTGAGGGTTTTTGGCAGTTTTGAGGGCTTTTGGCTTTAGGGGTTAATATACATATGTAAGCCTACTGTATGTAAGCGCAACGGGTGTTGGAACTGGCGTGGGGAGGCCTGGGAGGGCAATGGTCAGCCTTTAAAGTGGACGGTCTTCTTCAGAATATTACATAGTCTACACTAAATCTGCTGCCATTATGAACTACATCAACAACGTGCTACAAGCCTGACACTCATACGAAAATGATGGTGGTATGAGAATATAGAAAATTCCACACGATTAAATGGTTGATCGTAACAAAGTAAGTGGAATAGCAAATCTCTCTACCGTACAATTATTTGCAAAACCATCACATTTCAGTAAAAATATTGGATGATCAAACAAAGTGATAATACAGCAAATCTACCGACCCAAGATTATGGTTACTATCAATATCATTCGTTTCAGATAATGTGGTAGTCATGGAAGAGTTGAATGGTACCTGATGTCACTACCATATAACACGCAAGTAAGAAAATTTTCAATCACCATTTAAAAGTGCACTTACATACAATAGCGGCCATTGCGCACAAAAACGTCAAATTTTATAAAGAAATCAATTTTCTTAGAATAAAAATTTGAACAAAATCGTGCAAACAATATTCTCTACAATAAAAAATGTTAATATAAGAATCTATTCAAATCATTTTTCAACAAATCATAGTGGCACCTTGTTAATGTTTAATATTTATCTATTTAATACTGTTGTGCAAACTTTCAAAGAAAGCCTGTACGGATTGTCGTGTACAATTTGACGCAATCACCAAAAATTATACATTATGCAAGGATTGCCCATTGATAAAAAGATATCCTACATATAATATTATACAGAAATGAAAGAAAATAAATATATTTGCATCTATACATGGACTCATAGATGTAATTTATCAATAGTGAAAACTTCATTACTCCATAGGATTGCTCCAAAAAGTATTACATAACCCTTACAACATACTAGCCTTGCACATACATGAACCCCTAAATCATTAAGAGTCCCTTTAGGAGACTCTTGAAGGTTCGGGCATGTTCTTCTTGTGTCAATTTATTATATTATTTTTTGAAATTTTTACTGCAGATGGGCATTATTAAAAGCTTTGTGTGAGTCCAATTTTTTTCCTCAATCCACCATTTAATGAAAAAGTTATAGGGTTTTGAAGTTCAAATGGGGAGAGCAAGCACGTTGGGCAAGTCCAAATTTTTTTGCTAGGACAATCTATCAATAATTAAATGTGAGATTTTCAATAATTGCAAGTAATATCATTTCCTTTAATATTTTCAAAAAAATCTCTTGTCTTTAGTGGAAAATAGCATATTAATCCAAGTCAAACATTTTCACTCATTGTCCCACATTGTCATGCAAGGTACCAAAAAATCTCCTTCCTTTCCACATAAGGCTTTGAGATCTTCATATGGTTTATTTTGTATTTTTCCCACATCATTATGTGGTGTAATCCTTTTTATTAACCATTCAAATTATCTTTCTAAAACATATTAAGCACCAAAAGAATAAAAAGTGGATTGACAATTTTTGAACCTCCACTCCTTGCACAATTTTTTTTAATATGCTACATCCTTTGTTTACCTCTAAAAATTAGTGTGTGAGGAACTAATGTCATGGTTAACATGTGGTAGTGAATTTAGACCTTGTGTAGTGAAAAAATTAAACACCAAGTGAAGTCAAAGTCTGATGATCCACTAAAGGCAAGAAAGAAAATGAACCCTTTTCTTGACTTCAAACACGATAATCTTTCAACCCATGCGGTCAAAGTTTATGAAATTTTGTGAGTATATTTCTTAACAAGTCTTAATTGAGATCCTTGCAGTTTAACCTTTTAAGGCCAATCATGACAAACGAGACCTAGGAGATTTTGTGACTATGATAGATTATGCAAAACATCATATATGGTAGACATTGGGTACATATCATTGCAACACTAATTCATGGAAATCACATTTGTGGAGGCTGTAGTGGTCAGGTTTGGCATTTGAGAGTTGCATGTGATTCCAAATTTCACGACGCACCTGCATTTAGAAATAGACAAAGCCTACAAGTGGGTGGATTCACAGATATTCTCTGAGAATAGTGCCAGAAGACCCTATTTGGGCCTCCTCATCACTAAAAGGTTAAACTAGAAATAAAAGTTTTGGTTTTCTTTCTTACTCATTGCACTAAAATGAGCGGTTATGAAGTATTTTTGGGTTGAAGGTGGCTTGGAAATTTAGGGGTTAAATAACAATTATCATACACAATACACTCATAATACTTTTGCTATCTAATACATAGCATTTAAAGGTGCTTGCAAACAACCATCATCGATAGCTTTTGTTTGCATTACGATATGTTCTAGTATATCTAAAAAACCATCACTGGCGCTCGCTAATGGAAAAAATGTAATGTAGTTGGAATGCAGGTTGAAAGCAAGATTTGTATCCTTCAATCGGCTAAGAAGTAGACATTATATCACATATCATACTTTAGTAATACTTAGAAAGATGATTCATTGTACTCATATATTTGAGTGTTTATTTAAGTTTTTTTAAATAACAGTATTCTCACAGTTTGGCTTCAGAGTAGGTAAACAATTGAACAAATGTCACATTGTAACTAAGTGACAAAAACATCATAAGAAACACAAATCTACAATACAATGATTGCAATTCCCCTTGTGCTATACATTCCGTACTAACCAAAGATATGAGTTCTAGAACATATTAATGGAAAATTGGGCGACCACATTCCACACACTTCAGCTTGGTTTGAGCTAAAGTGTGCACCATATGATGCAAGTGTAGTGAAAAAATACCATGCACACACATCAACTTGGCTCGAGCTAAAGTGTGCACCACTATTATACTTCTATTTCAAATCATTAAGGGAAGATAAAGATAAAACACCCCCGTAGAGCAGGCAATTTTTGATAATATAATATTGAAAGAAGAAAATCAAACATACCAAATTGACTGATACCCAAAACACAATTCAAAGAACACCATGCTTAGAAGTTAGCATGTGTCGACCTAAATGGTGAACAAATTAATAGTGTATAGGAATGATTAGCATCCCAAATAGAGGATTGGAATATTGTCCCCAAACAAATTAGACCCAATAGGTTTGTCATATGTATCCCAAAAGGTTGTCATATGTATCCCAATTTTTGTAGAAATGTTTAACATCTGGATCGCTTGATATAGGACGGAAGAATTGGATCTCGACAGTGTTTGGCCTATCTGGATTTGAATTCGGATCTGACATTGCTTAGGCAATCCAAACCGCTTTAGGATCACCATCACAAGGTTGCAATGCGGCAAAGTACCCTGAGAAAAGATCACGTCCAACTCAAAATAAAGGGGGAGACAATCATGCCGTTGTCGAACAAAATGGTCATCTTTAGCACTCTTCGCAAACATCACCCTCTACTGTGAACTCATCTTCGACGGCATGGGCAATTCTTGTTGTTGGCCAAAAGCCCTCTTGCAATGAAATTGGGAACAATAAGAGCATCTCTAACACCTTGCCAGTAATAGGATAGTGGCTCAAAACGTCTCCGAGCTTCAACCGACTCCCGCGATGATCGCTCCCAATGATCAATGAATTCTAATAGTCCCTTCAACACCTCCAAGAGATGCCGCATCGAAGAAGGCTGCAATGCATCGGACTCCACAAGGCCACAATGACCGCCCTTCAGAATCCTCCTTCCATAATTTAATGCCAGTGCCTTCTCCTCCCTTTGGAAGCCAATCCTCGTCATGACAAAAAAAATTATACTTCATCACTGGGCATCCAGATGCGTCCAGATTAAACTTGAACTGGTGAGTTTTTGTATGACCCTGCAAAGCTTCACTGCCATCCGCAATTGAATCCCCAATGAACTTCTTAAAGTCTGGAACTTCCCGGATGAGGTGCGGGATTGTGGGAATTGTCTCATTTGTCATGAAGGACTTCGTAAGAAGAGGGATTGGTGGAAAACTTTCCTTCCTTAATGCCATGCTCCAACGACCAAACAATGCATCTATATCGTCGTGCGTGTGACCAACTAGCATGAAATTGACTTATACCTCTCGAAAGATGCATTTTGCAACAAGAGACCAAAAACAAAAAACAAACCTATTCTTGTTATCACCTACTGCATTGTCCATCTGCACATTCAGAATTGGAGGCAAAGGCCTCCCGGAACTAGTATATGTGGAATCTAGCCTAAAGGATCCGAACAAACCTCTGCGCCACGTAACATCGCTTCATACAATGGATGGGAACAAGATTCCGGAAAGAGTTGCCGAGACGACAATTTAGGAGGCTCCTCAAGGTCGCGTAATAGTTCTGCAAACGACCCGACCGTGTAATTGGCATTGTGAGAGTAAAGATCGAGGCTGTAATGCACGCAGCGCTAGTCTACATGACCATGTGCGAGCATGCCAGTAACTGCAAGAGGCAACTTCATAAGACCGTCTAAGTGTTTTGTCTTATATGAAAAAATTGGTGAGGCCGTCTTTGAGTGGTCTATCTTATCATGCATGATAGTTACCTGCATCTTCTTTTGCCACAACAATGATGCTTGCATTCTAGATTGAGTCAACTTCTTTTGGTTCTGATATTTATCACAAGTAGAACACCTTGAAAAATTGTCTCCTCCCTTCTTCACAGAGAACGCAGGGAAGCTCGCGCGCCAAATCTTACTCAAGTTCGAGGTTGAGATTGGGGGCAACCCACAATCAGCGAGGTGCTCATCTAGTAGCGGAATTTGATCCTTCTATTTAAAACTTGGAGGAAGGACCTTCGCAATAGCCTTTTCGCCAAATGGAATAATAGGAGACTTATGGGGCATGTGGTCGGCATGCCTATCAAAAATGGCTCCAAGCATAGCAGTAGCTACAATGGTATGACTTCTAGGCTTTCGCAAACCAGTGTTGCCGTTGTATTGCGCTGCGTACCTAGTATCAGCGTCCCTGGCAGTGCGATAGAAAGTACTGGAAATCACTCCTATAATTTTCATCCACGCAAACGAGAAAACGTCTACTCCCTTTAGAGTCACAACCTTCCTACCTGCAAGGTTTGTGTGAAACTGTCTATGAACGTCAAATTAGATATGATTTCTGAACAACACGATAGTCTCATTGTACATGCGCGTCCGCAGAACTTTTATTTTCGCCCTAAGGTAGTGCTAGACACATTTTTGGCTGCAACAATTATTGTCGGCTATAGCATTGATGTACTCTGGGGTCATGAGGAATTCACCTCTCCTAGAAACAGGAGGACGGATATTCCTGGCGGAGTTGTCGTAGGACCGGGTGCTTCCACATAAAGGTCTATTTTGCTCACACATCCATGTCTGATAAACGTGTCTAAGAATGTGATTCAAGAGACTAACCCCACTTAGGTAGACTTGTTGAATAGGCCAAGTTTTGATGAGTACCTCCATTCATCAGGAGCTTCCTCCTCAACAAACATACTCGGCACTTGGACCCCAACTTCTGATTTGTGGAGGGGACTAGAAGAACCTACAATTGCACTTGACTTCAAATTGCGAACCAACTCCTCTGCGATGCGGACGCTATTTGTATTGTGAAGCACGATCGTAGTCCCAACTCAAAGGAGACAAGGAACGTCTTCAAACTTAGGCAGATATGAACATGAACTTCATCCTCCTCCAAAGAAGACATCTTGGATTGCAATGTGAGGAAGAAAAAACATATTTAAGAATGAATCCTAGATGGAGAAAAGAAAAACTAGTGAGATGAAAGCAAAGTGAAAAACTCACCTCAATGACAACTAAGGTATGAAACAAGACTGCAAAAGGTGATATGATATAGAATCACTTTCAGCCACACGGTTTAGCTCAAGTTGAGCTAAAGTGACATTGATATAAACTGGATGAAACTATTTCTGCAATAAAGTAAACAATTCAAAAGGCTAAATTCCAAGTTATACCCTCAAACTGATTGTTCAATTGACAATTTAGCTGGACTCGAGCTAAACTGTATCAGCATTATGGAACATGACAGTGTATTAGGACTAGAGCTTAGAAATCAGCAACAGAGTAAATAACAACACAATTTGAGACAAGATCAATGGGCATGATCCCATCCAAGGTTAACAGTTTAGCTCAAGTCGAGCTAAACTGTTAGTCTATTAATGGATGGAAATTTAGCTCGACTCGAGCTAAACTGCAGGTCCGGTGATCCCGGCGTTATTTGCGGTTGTTAAACATCCTTCCTACGTTCGGGATAATACAAATGGTATGAGTACCTTGCACAACTGAATCGAGCAACCGTTACTACTACTACATAAGTGAAACACTACTACACAAGGAATTTTGCATAGAAGCATGAAGTCGAACCCTACTGAGCAAATTCACGAAACATACAAGATTATGAGATCTAAATTTCCTGTACCTGCTTGATCACGGAAATGTTGAAATTTTTGTAAGCGCATGCGCCTTGGTCAGCCTAAACTTAAGCTCAACCTTGCTCTGCCCAACCTAGCGCAGTTCAACCTCTTCTGAACTCCTACCAGTCGCGCGCATATACACACAAAATCGCACATGAAAGAGAAGGAACAAAGAAGCGAGGGTCGTCAAGTTATGGGACGCAAGCTTGACCGTTTCCGACTAGACGTAGAGTCTGGAAATGGGTAGGATCGCAATATTTGGAGGTCCCTGAAATAGTTGATTTTAAGCATTCCAGCGGGAAATCCTACAACTACTTTTAGGACAAATCTGCCAATCATCGTTCCCAACAAAATTCTCAAAAAATGATAGGTCTCACAAATGATTCTACATCATAAGGCCGTTCTACTCATGGTAAATGCTAGGTTTAGGTTTAGGTTTAGATTTAGGTTTAGGTTTCGGGTTTAGGGTTTAGGATTCGGGTTTAGGGTTTAGGACTCAGGTTTAGGGTTTAGGGTTCAGGATTTAGGATTTGCACCTTCCAGCTAAAAATTGGATTTGGTGTCCAAGGTAACGAGTGACTAGTTTTGATGTTTTTTCACAAGGTATAAACAAGATCAGAACAATACAATGGACGTGTTTAAATGTGCAAATTAAAATACTGAGAAATTATGCACATTTTTTGTATTACAATATAAATAGGGGTCTTGTTCGTAATGTTCAAAGGCAAGTTGCAGTGAAATATGTTGTATTACTTTGCAATTGTATAGTGTATTTACTAATTGGTAACCGATCTAGATTTTATGAATTTTAGTATGTTGTGTAGCAACATTGATTGTGGTTTATTAAAATTTATAATTATCATATGTATTCAACATTTTACAATGTATATTATTACATTTGTCAGCGCCTTTGTTCATAGTATTTATTTTGCAATGCCACATTTTAAGGATTTTGGATTATTTATATAGCACAAGTAATCTATTATCTAATATGTATGAAATTAATGGTAGTTGGAGTGAATTATTTATTGCTTGGGTATACAATGATATGACGTAATTAATATATCTTTCTTTAATTCATACAATACATTTTTTCAAAATAGCAATCGTGCAATAATTTAAAGACCAATATCATTTAATACTGTATCATACTACTAAAATTATAATCTTTGTAGTTCTTGTATGGTGGACTCCATGGTTCAGTGTGTGGTTGATTGTTGTGTGGTTTACTGCGCGGTATTGAAATTTAGGGTCTTGAGTTTCTAGGTGTGTCAAATTTGCAACTGTGTGTTGCAATTTGTGCTATCCAAAAAAAATAGAAACTCTTGATTACACATTTGACATTCAAAACATTTTGAAATCCCATGTTAAAATGCAAAAAAGCTAATTTTTTTTTTTTCCTATTTAGTCTATTACATTACCAAAATTCATGCATAGGATTGCAAGACATATTTGTATTTTATGTAGATGGTTGTTGCCTTTTTAAAAAAATATTTTGTGATTTAAAAAAAAACATTAAAATGGTTGAACTTATGCGTAGCAAAGCAAGCGCCAACTGCTAGTTATAATAATAAAATCCCAAAGGCTAAGGGTCTATTTACAAACATTGAGTATTTTATTCATTTATTGTTTAGTACGATCAATTGAGATTTTAGCTTCTATTAGCAAAACACAATAACAACCTTACAAGACTCATTAATAGTATAGCATTTGTTTTATATGCATAATAATTCTAAATAATATGTTTAAACGAGAAGGCAATGAAAGGAATTATGGACATAGGTACAAAGTCATAAGCATGGTGGATTAAAATTATATTCTACTATAATACATAAGAGCCATAAACCGGTTATATGTGTATATGAGGTATAAGGTGTAATAATTGTTTCAGTCAATATTTATCGATAAACTGTAACGATGAAACTTATTCACATGGAAAACCTTAAAATTGGTCCATGATTAAATGGGCTACACCTGAATTGGAAACATAAATGAGAAATGATAAATGAACGATTAAAAAATCTATGCGAATGTACCTAATACAAAAAGTGTAAATTAATACGACCACTGCAAACCAATTGCATTAGCTAACAAAGCGTGGATTCATATAATACCTTTAGCATTCTCTTTCATAAAACTTAATATAACACGAATAGTTTTGGTTTGATATTTGTTTACTAATAATCATTCTTTGCGCTGTAATTGGTTTCCAATTATTCATAATTGAAATATTTTACAAATTTTCAGTATACATTAAACTAAAAATGATATTCAGTGTTAATAACACTTACTTCTTTATAAGTTCTGCTAATGTAAGTTTTTCCTTGTTAAGAGGTATTTTTATGAACTATGAACGCAATGATCTCAATTCTAAAGTAGTTAAGATACATGTAATCATTCTTTTAAAAATCATTTAAAAAACAAAATTATAGCATTTCCATAACAATAACTCTGTTTACAGTCAGTGTAAGACTTGCAATATTATGAATTTGGAAACTATAATTAACTATTACTCCAATGATTCAAAAATTCACAAGGATGAAAACCAATTGTTACGTGCGCGGATTGTTTTCTACTTGAATACACAAATATTCGTTGTTTACGTTCTCAATAGTTGAACATAATTCCAAAAATGATTTTGTGGGTTTTTTACATGGAAAATACACTTGTATAAAATGTGAAATAATATTATTTTCAAGGGTCTAAATCTATTCCAAAAATATTCAATTACCCTTGTGTGGTTTTTCATATTAGTAAACTAAAAAAGTGAGATGTTAACTAATGAATCTTCAAATCATAAATTTGATGTAATCCTAAAATCTATTGTAAATTTGTAGGAACCTCGCTCCTCTACAATTTTTGTGATATCAAAGCAAGTTAGTTTTTAAAAAAATAATTTGGTCCATGAGGGTATCACTTCGGTATCGCAGGGTTTAAGAAAACTACACTAGAGGGAGCGTGAGGTAGCCCAAGGGTATCATCCGGGTATTTTTAGTTTAGGTATGAGCCCGAGGTTCCCACGCGCGCACAACTTTAGGATATGAAGTCCGCGGTCTTAGGTGTAGGGTTTGCATACAAGTCCCACGCAACTCCAAGAAATTTTCCTTTTTATTTCTTCCTTTTGACCTAGAGAGCCGCGTGTTAGGATTTTTGTGTTTTATTGTGCATGTAGTGCGTTCTCTTGTTTCTCTGCAATAGTGAGAGGAGTTGCGTGTTGAGGTGTGACGAGATTGACATAGTTGCAGTTTTTGCAATGGCGACGCAAATTTCGGTCCCAGTGTTGAATGGTAAACTCTTGCAATCATAGCTAGTGGTTCAGTTGTGAAAGTTTTCCGTATGTTTGTATGAGTGCTTTTATGTATGTTGTTGTTTCCATTTTGTGTGTTTTAGATTTTTGGAATTTGTGTGTTTTAGATTTTTGGAATTTGTGTGTTTTAGATTTTTGGAATTTGTGTGTGCTTTCTTGTACATGCAGTCTTGTCTATGTCGGCATGTATTTTTGTGTTTTATATGTGTTTGTGTGTTCATTTTTGTTTGTACGCACATGTGTGTGTGTAGAGAGGTGTGTGCACATGTAGGTGCACAAGGCTGAGTGTGTGCACATGTGTGTGTGAAAGCACAGGTGTGTGTGAGCACAGACGTTTGTGTGCATAGTTTGTGATTCTTCATTTATTCCCATTAGAGTCTGTATTACAGTCTGTAACTTACTGTTTGGGTTACTACGCATGCTATTTAGTTTAAGCTTCTACATTCACTTCTTTTCATGTGAGCATCTCTATGATTGCACGTTTTCTAGTCGTTTTTTCTATTCCAAGTTTTTGTTTGTTTTGTTTTGTTAGTATTGTATGTTAGTGTGTTTGATTATTTTGGTGATTAGATGATTGAGTTTGTAACATGGTTCATGAGTTATTTTTGTTGCTAACAGTTTTGAATGCGGTTATTGTTGCAGGATGCTAATTATTATTTGGAATCACAGTGTTGAATAGTGTTCAGAAATGGCTGAATGATAAAACTCCAAAAAAAAAAAAAAAACGCCGGTCTCCGAAGGGGGCCAGCATGAATAAAGTGTCTGTTCATTCCACTACTAAGACCATGCCCACTGGACAAGGACTAAAACTCCAAACCCTACACCTAAAACCTAAATTCCGTAACCTTCACTCCGAACCCAATTTCGACGAATGAAAAATTGGCACAAAATTTTATTGGCTACACCTAAGCTCAATACAAGCTAAATTGTAGGCAAAGCTCCTCCAATCAGCACACATTAGCTCGACTCGAGCTTAAGTGTGGGTATCACTCCTTGAACAAAAATTGACACTCATCTTGACCTAAAAATAAATCAAGTCAAAAACATTATTTAAAAGGCATCATACATTCACCAATCAACTACACTTTACCTCGACTCGAGCTAAAGTGTACACAATTAGATACCGCTGAGCAGTTTTGCAGAGGTCCTCACCTGCATTGCACGTGAGGTCATTTCCAAAACTACGCAACGTCATCTTATTTGGTGCTCATTTGCTTGAAAGTAGCTCTTTTGTTCCCAATTGAGTTATCAAATAAATAAATAAACAATTTTATTTGATGCACTTTAGCTCCAGTCGAGCTAAAGAGCACTTGATAAGTTAGTTGTGCCCAGTTTTGCAAAGGTCCTCATCTAGACTCCAAGTGAGATCCTTTCCAAGTTTGGGTACAGTTTGCTAATCTTGTGCTCTTTCTCTTGAAAGCCGTGCTTTTGCTTTTAGTAGTCCTATGATACATTTGTTGATGCACTTTAGCTTGAGTCGAGCTAAAGAGCACTTGATAAGTAAATTGTGCCCAGTTTTGCAAAGGTCCTCATCTGGACTTGAGGTGAGATCCTTTCCAAGTCTGGGCACAATTTGCTAATTTTCTTCTCTTTCTCTCGAAAGTCGCTCTATGCACGCTTCAAGTACTTCTATTATAAATTTCAAAATACTGATTCAGTTAATACACTTTAGCTCAACTCAAGCTAAACGGTAAACTCTCCAGCATATTTGGATTAACAATTCAAAGATTTGATGTTTGTGCTCGGTTTTATATGGGTGCAGAAATGAGAGGGACATGATTGTAACTCAACTGCAGCACTTCTTACAGCAAAAGCCAGTCGACCTAGATGATGACGATGGAGACAACAACAACCACTTGGATTGTTGGGAGCTTAAGGACCCAACAAAGACATCAAAGTGGATGCTTCTGTAGGCCCCCATGACGGATAATCTGGTGTTTGGTCAGACCTTCGTTGGTGATCTCTTAGACCCACAACACATAGACTATAATACCAAAATTACGGATGTAGTTCACGAAGATAACGAGCACATTAAGTTGTTTTGGGTAACAACCAGTGAGTCCGTGGAGCCATATATGTTTACTATTGTAGTGAACAATGTTGTGTTTCCATTCTCTATCGAGGATTGTGTCGACAATTCAATGAAGTAGTGGCTCAGATCGACCACAAAATCTCACTGAAAAAATGGGAGACTAGTAGTGGTCAGCCGCTAAATGCGAAGGCTATAGCGAATAAACTACGCATTATCCTATCCATAATGAATAGTTATTACCTTTGCAACTCTAGAGAAGGCAAAGACAATCGTGGATACACTACAAGAAAACCAGCCCAATGTGACTGGATGTGACTAAGCACATATGACTGCGTAGTCACCTCAGTCATTGGTTTAGTCTAAAATCAGTCCTAAGAGGGTCCAGTCATGCACTAGTCATATATGTAGTCATATTTTTGAGGACCTGGGTGGGAACGGCTATGGGAACGGGACATATGTTCTCCTGCCCGGTTCCCAGAGTCATGCTCTGAGTGCTTACTATGTGTAGTCATAGTAATGTAGTCATATGGTAAGGGTAATTGGTTTATGTATGACTTATTGTAGTAAGAGAGTTGGTTTGGATGACTACACGCAGTCATGTTGTAAATAACCTGACTAGTAGTAGTCATATAATAATATATGAGAGCATACATTTGAAACATGTAATCACATTTATCCCATATTCTTTGCGAACAAGTCACATATTCTCTCTTATTGAGAGATGCTTCTTCCTTGTGTACTTTCAAGCAATTTGGGAGAGGGGATGGCAGACATAGAAGGTTTGGAAGTTGGGGTGCTTATTGGGTGCTAGTTTGCTACAGTTGAGGCTTACAATACTTGATTCAGCATCTTTCAGGCACATCAATCAGGGTCAACAATCAGGCACAGGTACTATATGGAGCTTTTTCCTTTTTTCTTTAATCTTTAAAAATCTCACTACAATTCGTCATAGCATTCAGAAGCTATTTCAATATTCGTGACTATGGGTAGTCTAATAGAAGTGACTCCAAAGAGTCCTATTCTCCAAACTCAATGTATGACTCAATGCGTGCAAGATCTCATTACTATGCGCAGTGATAAAACCAATCATGTATTAACTGATACCTCACTACATTTAGTCATACCATTTGGAAGCTATTTGAGTATTTGTGACTAGGGGTTGCCAAATAGATGTGACTCCAAAGAGTCACGTTCTCCCAACTCAATGAATGACTCAATTTAGTCACCATCTCACTACTATGCGTAGTGATAAAACCAGTATTATGTTGACTTATACCTCACTAGAAATAGTCATTCATTCAGTCACTATTTACATATGGATGACTACGTGTAGTCATATATATATGACTATATAGAGTCATATGGACCCAAGTCCCACTGCAGGTCCCGTTTTGAGGTCCCAAAACACTGTGGGAATGCAGTATTGGGAACAAGAAAAGTCCGATATGACCCCCAGTCAGATTGTCCGAAGCGACTAAGTCAAAATGACTAGAAACAATGCTAGTCACATTTTGGTTTATGCCCAACTATAGTCATAAAACCTAGTCACATTGGGCTGGTTTTCTTGTAGTGATAGGCGCCCTTTATCAATTCCTATAGTTTCAGAGGTCGGGACCGCTAGCCAGGAGTTGAGTCAAGCTTCGGTACCGGTTCGAACACCAGGCGCACGAACAAGCAGAAGCACCATGGGCAACACGCTGTCCGCTTCCCCCGTCAAGAAGCTCTCTGTTGCCAAGAAGCCAGAGAGCCATCAAGGAAGACGACAAAGCTCGTCTCAAAGGAGAAGTTGGCCAATAGCATGGCCTCTACACTCTGGGAGCTCTCTCATGTGCTCGGGTATGGAGAGACAGTTGACTACAACAACATCCAAGAAATATACCAAAAATTTTAGACGGAGTGTCAGGGTTGCTTCGTCTTCAAAGACAGAGAGAAGAAGGTCGAGCTCGACCTCATGAGGCTCTTTAATGCACCCTCGGAGTGGATGATCTGTGCATTTGAACCTAGGGGCATGGAGGAGTTGATGCATTATTACATCAAAATGTTCGACAAGTCGCAGAAACAGACTCTCTGAGTGATGCCCAAGCTTGATGAGATGCCATCAAAGGTTGAGGACATTGGTGATTGTGACTTATATATCATCAACGGCGAACATAGCGTTGCAGCATCGAAGGCAATGATAAATGGCAACGTCTTTGAGCAAATTAGGAAGCACTTCTGAACGTGGCACAATTTCATTGTTTGGACGTACGATCTGGAGAAGCTGAGTAAGATTTCCGCATACAATAATCGCGTAAATCACTTGGTCCAGTTCAAGTCTACGTGGGCAACTAATGTCCTTGGCCCTCGGTCTTTGTGGATTCATGCTGGGAGACCATTGCCAAAGCACTATGCGGTGGGCGTTAGAAGGTCACACAGATCAAGGCGAAGAACAACATTGGAGGCTGCAAATGACAAGAAATACGAGGTACAATTTTCAAATCAAGCTCAGGCACTCTTGCTCGACCTGAGGTAACGTGCAAGTATGCTCCGTATTTGTATAGTTTTGTATAAAGATTCGAATCGTTTTCATTGTATATTCTCTGGTTGCACGTTTGCTCGACTCGACCTAAATTGCGATTATTGGCTTTTCATTGATTTGATACTCAGTATCCTATAATGATCAATTTATTCAACCGTGTTTTTGTTATGAACAGCCATTTCTTAATGCGGTTCGTGAACGCTTCGCCATGATCGACGTTGCAAAGAGCCAAGCAGAGCTCAAAAAAGCCGGAAAGGCTAACGGGCTCTCGCTTACAAACGAGTTGAAGATCATCGCCGCAGCGGAGGATACCTTCAAGCTCTAGCAATAGATCATCTCTTTGGCGGCGCATGGCAACCTCATCGACGTCGATTTGAAATCGACGCCAATGGCTAAGTTCAAGGATGCAAAGTCTTGGGTCCCGGAAAAAGATGGGATGTTGTCACGCGAGTTCTTCAAGTTTCTCGACAACATGACCGAGGGTGATCTCGCGAAAATGTGTAGACACATTCTTAATCAATTAAGGCTATCGCGGAAACTGCCTTATTCTAAAGTGGTTGTGAAGTAGCCAGTATCTGTGCTCAAGGATTGCTACACCGCCCGGGACTAGGTCGATTGGAGGAAGAGAAAGGAGGTCGCTCGAATGGAGCTTCACATCATCAAGCCGGACCTAGGCTTATTCAACAATGCTAGAGCATACAGTCGGTCAAACTAGAAGAAATTCAAGAAGGACTACAACGTCAGCAAGGCTTCAAAGCTTGCCTTCTAGGATTGGGGTCCATTGGATTTGTACTATGCAACGTGAGGTAGACCCAGTCCCGCAACTGCAAATGTGAGGATCTCTCTCCGTATGCGAAAGAATTCTTCAAAGTCTCCCTCTCAAATTGGTGGCAGTTTGTTCCACCATAGGGGGCCTTGCAGTTCTGTTTATAGAAGGTGTAGACAAATTCGCTCAGGTCGTGGCCCTCTGATTCCCGGCGTAATCAAGGCTGTAACGCAAAGCTCGGGATCATCGACTTCCGGAACATTCCTAGATTCTCTGGGAAGGCAAGGTCATCTTTGGAGAAGCAGTTCTTCGATGAGTTCATGATGATATTCCCGTCCGAAAGGCAGCCCCCCCTCACCGACCTTCAAGCTTGGCTCTTCATTTGCGGAGACGGGTAGGCTCTTCCGCAAATGGAAGCATTTGCAACGGGCCCCTCGTTGTCCCATCTGTACGACGTGCTACACTCAACTTACATTCCCTCTGACAACAAGTGCTTGGGAGGATACTTCGCAATGAGCAACCTTGCTCTAGACCCTGTTCGCCTCCTCTTCCTCTTCAAGAAAGAGCTCTCACAAATTCCTGCAGTGAGAAAGACCTAAGAAGCTCCGGAGCATGTGTTATATACAAAGCTTCGCAAATACAACAAGCTTGCGTACTCGATGAGTAAGAATGAGTTGAGGATGGAGTTCTTCATCAAGTTCATGAAACTCTTATGTAAGAGAGGAGAGACAGTTGTGTAGCTGTTCGACACGACAAAATTACTTATTGCCAGCGTGGTAAGTCCAAATGTAATTTAGCTCCAGCCGAGCTAAATTGTAGATCTCTTGATGACTCGTGCATGGATTATTTTAGAAAGCACCTTCTTCTGCTATGCGTAGAGTAGCACTTTAGCTCGACTCGAGTTAATGTGTCGGTTCAGTCTTATATGCGTTCTGTATACCAGCCAACAATCCCATTGTATCCCCTGAATTTTTAATTGTTGTCGCGTGATATTTGTATGTCTTTATCCTCACTTTAGCTCGATTTGATGTAAAGTCCGACCTGTTTAAATCCATTTGTATGCAGATGTTGGATCTGGAGGCATTTTGCAATTCGCACAATTCTAATGAGACGGACTTCGACGAAGCCGCGGAAATCGCATTGACACTGGGCATGGCTGATTTTGTCCTTGGTGGATATCATGTCAACGAGGAGATCTTTCCGCACCCTGGCAAGGTCGTTGCCAAGGAGAAGGGAAAATTGAGTGTTGACATCGTCGATGAAGAGCAAGATGTGGACCGGAGCCCCATGGGTGTGTACCCAAGCTCCAGCACGGTCAATCTGGACGACAGATCCCTTGACGACTTCGATGACGCCACTCCGCCAGTGCTTTAGAGTGGCACTCATTTTAAGCAAGAGACACAATCGGTACCTCGCGGCAACAGTTGTCCCCTCAACAACTGGACTTCCCGGAGTTGGATTTACTAGATATTTTGGACAGGCTTCATTCAGCTCCCACCTTGGATAGATCATATGCTCAGCCTTAGTCTATGAGGAGGAAGGTCGCCAGCGCAAGCGGCCGCTCTCCATTGGCTTCCGCAAGCATCGCTTAGGATGACAGTAGGTTAATCACCCTCCAGAAGAAGCTCAAAGAGGAGGCCATCCAGCAAAGGTTGATGGAGCAACGACTTTATTATCACCAGCCCAAGGTCCAACAATTACAATATCACATGTGCCTAGTCAAAAAATCTTTAATCCCTGAAGGACAAGTGTGGGGTATAATTTTTTCACTTTGACTGAAATTTTCTTTTGATCCGTACAATCGAAATTCCCAAATCTTAACCACATCATCTCATGTAAGTATGGAAGCAAATCCTATGGTTACATTCTCAAAAAAGTTGATCTTGGCACTCTTTGATCAACGGAGTAGATTCCTCCAGAATGCCTTGGTCCTTTAGGGGATAATAAATGAATCAATGAAATCCAACACATTTGGAATGTTTGTATCCTTTTGTAATGCCACAATATAGAAAATATGCTATGGATGTAGGATTTAGAGATGACAAAAAAAAGTGGACATGAGTACACTAAAGATCACATTTAGTGTAATGCCCAGTGAATGACTTGTAAATGCAATAAGTTTTATTCTTGATGTAAATTTTTACCAAGAGCACAACTCTCTAGAGTATTCAAATAAGAGGATCATTATAAACATAGTTGGTAAAAATATTCACTTAAAGTAAAAACTTATTGCATTTACAAGTCATTTACTGAGCATTACACTAAATGTGATCTTTAGTGTAGTGGTGCACTTTTGATTCCTTTGCAAAGTCATGAGTCCATTCAAGTTCCTTCCAAATAAATGTTGTACTATACATCCTCAAGTATGTGACCTAAGTAGGCCATGGTTTGTGTGAGTCTCCTCCTGACATCTTCTAACATGGATCTTGTTTTGGAGTCATGACCTTTCAAATTGATCCATCTGCCAAAGAATTCCTTTCTTGAGGTCCCAGCACCACATGCACAATATTGCAAACATTCGGCCCCCACCAAAAGTTCATCCTCCACCCAAATTCAAAAGAAATTATTGAAAAATATATATTCTGATTTTTAAGAAACACTTGAAAATTACAAAACTCTCACCCATAAAAACATGTGAGGATTTGAATTAGTTTTGCAAAAATTTTGTTCAAATAAATTCTAGTCGGTGTAGGTCATGAAATGATGTGATATTTGATTAAGAAAGCCCACATTCAATTCCAAAGAATGTAAATGTTTGATTTCTTATATTAAATCAAGGGCTTATGTTCCTGAATATTGTGGTCATAACCTTAATACTCAAATTCTAGTATTTCAAATAGAAGATGTTTTTCAAATAATGTAGACTTCTCCCAAAAATTAACTCTTTAAGGATGACACCTGCGACAAGTCACTACATCATTTATACAATGGTTACATTTCATCGCGATTGGTGACTACAAACATCACTACAATTTGCACATCAAACTCCGGTGCACATTCTCACTGCATTTGTTGGAAGTGCATGAATTCAAGGAACTTAAAATTAGACTGTGGATCAAACAAATTGCAAATTACTCCAAGAGTGATCACCTATGGGCCTCTCGTCCTTAAGGGGTTGATGGTCCACTCTAATTGTGTAGTGGTGGAAATGTGTGAAATTTGTTGCTTAGACAAGAAGCAAGATGGACTTGTGACTTTTGTGGTGTGTCTCTAGTTGTTGGGGGAGCATGGAGAGAGTCTTTGGACGGTTTGGCGGCTCCCTCTCACAGCGCGAGCCCATGGCCAGTCACTGCTGCCTTTCAATCACTCATCATGATTTCATTTGCTCCCGAGAATGGCTTGAATGGACCTTATGCATTGAAATTGTCAGGCAGCCGAACTTGCAATCCCACTGCTCGCATCTCTGCCTCATGATGTGGTTGTTGTTTTTATATTCACATCTTTTACTTCTTGGAGAAGTGAAAGGTCCCAACTAGTCCACTCATCCACTTAATAATATTCCCTTGATTGCAATCCTACTCATGATCTCTGAACTTACCAAGTAACTCACAAGCAGCTGACATACTACTCCATTACAAAAAAAAAAACAAAAAAAAAAAAAAAAAAAAAAAAAAAAACCATCCCATAGAAATGATCCATTTCAAATTGCTCACACTCTCTCCAAGCATCATGGATTTCCTTTTCAAAACTTGAAGATGCTTTGGAAGGTATTTATGTAGAATAGGGTGATACTTTGGCGATAACATGTAGAAAACACCTCAAGTTTCAACCTCAATATTCTCTTAGCATGTGGCTCTTCTTCTTCTTCTTCTTCTTTCTTTTAAATTACCAAAGCTACCAGATTTTGGATGTTGCAAATGTGCTATCTGTATTTGGAAAAAAATGGTTTTGTATTACTACTCCAACATCACCCACTCTGAAGAAAAGAAAGAAAATAAAAGAATAAAAAATAATAATAACAAAAAATGAATTAGTAAATAAATATGTAGATTTAAAAATGTCTTTGAGGGTGTGAATTACCTGCTCTGGTGCTGTGGTATGATGAACAATTCTGCTTTCACTTTTGATCCGGTAACATTGTACGATGCAGCTTGCAATCCGCTATGAAGGATTCCATTTTGTAGGCTTGAATGATAGTGTTGATGGGTTGCCTGAGTTCAATGGAATGTGTAACAGACTCTAGGCTGTACCACATGCACACTAAGTGACATGGCAATACTAGGGTTTCCGCCACCATTGAGACCAAGTTGGGAGGTTGTGGGGCCAAGTGCACTTTTTGGGCGGTGGCATGATTCCCAAACTAATGGAGGTGGGCCGGGTGGGCCCCAAAGTCGTGTTATGTGCCCAGTTCATCCAACTTCCCATGCCCAGCTCTATGTTGGTGTTGTCACACAATTGTAGGTGGTGATAAGGTTGGTTGCCCGCGAACTACACTAAAGATCACATTTAGTGTAGCAACACTAAATGCAAAATTTGCAATTGGTGTAGTGACATAACCATACAATAAATTTGAAAGACTACACTATATGTGAATTTCAGTAAAGATTGTAACGGATTTTATTTTACTTGTGCGCATATAGTGTATGAAAAGTAAAAAAACATAATATGTTCATTAAGACAAAAAACAACCATTTGGAGGAAGAACGTTGATTAAATAAAATAGAACTTGCAAGAAAAACAAGGAAGAAAAGAAAGGCTTGAGGAATATTAAGGAATATTACGGAATATTGAGGAATATAGACAAATGTAGAGAAATTTTGTGGAATTTGGAGGAATCCTAGAGAATCATGGAGAGTTTTGAGGAATCTTGTAGGAATCTTTTGGTGAATCTTTTTAGGAATGTTTAGGAGAATCTTGTGAGGAATGTTGAGAATGTTGGAGAATCTTCTAGAATAATTTGAGGAATCTTGACGCATTTTGGAGATTCTTTTGAAGATTCTTAGGAACTTGTGACAATGAAAGTATGACAGCCACTAAGCGGTTGTTTGGTGGTGTCATTAATGACATTGGCATCTAACACTAATTGCAAATTTGTTCACAAATAGTGTACTAAGGTAATTACACTATTCGCGCTCATACACTAAATGTGATCTTTGATGTAGCAACTTAATCGTACATGAGCAAATGCCCACAAATGGGCTTTTTAACCCCTAAAGGACCAAGTGTCAAAAATGGGCTTTTTGAGAGTTTGGTGAGGTTCCTATGGTGTCCATTTCCAACATTCCACTTTGAAATTTTGATTGTAGAAGGACAATACTAAGACTTGAGTGGGAGAACAATTTTTTTTTCCTAAATCCGACATATAATGAAAAAGTTATAGGGTTTCGGATTTCAAACAAGGAGAGCAGGCACTTCAAGCACCTCCAAAAACTTTTACTAGGACACTCTATTGAATGTGAGATTTTCAATACTAGCAAGTAATATTTTTTCCCTTCATAATTTTAAAATTTTTTTTGTCTTTAGTGAAAAATAGCATATTAACCCAAGTCGAACATTTTCACACATTGTCACACATTGTCGGGCAAGGTTACCATAAAAACTTCTTCTTTTCCACATAAAACTTAGAGATTTTCATTTAATTTAATTTTTTTCTTCATTACAACAATATGAAGTGTATATTTTCTTTTTGACCATTTTGATTATCAATATAAAACATGTTAATTTCACAAAAATTTAAAACGCAAATTGGCAATTTTTGAACCTCCACTCCTTGCACAATTGTTTTGAATATGCTACACCTTTCTTCTATATCTAAAATTCGGTATCCAGCTCACTAATTCCCTGTCCGGTGGACTTGGACTTAGTAGTGGAACGAACGGACACTTTATTCACGCCGGCCTCCTTCGGAGACAGGCGTTCTTCTTCTAAAATTCGGTGTGTAAGGAACTATTATCATGCTCAACACGATGGTAATGGATTTAGACCTTGTGGAGTGCAAAAAATTGACACCAAGTGAAGTCAAAGTCTGCTGATCCACTGAACGCAAGGAAAGAAATGAACCATTTGTCTGACTTTAAACACTATTATCTTTCAATCCGTGCGGTCAAAGTTTATGAATTTTTGTGAATATGTTACATATTAAGTTGTAATTGAGATCCTACGGTCTAAACTAGAAATGAAATTTTTGTTTCCTTCTTTATTCATTGCATTAGAATCCAACAATTTTGAAGTATTTTTGGTGTGAAATTATCGGAGTACCTTAGAGATTAAGAAGCCACGTACATTTCTATGATATTATTTTCCAATGAATTTATTTTTTGAGATTTCTCTTGAAAAAGGGCAAGAATATATTTTTCAACAAATTGGACAAAAATATCAAACTTTCTACATGTGCCCGCAGTTTAGGCAATTTACTAAGTTCCACAAGTAGGGGCATAATAATTAGCAAATCTGCGAGTAGGGGGTTAACCCCTAAATTTCCAAGAGTCCCCTCGGGGTACTCAAGAAGGTTCACGCATGTACCTTTTATAACATTATTTATTGAAATATTAACAGTAGATGGACATTACTAAATGCTTTGTATGAGTTCAATTTTTTCCTAAATCCGATATTTTATGAAAAAGTTATAGGGTTTTGAAGTTCAAATGGGGAGAGCGGGCATGTTGGGCAACTCCAAAAACTTTTTCTATGACACTCTATTGAATGTGAGATTTTCTATGCTAGATAACAATACTATTTCCTTTCATATTGTCAAAAATAATCTCTTGTCTTTAGTGAAAAAAAACATATTAATCCAAGTCAAACATTTTCACACATCATCGCACATTGACAGGCAGGGTACCAAAAAAACTTATTCTTTTTCACATAAAACTTCAAGATCATCATATTTTTTACTCTTTATTTTTTCCGCAACATTATGTGGTGTAAACCTTCTCATTGACCATTTGGATTCTCATTCTAAAACATACTATGTTTGCAAAAAAATATAACGCAAATTGACAATTTTTGAACCTCCACACCTTGCACAATTTTTTTGAATATGCTACACCCTTTTTCTACCTCTAAAAATTGGAGTACAAGGATCTAATATCATGCTTCACATGATGGAAATGGATTTAGACCTTGTGTAGTATAAAAATTTGACACCAACTGAAGTCAAAGTCCGCTGATCTACTAAATGCAGGGAAGAAAATGGACCTTTTTTTCTAATTCAAACACTATAATATTACAATCCGTGCCGTCAAACTTTATGAAATTTTTTGTGTAAGTTACTCAATAAGTCTTAATTGAGATCCTACGGTTAAAACTAGAAGTAAACTTTTTTTGTTTTGTCCTTACTGATTGTACTAAAACGAGCAGTTTTGAAGTGTTTTTGGTGTGTCATTGTCTATGAAATTTAGGGGTTAATAATTAGCAGAGATTACATGTTAGCAAAGGTTATAACTTAGCAGAGGTTACACGTGTGCATAGGTTATAACTTATCAATGGTTACACGTGTGCATAGGTTATAACTTATCAATGGTTACAAGTTAGCGGAATTTCAATATCCTAACTGATCAAGACTAATGAGCGGGATGAGTGTCACTTGGTTTCAAGCATGGGAAATCAATGTAAAAAGTGAATCATTCCTACTTTAGATAATGATTATTTTCAGGAACTGGGAGATTATTTCTTTGCTCCCCAAATTGCAGGTACAATTGCTACCATCCATGGCACAAGTTTGCAAGTAAAGGAATATCATGTGCCCCAGAAAACAACCATAATTTGAGGCAATGCCTATCTTCCTGCAACCTCCTTTTAATAAGGTCCATAGGTTTCCTCCCAATGCACACATCTGCTAATCGGGCTCAACACTTATCATGATCACATTGGGGCCTTTTCCCAAGGCCTTGCAAGATATTCCCAAATGAAAGGTTCATTTATCTAATCATATGAATATTTTCATACTCGGATGCTGTGCTTGGCATGTGATATTCGCACATATCCATGAAATTTATAGCAAAAAACATATGGCTTTCTTACTTTCTGTTGATCACGACCCTTGTGTGGGAAATGTTCAAACTTTTAAATGGATTGTAACAAGAAACCTGGAGCTTAAAGTAACGCACTTGTATGTAGGGGTTTGTTATATCAGAAATCCGTTTGGCCTCGATTCCTGAGCAATCGAGCAATCAAGGACTGCGGCCCATGTCTAACATAGTACTTTCAAAAAGTGTTGAACAGGCTCCACATGAATATACTTACTAATAGCGTTCGTATGCAACAAACTTGTGGAATAAGCCAAAATGAACAGAATTTTCCAGAATGGCCATTGACATTCATTTATCAATATTAAATTGATTATTTATTATCCAGCATAATATTTTAGCACAGTGTTGTCAGCTGGGCAGTTTCAAGCTCTGATGATTCCTCAGCAGTCAGCATCAATCAGTTCCATTCAAAATTGTCAGTTTAATCCTTTAACGCCTAAGTGGACCACAAGGGCATGGGAGAATGTATGAACATGATAGAAGTTTTGGAAAACATCATCTGCACAATGGATACATTTCATTGCAACCTCACATCATGGAAATCATTGTAGTTCGCTAGTGCCTCTATGTATTCAAGATCAGGCTCAAAAGTTGATGCTATCCATTTTTCCATTTCCATTTCCATTTCCAATGATTTTATCCATTTTTCCCATTTCCATTTGCCTCAAGTAGTTAAGTCAAAAACCTAAGAATGTAAAGATCTCTAGTTGTTATGTAGAAATGAAGAAGTTTTCTTTGGTATCTTGTGTAAGAATGTGTGCAAATGCTTGACTTGTGTGAAAATATAATTTTTACACTAAAGCCAAGAAGTTTTTTGACCACTCCATTCAAAACAATATTACATATTTGTATTAAAAAAATTCTATGTATGTAGATGGTTGTAGCAAAAGTTTTGGAGGTTCTAAGGAAAAGATTGTCCAACAATCCAAACTTATGATAGCATGATTATTAATCTAGAAGTCCAATGTGAAAACAAATTACATTCCCGTCAAGCTCTCACTATGGCACATTTTTATTGAAAAAGAATTAAAAATTTGTGATCAAAATTGAAACCCGCCCCACATGAAAATCTAGCATAGAATTGAAAGAGATTTTGTGCGGATGGACGGCTCCTTGTACCCGGGGCACCATGTTCCCTATGTGTGGAGAACATCAGACCCATCTCCCCTCGTACAGGAGATAATGCTGCCTCACAAACTGTTCTCCTGTTCCCTGCAATATTTATCAGGAGCCTGATACACAATTTTTAGAAAAAAAATCATTTTTTGGGGGGGAGCCCACCATGTCATGAGTTGATTCCTGTTGTCCCTAAAAATCCATCTTTAGACACAAAAAATGAGATCTTCACTTTTAAAATTTCATTTTCATATTCCTTACCTCCTTACAATTAGCAAGTCTAAGAAGAAGAAAAACTACTCCGGTCTCTAGATGAGGACAATTGTGTCAAACGGGGAGCTGCCGCAGTTGACGAAGCACGAGAAGACACGGCCATGAAGACGCCCAGGTTTGTTTTTGGAAGAGGGGGGTCTGGTGAGGGCCCCACATCCTGCCTTGCACCGCTCTTTACCGTCCGGAGCGGTGGGCGTGCTCTAAGCTGTGAAAATCACCCGTCCAAAGAAAAGAAGAGCAGGGACCGTGGAGAACCAAAAAAAAACCAGGAAGTTATCCCAGAGGTAGAGGAAAGGGATATCTGGGAGAGAAACAGCAGGAAATGGTGGCAGGCGTTTTCGTTGAGGCTGCCTTGATAAGAAAAAGGGAGGCAATGATTCCCTGGGACTCAAGCTGCCACAATTTGCCTGGACCCCGGTTCGGCGCCGGCGAGCGCGAGCGCGCTGTCTGGCTATTTGGAGAAGGGCCTAGTGCCTTCCCGAGTAGAATGCTAAAAACTGCTGGGCGGTCCAGTTTGTTTGCTAGCGGGCCGCCATTCACTCGCCCCTCTCCACGAAACTCTTCCTTCCGTACCACTGCGCTGCCACTGCCATGCATCACCAGACTTACTGCTCCCCTGATCATCACCTTTGACTTCCTGGAGTCCATTCCTCCCTCCCCCAATCACCAGCCTCAGTTATTGCCATCACCCGTCACCATTAAGTTCATTTCCACCCTTTGGAGGATCCATCTTTACTGTGGATTCTTCCTTCTTTCCTTTATGCTCCATGAACCAGGCTTGCTAATAAAGCTCTCACTGCTGGATTGATTGACCCACTCCGAGGCTGCTCGTGTAAGGATGAAAACTGCATCATCGACCAAAAGTGTACGTAAAATCAATGAGTAGATTTCCTGGTGAATATAAAGATAATATACGCATCTGCTCCAGTTTTTCCGTCATAATAGAGTCGAACTGGGGACATCGGTCGAGAACCAACAGCAGGTAGCGAGACGGGGATGAGGATGATCCAGACTCCCATGGCGCATGAAGGATCGACAGACTACGCAGAGCTTGACGAACCCGAGTTGCTATCCACCCCCTCCCTCCCAAGCCAGGCTGAACGTGGAACCCCCGGTTTACCAGTGGCCGACACCAGCTACAGTGGAATGATCCCGGGCAGAAGTTGAAATGCGAGTGTCGACCGAGTCGGTGGGTGGTACGCTGGATTGAGATGAGGCTGTTGCAGCGGTGAAGGTTCTGGCTGTGCCGCCCCGCGTGGGGCTCACGATCGTGTGGGGTCGCCACCTCCGCGTATCCGGCGTCACTCACGCGAGGCCCGCTGCAGACCAGCCGATAGTGAAATCTACACGGGTGTTAGATCGTGCCGAACAACATCTAGGTTTACTGTACGATTTGCTTTCGTCTGGTTGTTGATTTGAAGTGGGTCTATGGTAACCCCCCATACCCGAGAACTTAAGCAATGTGCATTTATGGAGAGAGGAAAGGATTCTACCAATTTATTTTTCAACGATAGGCAAATAATTATAATTTCAACCTAAGTGATATCAAATTTTTTCGGATGAAATGTGAATTAGTTTTGAATTTCAAAACGTGCTGCCATGTTTAGCCGGTGATTGCCAATATGTACCCCCATAAGCGTTGACCAAATGTAAGGGGTAGTGAGTGCTAGTGAACCCAAGGTTGTCTACATAGATGGACAGGGGCCCAAAGACAACAGACGGACGGACAAGACGGATGGACAATACCATTATCGAACAAATGCCTAAAATATTCCTCAAATAACCATAGAATATACCCCAAACATATATGAATATTCCCAAACATTTGAAATATTCCTTATCGGACGGACAACAACCTGCTATTGGATGGTCAGACGAACAGTACCGGACGGACGGACACTGGAATAACCTTGAGTGAACCTCTGTTTGGTAATGGAATGGAAGTGGATTGGATTTAGCCCAACTTTATAGGTGTTGGTTTATGGGTTTTGGTCGGTTACAGGGGGTTACCTTGAAATTCATTAGCTAGATAAACCGTCACCTTTGTGATGGTGGGAGATCTAGTGCATAATTGAGTTGCTTCATGATTTTATTTCTACTGTAAGTTATCTTTACCTAGAGTTGAAAACAAGAAGAAGACATGATTTGATGGATTTGAGACTTTCTTCTTTTTCTTAGGGCCCTTTTCTTCCTCACTATTGGAAAGATGGTATGAAATGACGACCCAATATACCAAAAAGTGGGCCGTGGCAAAGTATACTAGAGCTTGTCATTGTTTGGTATACTAGCAAGTCATCTTATACCACCTTTCTAGTGCTATACTGTTCTCCGTATTTTAGATTGCTTCCCTACCATTGCATTTTGGATATAGGGACAACTGAAGATGATTGATATGCACCAGTTTTGCTCCACTAATTATCCCTGATAGAGGTGGAAATGGTAAAATGAGGGAGGGAATGTAGTGAAGGTAATACTAGTTTTTTCCTTAAACTAGTGTAAAATTAGTGTCACGTGAGACGTAGGGTGTAGAGGTCAATGCCCTTGGGATCACATGTGTCTACTCATATGAGACCTCTCATTGCATAGGACTTGTGGTACTACAAGCACAATATTGCAACACGACCACTATTGCCTGAAAAGTAGTACTAGGCAATAAAAGTAATTAATTCAATATTAATTTTTATTTTTGATTTTTTTTTGCAAGAATTAAAGAATGCGAATGAGTGTTACATGCAGTATTAGGAATAGTGAGTGTAATTTGATTATTCCTAATTTATTGTTGATGTATTATTACTCAATGTAATGACTTTTTTTGAATGTAATTGAGAGATAATTTATTGAGAGCAATGGTATTAATATTGCTGATACGTCTGGTGACTATTTACACCAAGTTTCTACTGCGTATAATAGAACGAAATCCGAGTTGGAATCATTCTTCAAGATAACTTATGAATTAAATCATTAATAACTTGTAAATTGTTCGCTTCCAAAGTACTCAACTCATACGCTACTCCATGGTAATAGGTGAGATTCATAATTGTAGATACAGTGATCTGTGTTGTAAGTCCAATGTCAAGATTCGTAAGTTCGGTCCGTGCGCTGAAGTTGCAGACGTGACTGGTGTAAATGAAACAACAATAACAAATGATTCGATGTACTACGAGATTATTTCATGGGACGGGGTACTTCACCTTGTGTGCCCAGACGGCTCACTGTAATATTATCCCATTAACTTAACCCCTGACCTCGATCAGAATTTCGACTGTACAACGTTAGGTGGGATAATATATACCACATATACCCTGCTAGCCACACTGAAATTTGGAAAGAAGTAACCAAGGCAGGGTGAATCACTTTCTGGGCTCTGAAGGCCGGTCGGTTCAGTAACTGTTGGAATGCAGGAACAGTACCATTGATTGTATTTACAGTAGCTTCAAGTGCATGAATGCATGGTAAATAGAGCCTGCCTTTCAGACTCATGAACACAAAAGCTAGAGTCTAGTTTCTTGGGGCCCACTGCAAGGACGCCGGGGAGCGAACTTCGACGATGCTGGTGCGGAGCGGGGGCGGCTTCGTTGAGCGGTGGGACCACGCCCTGCCATGCATCAACAAGTAGTTGAAATGGCTGGAAGTGGCCCCATTCATCGTTCCATCATCTAGAAACTTGTGTATGAGAGAGAGGGAGAGAGGGTGAAAGAGCGAGAGTAGAGAGAGCTTCTTCTCCAGTTCTACCTTAACCTTGCAACAACTTGATCTAGCTAGTACAACGTCGTTTCAGGCTTGGCAAGTGTGATCATTGGAGAGCCAGTACGAGCAACCGTCTGTGATCAGGGAACCCTTGGTAGCGCTACCTCTTCTTAGATCTTTGTGAACTCGGCGTTTGTTAGGGACCGTACTTGCGTGATATTGTTCTCAATTGGCAACAAGTGCATGGAAGCCATTGGTGTAGTACTGCGACCAGGAGTTAATTTGGTTTGTTTCTCAGCGGGGGAGAAGTATGAAAGAAACCTCGTCTCCGAAAGACGCGATTAGTCAGTGACTCATGTTCTAGAGCCACGGAGTTTCGTGCTAGTGTTGGTTTCCTGGTTAGAACCGTGTCCCGGCCGCGCTACAGATCCTACATGCAGGTCACTGGAACCTGGACCTTAGCCACGACTCCGATTTGCATACCCGAAGTCGATACTATGTTGCTGAGACTGCCACCGCGATAACCCCTCGATTAGTTACGCGCTCTCCTCCGCTTTCTGAAGAATCGAAGCTGAGATACCAGTGATCTCTCGCTGCACTCTTTTGTGACCCGGTCACGCATCTCCTCATGGCTCCTTACCTTGCTGAGAATCAGGGCCTGCCCAAACAGCGGCCGCCACTCGGCGTCAGGAAAGAGCTGCCGACCTCTCTAAATGCGAACAGCAAGGCGGCAACGTCACCTCCCTCTAAGCCGACCATCCGGGTGATCCACATTTTCGCGCCCAAGGTAATCAAGACCGACATGGCGAACTTCCGGGCGACAGTCCAGAAACTCACTGGCCGCAGCACCAAAAAGTCCCGCGCCCGGAGCAGCAGCACAACCGCCAAGGTGACATCGACAACGAGCGCGCCTCATCACCCGGTGGCGCCACCGCCAGCTCTTCACCCTTCGGTCCGTTCACCCGAGGATCTGATCCTGCACCGCCTCGTCGGCGACGCGTGCGGCGCCGCGCTCGCCCGCTCAACCAGCATCGACTCCTCGTCGACGTACAGCTGCGACAGCAAGGACACGACCGACGCGAGTTTCAGCTTCTACGTGCCCGCGCATCGAGAGTCGGCGTACTCGCTGAGCGAGATCCCGGCGCCGTTCTTCGGGGGGGAGTCGATGGTCGCGCCCACGTTGAGCTCTTACGATCATATTCATTTGCCGGCGCTACAGCAGCTTCCGGCGCCTCATATGATGGACCCTGGGTTGCTCAGTTTTGATGTAGATAGCCTCGGGTCGGGGCTCGGATCGCCGCTGCCGCTGTCGGAGCACTCTGTTGGAGCGTGCGATGTGCCGTTTCTGTACCTGGAAGTCGTGGCTCCTCGATCGGTTGGAGGCTGTATGATATGCTGAGGAAGGAAGCAACGCTGGCTGTCGCGCATCCGACGTTTTCTAATGACCGTTACAACCACGAAATGAGACCTTATAGCTCCTGGTACGTGTCCAGGTCGTTGTAACAACTAGGAACTTCTGGTTGCTTGAGGCCGGAGTGAATCATTTGGTTTAATGTAGGCTGTTTTTCATCTGAAGTGGTCCGAGAGCATGTGTTGATGAGTGGAAGCGTTTCTGTGCACATGCAGATTTCGGCGTAGATTTGATGAGGTTGCCATGCACAGTTGAGGTAACATATGTTTCTGGTGTACATGACTTGTACAGAACTGAGTTCACTAGTATAATCAATTCCTAGGAGCGATCAATACAATGTGTAGAGGTTTATGTAGAGTCATGTATCTTTTGATTGAGTCCCATGGAGTGAGCTAGTTAAAATGTATGGGCAATGTTGATCGTCATATTAAAAGTATGAAGTATTGGCTTGCCTAAGAGAGCCTGTTGAAATTTTAGGTGCCCTGTTGCGGGACCTAGATATTAGATCCGGAAGTTAATGAGTTACCAATAGCTCTTCAGAACGAGCCCTGTATATCACAGTTGCACGTACAGCTTTGGATCCATCCTTCAGTTGTAGCCTTTGATGAGTGTAGATTAAGACTATCGGCTCATTTCTGGGATCATGGACTATCCCTTTTTCGTAGCTTTGCAGATAGACGAATTGTCACCATTTTCTCTGTCGGCGTTGCTGGAAATCTCTGTTTAAATTTGCTGAACTCCAGTCTCAGCTCAGATGTAGTACATATCCAATAAAGTGTAACTTTTCCAGACAATAGAGTGGACCAACTACATATTCGTGGATTTTTGGAGTCGATCTGCATGCCATGTGAATCTCTGGAGACAATGATTAAAGCAGTGCATCTCCTCGTGCATGATCATACAGTATATGCCTGTCAAGTTTCATCTTCAGTAGTTCCAGGTCCTGTATATGAATCACGTGAATCCATGATGCTTCAACTGTACACATGATGATCAACTTGTAACTCTAGATTCTCGATTGCACAGTAGAATTTTCTAAATTTCTGTTTGCAGTTACGGATTCACTAGAACTCTCTTGGCCTCACCAGATGGAGGCTCCCAAAGTCTTTGTCCTGGGGACTAGTACCACACCAACTGCTCCACCTCCTGTCCCTCGCGAAATATTGTTAGTTCTGGTCCCTATCATTCGGTTTTGCTCTAAGTACTCCATCTCTATCTGCTCCCCAAAAATTCCCACCAACTTAGTGTATATTTGGTACTGCTCTAGTACAACCACAACGTCATGGGACGCGGGCCAAACAGACAGGAACACAAACATCAGCCGGTTACTCACACTCTCCTGAACCTGGAAAATCAAAATTAACTTAGAATTTTGCCAAAATCAGCTAACTAGGATGAATGACACGGATCATTATGTCTCATGGGTACAACGTCGTAGATCAGGAGTAATATTTAAGTGGTGCCTCAAGCGTAAGTGCGGAGTATATTACTAGCTAGGCTGTGAGACGTTGTAAACATAAGATCAATAAGACCATCACGACTACCATGTTGGACGGTGGCTTGGGATATCTTCACAACGACTGGGAGTTTGATCAGAACCTGGTAAAATTACACAGCACTCAAGGGTACTATTAACAAACACTGATAGCGCCAGCTATTCCGTGGTCATTGAATAGTAAACTACTTTCCCAATCAACGAAAGGCATAGCAAGAACAAATATGATCAGGTGAGAGCTCTGCAATCGTGATACGGACGATCAGAAGGTCGGCCGGCGTTAAGGGGTTTAACTAGATAGTTGCTGCAGTAAAAGTAGGTTCCCGTTTGACAGTATGTGCATTTAGCATATACATGTACTGAGTACAATGTGTCATGATAGTTGGCAGTGTTGTTCTGCGATGCCCTGACGCGAGCATTGGCTGGTCAACTGTAAGTGTGATGAAGTGGACTCAGGTACGGTGTGGGATCTCGATCCAAACAGCCTCGGTGCATGCATGGATTCAAACAGTTCTGCCAGAAGCGTGTGAGATAATCAAATACTTGGCAGACTGGGCGACGAGAGGATCTTCATGGGCCGAGGTGAAGCACCTCAGTGCTGCTGCCTACACACATAGCAGCCTCAGATCCTACCACAGAGGTCCTATCCAAAGCCTCTTGTAGCGATCCATCCTTGAAGGTTGGGAGTGAGGTGGTAGAGGTACAGTCATCCCTCCCTTCAGGTATCCCTCTGATAAGTTATAATGTCCCTAACTTATAACCTCAACCAAGTTATAATCTGCATCATTTAGCTAAATCTGGAAAATTCAATGAATTCTCAACTTTGGACTGAATGCATCATTGGGAGATCTCCGGTTGAATTACACTAGAGATTTCTCAAATTATGGGGAGATGTGATTGACAATCATGTTTTCTGGACTTTGCATAGTCTGGTTTTAGTTAAATACGTCATTAATCATTATTGGCGTCACAACCTTTGCTAAGTATACCTCTGTTAAGTTATGACCTATGCTAAGCTATGCGGCTTTGCTCATGTTCCAGGAGGTCACAGTTGAAATCAGGTAGAACTTACCAAACCTCCACTAAATTCTCAGCTTATTTTTATCTCTACTATGTTCTTACCACCTCCCTCCATTGACACTATATTTGGCTATAATTTATGGGAGGGGTGATTGTACTCAGGCGGTACGAACTAGGAGTTGAAAATACACGATGGTGTTTCCTATTCAAGGATCATCTCATTGGCTTCTGTAGTAGACGTTGATTTTGACAGCGCCTTGCATGTTGTGTAATCTTACCGTGTGAGGACCAACTAACACCATAAATAAATGCAATGCAATCCACGTAGAGCGAAACTAATCGCATTTGTAAGTTTGCGGAAATCTTTGATGAAAATTGGTAGTTTGGAGGTGAGTTCCAAATATAAATTAGCAAATTTTACTACCGTTAAAACAACTATCATAGATGTTACTCGTGCCTTGAGTGTATTTTTATCATACAAGAACGAACCATTAACTCCAAAATTACTTTGATAATTTCACACCAAAAACACTTCAAAACTGCTTGTTTTAATGCAATGAGTAAGGAAGGAAAACAAAACTTTTAATTCTAGTTTAAACGTAGGATCTCAATTAAGATTTATTATGTAACATTATACATACTTACAAACTTTTAGAAACTTTGACCGCACGATTGAAATATCATAATAGTGTTTAAAGTAGAGAAAAGGGTTTATTTTCTTCCCTACGTTTAGTGGATCAGCAGACTTTGACTTCACTTGGTGTCCAATTTTTCCACTACACAAGGTTTTCATTTATTACCATCATGTTAAGCACAATATCAGTTCCATGTACACCAAATTTTAGAGGTAGAGAAGGAATGTAGCATATTCAAAAAAATTGTACAAGGAGTGGAGGTTCATTTGTTGTCAATTCACGTTATATTATTTTGTGAACTTAATAAGTTAATATGTTTTAGAATGAGAATCCAAATGTTCAGTTACAAGGTTTACACCACATAATGCCGTAGGGAAAATATAAAGTAAAAAAATGAAGATCTCTAAGTTTTATGTGGAAAGGAAGGAGATTTTTTGGTACCTTGCCCAACAAATGTGTGACAATGTGTGAAAATGTTTGACTTGGATTAATATGCTAATTTCCACTAAAGACAAGAGACTTTTTTTGTCAATATGAAAGGAAATAATATTATTTTCTAGAATTGAAAATCTCACATTCAATAGAGTGTTCTAGCAAAAGTTTTTGGAGTTGCCCGACGTGCCCGCTCTCCCCAATCGAACATTAAAACCCTATAACTTTTCCATTAAATGTCGGATTTAGGGGGGAAAAAAGGACTCACACAAAGCGTTTAGTTGTGTCCATCTACAATAAAAATTTCAAAAAATAATGTTATAAATTGACATAGTAGGAACCTGCCCAAACCTTCAAGAGTCCCCTGAGGGGACTCTTGGTAATTTAGGGGTTAAACACTAGAATTTGATTGTAACCAAACTCACACGCCAACCCCCAACCACATCGCAAACACCTCAATTGTTTTAATTCTTAAACGACCATGGCCAGTTTAAGAGGAATCTTTACTGAGTCTACTCCATTAATGAAAAACTGCCAAAATGAACTTTTTGAGAATGTAACCATAGGATCTTCCTCTGAACTTATATGACATGTTGAACTTATATGACATGTTGTGGTAAAAACTTTGATTGTACGGATTGAAAGATAAATTGTGTTCCCAAAATGGACACTTGGTCCTTTGGGGGTTGAAGTAGGGTGTGTGTGGGTACTATTTTCAGAGTGGTTTTGATGAAGTTCCTTGAATGCAACTTCTACTTGGAAGTTGGAACTCAAACCCAAACTCAGGGTTATTCACTTTTGCAAAAAGGCAAATTAGATTAGTGTATTCACCTTCATACAAATACCAACTTTATGACAGGCATAGTACATACATGTGGGAACTGGAAGACTGTGCCGTATTCTATTAAATACAGACAGCAGAATTGATTCAATGCTTGTGTTATGTCCCCTGTTCGGAAGTCTGGGGAAACCTTGACCAAAGTTGGTGTGTAAAAATGATGGATGAAAACCAACATGAAATATACAAGCACTTGGTATGATCTTTTAATAGTATTATTAATTCTCACTGGTCATGGACCTGCAGTGTAGACTTAGGAAGATACTGCCGCTCACCAAGCCTTAAAAACTCAGCAGAAGACTCGCGTGAGAAGGTACTAGGGTACTTCTTTCATGACTCCATCACAACTGTTGATGGTGTAACTATCATGCCCATGTATTTGTGCTGTAGCCTTTCCATCTTCACAACTGTACCTTTTATGGCCATTATCGTTAAATTGAGACATTTCACAAAGTTTAAGACTTTGGTCCTACTACTGTCAAGTTTAACCCCTAAGCTACCATGACAGTTTTACACCAAAAACACTTCAAAATTGTTGGATTCTAGTGCAATGAAGAAAGAAACAAACAAAAACTTCGATTTCTAGTTCTGACCATAGGATCTCAATTAAGACTCATTAAGTAATATACTTACAAAATTTCATAAACTTTGACCGCACGGATTGAAAGATTACATTGTTTGAAGTCAAGCAAATGGTTCATTTTCTTCCCTGCGTTTAGTGGATCAGCAGACTTTGACTTCACTTGGTGTCAAATTTTTGCACTACACAAGGTCTAAATCCATTACCATCATACATTTATGAGGCGGAGGGAGGATGAACACTGAGTAGAGCTCCGCATTTCCTGGTGAGGGGAGAGGAGAGGGACTAGTTGCAAAACCCTACATCACGCATAGCAGGAGGTGGCTGGCCCTGTTGTTGAGCCTGTGTGAGTCTTGGTGGTTGGCATGTGGTTAGGTGTGGAACTCAGAGTATGTGTGTTGACAAGGCTCAAAACACTACAAGAAAACCAGCCCAATGTGACTGGATGTGACTAAGCGCATATGACTGCGTAGTCACCTCAGTCATTGGTTTAGTCTAAAATCAGTCCTAAGAGGGCCCAGTCATGCACTAGTCATATATGTAGTCATATTTTTGAGGACCTGGGTGGGAACGGCTACGGGAACGGGACATATGTTCTCCTGCCCGGTTCCCAGAGTCATCCTCTGAGTGCTTACTATGTGTAGTCATAGTAATGTAGTCATATGGTAAGGGTAATTGGTTTATGTATGACTTATTGTAGTAAGAGAGTTGGTTTGAGTGACTACACGCAAACATGTAATCACATTTATCCCATATTCTTTGCGAACAAGTCACATATTGTCTCTTATTTAGAGATGCTTCTTCCTTGTGTACTTTCAAGCAATTTGGGAGAGGGGATGGTAGACATAGAAGGTTTGGAAGTTGGGGTGCTAGTTTGCTACAGTTGAGGCTTACAATACTTGATTCAGCATCTTTCAGGCACATCAATCAGGGTCAACAATCAGGCACAGGTACTATATGGAGCTTTTTCCTTTTTTCTTTAATCTTTAAAAATCTCACTACAATTCGTCATAGCATTCAGAAGCTATTTCAATATTCGTGACTATGGGTAGTCTAATAGAAGTGACTCCAAAGAGTCCTATTCTCCAAACTCAATGTATGACTCAATGCGTGCAAGATCTCATTACTATGCGCAGTGATAAAACCAATCATGTATTAACTGATACCTCACTACATTTAGTCATACCATTTGGAAGCTATTTGAGTATTTGTGACTAGGGGTTGCCAAATAGATGTGACTCCAAAGAGTCACGTTCTCCCAACTCAATGAATGACTCAATTTAGTCACCATCTCACTACTATGCGTAGTGATAAAACCAGTATTATGTTGACTTATACCTCACTAGAAATAGTCATTCATTCAGTCACTATTTACATATGGATGACTACGTGTAGTCATACATATATGACTATATAGAGTCATATGGACCCAAGTCCCACTACAAGTCCCGTTTTGAGGTCCCAAAACACTGTGGGAATGCAGTATTGGGAACAAGAAAAGTCCGATATGACCCCCAGTCAGATTGTCCGAAGCGACTAAGTCAAAATGACTAGAAACAGTGCTAGTCACATTTTGGTTTATGCCCAACTATAGTCATAAAACCTAGTCACATTGGGTTGGTTTTCTTGTAGTGAAAAATTTTAGATCTGGGGTTAGTGGATTGAGAGTGGAGAGTTGGTGGCAAGATCTTGTTGTGTGGAATTTGAAGCTAGGGACACTTGTGTTGGAGCACAGATCTGGTATTTCAATCATACCCACAAGGTCACTCTATCCTAGATTTGAGAATAGGTTAACTGAATCTGCTACCTTCCACATACTCCCTCCCCCTCCCCGACCCAGGTGCACAAGCAAGCAAGATTGACGACAAGACCGCCCCACCATCGCCGCAAGGCATCAACATCGCACCACATCAGGCTACCTCTTACCCCCCTTACACTTTTCGGTCCTTTCCTTGCTTCACCATTGTTACCCGCACATTGTCACCATGTTTTGTTAAGCACATATACACTTTACAGAATAATTCTGACATCACTTGTTTGACAGAGCTGTATACCATATCTGAAGGTCAGCACTATAGAACAACCTCTGAAGTGGAGTTCAACATAACAAGTCTCAAAGATCTACCTCAAGACTGCACGCGGAAGCGCTGGATTTTTTTCTCAGATCTAGATCTAACTACGGAGAATCAGCAACCCTACAACACCAAACCGGAGCCACTCCGCGCGCACCCACAAACAACATGCACCACAAGCACAGCCGTACAAAGCATCAACACCAAAGACAAGAAACTTGAAGGAGATTTGCGACAGAAGACCAACAGACACGCAATCACAGTACATTGGCAAGGACAACACGAACGCGAACAAACAAAGACAAGATCAAATCAGGTGAGTACTATCATTAAACCCTCGTCTTTTCATAATCCCCTCCATAGTCCCTCCCCCCCGCAACAGGTGTCCCCTCTCTCCCACAGCCTGTAGCATCTCCCCCTACCCTCTCTCTCCCCCATCCCCCCCCCCCTCCTCCCCCCTTCCTTCTACAGCCACTGTTCGTCCCCCTCCTCCATGTACCACAACAACACCCTTCCAATCTCGGTAGTCTCCCTCTCCTCCCCCACAGCCCTTCCTTCCCTCTCCCCGCAAACCTCCGATCTCATCACCCCGACCCACAACAATCTCACCCCAGCCCCTACAGCAACATATAAAACCTCACAACTCCCCCCTGAACCCTCACGACACCCACCCGAACCCTCACATCACCCCCACAAACCTTCACATCACAACCCCGAACCCTCCCAACACACCACAGCACCCTCACCACAAAACCCTAAACCCTCACTACACACAACCTCTCTCCCTAAGCACAACGAAGACATAGAAATCCCTGAACCCCTCGATACATCACCACAAACAGTGACCCCAAAAACCGCACTTAGCTCAACACTGCACATAGAAATCCCAGCACCCTTAACACACACAGCGACACCCGCACCTTTACTGAGCCAATCCGCGCACACTGCACCTCTCTCGGGGGTAGATAGATACCAAGCACCTTCAGAACCTCCAATAAGCAGAACCTCTCTCCACGAGGAAAACGATGACCAAAAGACCCCCCAACCCGTAATCCATACAGCCCCTCTCCCTGAGAAACAGAAAACCTCGTGATCCTCCTCGCTGCGAGGAGCTTCCCACAGAAACTACTACGGAGCCACTCTACGCCCCTGCTAAGACCCAGGGCTAGCAACCCTCCTCCCCATGCACGACCTACCCGTAACGGCCTTCCAATCCAACCCAGCGACCACTCTCCTCGTGTGCGACCTGCTCCCAACGACCCTCCTACCACGGCCAACGACCTCCACCCTAGTAGCGACCCATCTAAATCCCCATTAGCGACCTCCCTCCCCCCATTACTACCTCCTTCCCCCTCTTGCGACCCACCTCTTTCTCCTCACCTCCTTTCTTCCACAGGAACACATCCCCCTCCAGTACCGACTTGGCAAGCCAGTGGTAGTGCATCCAAGCACATGGGCAGCATCAAAAGACTTCTTAATTTCAAAAAGAAGGTGGATGAGAACACAATGGTAATTGAGAAGATACCACGGCAAACCGAAGAAACCCACATCACAAGCAAAAAGATGAAGAATGCCATGATTGAAGAAAACACACCACACATCACCCAACCGGTAAACGTCAACTTCAAGTTTTGGTTGGGATATCCTATCATGGAGGCTCTTGCAATCGAAGGACTTCAAGAGCTTTACAATGGAGAAACTGCCAAAGACTTGATAACAAGAGGATTGAAGGCGTAAGAGGCGGAGGAGGCAAGCGTGGCAAAGGTGGCATTTTCTCACATCCCACAATTACTATATCCAAACAGAAGAAACGGAGTGGAGGGACAACACTACAACATCACCCAACTCCCCTTTGATATCACCATCAACACCTCCACAGGTTTGGCTCTCGGTTTTCACATCGCCATTTATTTTGAACCCCCCTCTTCCCGAATCATGCATGATGAAGTCAAGATAATGGTCACAAAAAGACTAGAAATAATGGGTATAGAACTTGGCAATGATCTCATAGACCCTATTTCAATTCAATGTTTGAGTGTCAAAAATGCGGGAAAGAAGGGCGTATGGGCGGGGATAATCAAAATACACCTACTCAAGCCCGAAATTGACGGTATCATGATGCTTTAGGGACTTAGACTCTTCATCTTTAAGCTAGATGGTCACAACATCACTGGAAAGGTTTGTAAAAGCTACCAAAACATCGCTAGACATTCTAACCTCTCTGTCAAAGTGAAGAGTGACAACTTGAAGGGTATCTCGGTCAATTCCTTGTTCAAGGATGCTCTCTTGAATAGTTTTCGAAGGGGGCATGAGTTTGAGATCACTGGAGTCCAGAAGAATATGGAAGACACCCATGCGTTCATCATGACCACCACACCACAACAAGCGAAGAAGATCCAACTACATCAAGTCACCACACAACACGAGGTCATACAAGCTAAACACATCACCGGAGGGAAGGTATCACAAGAGACTAAGGCAAAAAAGGATGCCTTAAACCTAACCCTCTCCCCCCTACCTATCCTTATGAGTGTTTATGACACAAGTCATGCCATTCGCAAGATTATTGGTGATACTAACACTAGATCGATTTGGTTCCACAAAGAATGTGGAACTAGGCATAATGGAAATGCTAACGTACATTGTGCTAACCCAATTGTTTACAAGCAATTTGTAAACATTACCTTTGCCAGAGGAGGATACCTTGTAGAGTTTGCTCCACACCGAAGGAGTCTAGAAGGAACGGAACCCCCCACCGAAGCACAAGTGAAGACATTCGGGTTTGATGATGTCAACGCCGCCATGGTCAACACGGTAGAAAGCTTCAAGATACAAGAACCCTCATACAACATCTCCAAGCAAGATGTGTTGGAGATTGTGGAGTCGGTTATGGAAGAAAGCAACAAGAAGATGAGGAAGGAGACACGAGAGTATGCCGACCAAAAGCATGAAGAATTGAAGACTCAAATGATGAGCATCCAACAAGCAATGAGCGCCGCACTTGCTTCAATGCAAGCCATCACGGGAAGTATGGCTACACCTATGATTGAAGACAAACCGCCAAACTTGTAGACTTCAAAGACTACAAGGTAACTACCATTGACCATACAATATACCGAATACATACACTAAAGTATAGTATAGACTACGGATATTATACTAATACACTACATGTAGTAGTTTACATTCATACACCCGTATTTGGGACGTATAAATATTGTATTAGACCTCATACTCAATACAAATACATCACTCCATACAAAGAGGAATACGTATATACATACTCAAATACATATACTAGTACAACTATCAAAATACATACAAATACATATACATATACAAATAAAAATACTACCTACAATACACATACACTCACAAACATAAACATAACATGCTCCACATACGAAAAAAGATGCAAAAATACGCACCAATATCTACACATTAAGACTAACACAAACCAAGATACACAAACAAACACCAAATCAACCAACAAAAACAACATACAAAACAATAAACCAAAGAAAAACAGCTCGAAGGAAATCAAATCAAAAGAAAAAAAACATAACAGTCACATTGTTCAATACAAGGATAAAATCAAAAACAAAACAAAAAGATATATTAGACAAACAAAAAAACATATAATCGCTAAACATAATAACAAACCACCACATTATAAACTACTACTAATACTTGGAGGAGACATAGAAAGAAACCTAGGACCTATGCCAAACGTACTAAAAAGACACCCAACACAACACAAAAAGAATGTCAAAATATACTTCATACCTAACACAATAAAACTACAACCGGAATACAGACATGTTGCCCAATCATTTGCACCTATACTAAAACCCAAACACGCACTACACCTATCATACACCAACACACATCCACACATTATCCAATATATACAACTAAAAAATGAACACCCCTCACCACATATCCTATATGCCATGGAAACTACAATCCACCCACACGTAGACGAATGTAACCGCCTATTAAACACACAAAATCCAAACATAACTCAATGGACTAATACATTACTAAATTCCCTTGCTAACCTACAAAATCCCCCCGAAAGACACATTAACACCCCACACCCTTATATATCATTCACTGAAAATAACCAAAATATTATAATACATAAAACATCAATACATATAGAACTATATGATTTTATCCACAATTACCGCATGCCACCGTCACAAGAAATTATAAAACAAAAATTCCCATACCTTCCCAACAACCTAATTACTGAATCACTAAAATGTCTCGACCAAATACCATAATATACCCACCCACCCCCCCCCACCCCCTCACCTCCCCCCGCAAAACCAAAACAACATCTCAAATCAACATGGAATGCCTCATGCCTCAACACCGCACTCCCAAAGATACAAAAAATAATTATACACAATCACACACCACCGGCACTCATAGTCATACAAGAAACAAAAATATCGGCCTCAAAATCCACAAAATACATACAAAGACTATTTCCCGACTACAAACTCATATTCACTAATACACATACCATAACACGCTGCATACAACAAAGAAGACCATATACGCCGGGCCGTGGGGGCCTCCTCACCTTCATACACAAAAACTACGCCTTCCCAGGCAATATCAAAAAAATTCCCACCCCAATGAATAGATCCCCATACCTACAAATTATGGAAATCTTCAATCACCCACTACAATCATGGCTAATCCACCACATGTACATGCCATCCCACCCCGAGGACATAGGACTCACTGAGGATATCAAAACTAACATCACCTCCCATATTACCAACAACCCCAACCACAACCACATCTTATGTGGCGATTTCAACAGAGACATTGCCCACATAGGTAGACAAAACGGAAACCAACCTACACCACCACAAATCACAGACCTACAATGGACACAATTTGCAGAAAACCTAAATTTCAATTATATTCCCATAAACACTTCATACTCTAGACATGGAGGATACAACTATAGCAACTGGAGCCTAATTGATGGATTCTACGTCCGTGCAACAAACCCTACCACATTTACTTCCACAACAAATGATAACATTCACCTAAACTCCGACCACTCACCCATACAACTCCACATCCCAATCAACATATTCATAAGCCGTACACCAACCAACACAAACATAGACCACATACATATCCTTAACCCCATCCCACAAAACAACATAGAACTATTCAACTCAAAAAATTTCGAGATAAATTTACCACGCATCGACTCCCTAATAAACGATTTAGAATCTAATAACCACCTCTCCCAAACACAATGGCAAGAAGCTTGTCACACCCTAGATATACTCATCAACAACATATCCAATACAATTGAACAAACCTGCAAAGCCCAACCCATACCACAAATGACAAATCGAACATCACAACAAGGTAGATATTTACCCCGTAAATTATCAAAAAAATGGAAACAACATCTAGCCATTTACCACACTATACGAAAAATCATAAGAACCGTAAATAACAACCTCCAATGGCGAAACCACCCTATCCTCAATGAACTCCAAAACCTTCAACACACACAAATCCCCAACCCATCCCCCATACATCTACCTCACGACACATGGATAAATAACATAGCACTAGTTGCAAAAAACGCCAACATACAAGCCCGAAAAATCACCACCAAACATACCCAAGAAAACATTCGAAAAGCCATCTCAAAATACAGGCAACTCTATGAAACTAGCCCCAAGAAAATAAATAGAAAATATTCAAAAATAAAGAGTCCCCACCATTAGACTGCATCACAGACCAATACAACAATATACTAACTAGCCCAGAAGACATTGCAAACGAAATATTTAACCAACAAACAAAAAACAACACACCTACGGTAAACACATGCAACTATCAACCGGACCACCGCACTACATGCACATGCGCAATATGACAATATCCATGGCATGACCTAGATGGATTCACATTAGAAACAAGAGGAGACCCGGAAACCCTACTACACACATACTTTAATCAAGCTACATATGACACTTGCCTACGTAACCTTGGAAATAATAAGGCCCCCGGACTATACCACATACTGAACTCTATACTAAAAAATATGCCCCCAAGGTTCCACAAACTACTAAACCTCTTCTTCTCCCACTGCTACAAACAAAGACAAATCCCCGCTTCATGGAAAACAAGTGCAACAATCCTACTATACAAAAAAGGAGACCCATCCATGCTACCGAACCATAGACCCATTGCATTAGCCAATACCATCTATAAACTATTTACGAGCACATTCACATCAATACTATCATCATATGGTGAAAAATATAAAATATTGCATAATAGCCAAGAGGTGTTCCGTGCAGAAAGAAGCACCGCTAGACAAATCCAAACAATAATAGCCGCATTAGAAGATGCACAATTTACAAACCAAGACATATTTATATTGTATGTCGACTTTAAAAATGCCTTCGGCTCTATTGACCACGCTAGACTTTTAGCCATAATGACGGACCTTGGATACCCCAAAGATGCCACCGCACTAGTGGGAAACATATACTCCGCATCCTCAACTTCCTACATAGGAGAACACTTTGGTAAAACTAAACCCATAGCCATCCAAAGGGGAACAATACAAGGAGATACCTGTAGAGTGGTTTTTCACCACTCTAATAAAACACCCAAGTGTATCCACACCTCATAGGATTCGTTACGGGGATGATCATACGCCTAGTTTTAAGTAATTGGAGATTAATTGTGTCGTTGAAGCTATCTTTTTGGTTAATTCTTAAGGTTATCTATCTATTTCTAGGAAATTAGGGCTGTTAGCATCACTCTTAAGGGATCCACAAACAAAGTCTAAACCCCAAGGATCTCTCGTGCCTTAAGACGGAACATTAGTCCTTTTAAGATTGTGCTTATGCCACTAATCCTTAAACACCTGCCACACTAGGCTAATGGAAGTTTCCATTAAGTCTCATTGCATTGGTTCTTTAATTACAATCTTTAAGAATTCACATTCTTACCTCATGCAAAAACGCTCCACTTTTCACGTCCGTCCACTCGGTCCGCGTGATCACGTTCTTAAGACAATGGTTAGTCTCAAAAATCCCATACACAAGTTAACTTAAGTCTTAAAGAGTTCACCTCTTAAGTCTCCACTTAAGTTCACTTACCCACAATTATCCCTTAATGACCACGGTGTTCCACACTTACTCGTACCACTTAGTCTTTAAGATGTCTGAATTTTACTTAAGACTTCTCTCGCGGTCGGGTCCATGTTCTTAACAACACAGTTTCTGTCCTTGAGTTCTTAAGCACTCACTTTCTCACTTAGGACTGATTCTTAAGTACCTGCACTGTCTAGACCAATTCGGTCCGACAGTGTTCTTAAGTTTCTGTCTTTAAGATTTCCAGAACCGGGAGTGCATCTCACTGAATGCAAATGTTGTCCCGTATTCTCAATTATACGAACCTTTAAGTCCAAGCCCTTAAACTTAAGGGTCTCATGGTACTTAAGGTCTCACTCTTCATAAGCTTATGTATCCAAACTTGGACTTAAGATTCTTAAGTTTCTATGTTTTCTTCTTAAGTCTTTCTTTGGGATTTATTCCTTATTTTCTCTCTTATGATAGATTCTTAAATACTCACAACTTAGCCTACCTTAGAGAATCCCTTCCATTAAGGTTAGGCTTAATGCCAATTTTTTGTATGCATAATATGACACTCTTGCCATGCATCAAGGTATGCCACTCTTGATGTTTATTGCATAAATTGCATTAACATGAATAAGATCTCCACTCTTATTCTTATGATATTCAAGTTATGCTCACTCACACTTGAGATCTTATTAAGTACTTATGCATCACACATCTCATGCACTAAGTCATTTAATTCCACATTATCTCCATTAATCTTCACAATTATAATTATTGCTTCAACACACACACAAGGTCACACACACGACCTTATTAGTTAGGGTATTTCCCTAACTTATTCCATGAAGAATAAATATACAATGCATTCATGCATAGGAATTTTATCCACAATTAATATATAATGCATGCAATTGCATTTACAACACACAATGTCAAATTTATGCAATGAAGTTCACATATTATTGCAATTATACATATGACTCAAGTTACAAGACTCTACATATGCAAATTCAATAATCATTATATATTCATATATAAAATTAAATACTCTTACAACATTAAGAGTCATCAACTAGCTCTTTCACCTAAAGCTAGGGCCCACTCCAATCTTCCTCCAAGGAATTTCTATGGTAATGGCAAAGAATGCTAAAAATTCAAGTTAGTCATTGTCCTCAACATCTAAAGGCACACCACTTGGCAAGAGGTTTTCCCTATTATTAACCATTAAGATTAATTCCACTAAATCTTCACATCTCTTTATATCTATTCATGAAAAGGTACACCCTACCAAAGGGTGCGAGTTCAACCCTTTTCCCATTATTTCCTTATTCTTGGATATGAATATGTACTTTCCACTTAATTAACTACTCAGTGTAACTTAATCATTAATTTTTTAATTTTCCATATATCTACAACCCTTTTTATACTTAATTTTCGGGAAAAAGCTATTTTTGTCATTTTGGCTCTACATTACCCTAAGCCCATATTTATTTATTATATTCCTAGAACCACTACTTAGATGGCTAGATAGAGACAACAATGGATACACATTTGGGACATCACAAACCACCATCAACTCCACGGCATATGCGGACGACCTTGCGGCCATAACCAACAAAATCAACGCCATAAAAATAAAACTTAAAAAAATAGACAGATACTGCAAATGGACAGGTATGGATGTAGGTGTCCCAAAATGTGTCGTCAATGGATGCCCAAATAAATCAAAAACAAACCCCACCGCATTCAAAGCCCTAATACAAACCTCTAACATCAACTACCGAAACCAACCAATACCCGTACTACACCAAAACGAACTATACATATATTTAGGAATAAGCCTCATCCCCTCCCTAAAATGGAAAACCCAAATTCATGCCACCATCCAAAAATTAATCAAACAATGCAAAGAACTAGTAGCTTGTCCGGCCACTATGAAACAAAAAATAAAAATGATCGACACAGTTTTAAGACCGGGCGTGGCATACAGCTTCTACGCGGTACCATACTCAATGCCCGCCATCAAAAAACTCGACCAAAAAATACCTACCACACAAAAAACCGTATGCAGCATGCCAAAATGTATGTCTAATATAATAACCCAACTACCACACAACCTATTTGGACTAGAAGCCCTCTCGCTAAAAAACGCATACCTTAGATGCATAGGGGAACAACTACAGAACGCTCTAAATGACAGTGGCAGACTTGGGAAAATATACAGGGGCCTAACACATCACATCCTCGCCCAATATGGGGGGGCCAAAAACATACCCTGAATAAAAAAGACAAATTGCACAAGATCACCAATAACACGTACCTTCTTCTTACTAAAACACGTAGCAAAAGTCCACCTAGAAAGCACTCTCCCCAACTTTCTTACAGAACCAACAACACTAGAAATAGTCTGGACTCTTGAAACACAAAGCCATAATACACTCAACACACAATTATCTCAAAAGTTATTACAAAGACTCCTATCAAAAAACATCTACGAGCTAAAACAAATCTTCCTACCTAACGGAACACACATCATGAATAATGAAGAATTTAAAACCTACCACTTCACCCCATCAGAGGAGGAGGAAGAACGCCGGTCTCCGAAGGAGGCCGGCATGAATAAAGTGTTTGTTTGTTCCACTACTAAGACCATGCCCACAGGACAAGGAATTAGTGAGCTGGAACTACTTCCCTCTCTCGAGGGTAGACACTAAGTAACAAGAAACCAAAGAACCATAAGTCAACCAACCAACCGACGAATCACAAACCAAGCAACTAGCCAACAAACTAACCACAAACTAGGCAAGTAGTTAAAAACCTTAAAACCAACTAGTCATGAAAATCAAGGTGCGGGGAGAATTTAGGGGGGGTCCTGTATATCGGGGAGGGCTTGGTTGTTTTCGATTTTGCGTTTATGTGGAAGAATGGACATGGCATGTTGGATAGCGGTGTTAATGTTTTTAAAGGATGTTTTAATTGTTTCAATGAGTATCTTGAAGGTGTCTTCGAGAGTTTTCATAGATGGGATAAAGGTGGTGGCCCGAGCGCCGGATGTGATTACTATAAGGGGGTCGACATTCCATCCTAGGGCGATGATGTCGTCAATAAAGGGTTGGTATTTGTCTATTTTGTTTTGGATTGTTTCCGGGGAAAATCTATCGTTGCAATATGTGAATTCAATGAATTGAATGGTGTAGTCTTGGTTGACGTTATCGGGTGGTGGGTCATTGTATGGTAAACCTTTGATACAAAGGGTGTCCGGTTTGAGCCTAGCGTTGCAATGACATCTTTGGGTCGTACATGAGCATGGCAGTAGCCACGGGGGGACCGTATTTTCTTGAGGATTGTTATTGAAAGTGCCGCCGTTCATTAGTGTAAAACATCTCGATTTATTGTAGGAGGTGATTAGTTTTCGGACTTCTCATACCACTTTGTTATGTCTTTTAACAATTAGGGAGTGTATGTGGTGGTTTTGGCATTTGAGTAGAACATGTTGCCATGTGTCGGGGTCCGTTGAGGGGCATATGGGGCATGTTATGGATGGAAATCTTTCTATTCCAAAGAAGAGTTGTTTACGAGCGTTTCCCATGTATTGCCCGGTACGGAATTTGATAAGGCATGTTATTTGTGAATCGGTGATGATGGGGTTTTTCCAAAAATTTGTAGAGAGTTCATTGTCTATGTCATTGTTGTTAGTCCACTTTTCTATGTTAGGAAAGTTGTCTCTGATTGTGTCAAGATTGTTATGTAGGTCTTGTTTTTTGAGGTATTTGCTCAGGAATCTAACCAGGCCTCTATCGGGGGTGTCTTCTTTGGAGGGCCAATCTTCTTTTTGGAAATAGTAAGGGGTGGCATGGGCGTGTTCATGTGGGTCTTTGGCATTTTTATGTGATTTTTCTCTTCCTTCTTTTGCAAGTTTATCCGCTTGTTCATTGCCATCAATATTAGCATGGGCTCGGATTTTGTGGAGGGTTGTGATTTGTTCTCTTTTTAGTATCATTTGGACCATTGATTCTAGTATGATTCGCTCGGGGTGACTTTTATGGAGGGTAGGATGTGTTATATGGGTGTTTAATAAATATAGTGCGTTAATGCAATCTGTAAATATGTGCACCGATTCATTGTTGTATTTTGCACGGATTCATTGTTGTATTTTGTTGAGATTTCTAGTGTTTTCTGGATGGCCATGAGTTCTGCTCTGAGGATATTTTGCACTCCATGTAGTCTTTTGGCTAGTTTGATTTCTTTCGTAGCGTTGTATATTCCATAACCGGCTTTTTCTCTGTGCCAAGATCCCGGGCTAATTTGTTCTGGCGGTTTAAAAGAGCCATCAGTATAGTAGCTATATTCGGGGTTAAATTTAGGTGGGGTGTTAGTTTGATACTCCGGGAGGGGTGGAGGTATTAAGGTGTAGTTTAGTGTATTGTTATTGTAGTGTAGTTTTGATCATTTTTTGCTTCTGTTGACAGGTGTTTGCATTGGCGTTGGTGGGGCCAATTTTGTGAGTATCCGGTGTACGTTTAGAGTCTTTGCTATGGAAGAGAGTTCTTCTAGTTGTTCTTGTGTGCCTAGAGTATGATTTTGGTGGTGGATGCATATTATTTGTAGAGTGGATGGTTCAATTCTGGGTTTTTTTAGATCTAGTGGGATGGTGGGTTCTTCATATGTTATTAAATCCGCTTTGAATATTGTGATGATGTGTCTATCGGGAAAGGGGCCCGAGTGTGGATTATGATTTTGGTACCAATTTTTGTCTGGGGTTATGATTAGGGTGGAGGTGTGGTTTGGGTCATGTTTGGCCGCGAGGCGGGCCCAATGTAGAGCTTGTTGTGCTTCTTCTTCATTGTGTGGGTGGGCCATACCATTACCTATCCATTTGTGGTCAAAGGCTTTGCCTAGTGATCCGAATATTTTATCTCTTTCAAAGGGGGAGTAAAATTTGTTGAGTTTGGTGGGGCATGTGACGGGGGAGGAGAAATATGAGTGTTGGATGTTGAATGTGGAGATTAGTGAATCAAGTATAGGTATGGGTAGTGTATATTGTGTAAGTTTAAGGGGGTTATTTTTTGGTAATCTATATTTGTATCTTTGGTATAGCCATATGACTTCGGTTTCGAACGGTTGGGTTGTTGGTTCAATGTTTGTAGGGGTTTGTAGTTTAGTATTGTATTGGTTCCACAACCATGTGAGCCTAGTGATTGGGATGGTAAAAAGATGCCTTCCATCTTCTTCGTATAAGTGTGCTTGGTCTTTGTCAATTTTTATTGTGTTAGATGAAGTAAGAGTGTCTTTTTCGGGGTTGCATTCCGTCGTGTGGATGTTTAGTAGGGGGATTATTGTGGGTGGAGTGACGGACCTTGTGTCTTGGGGTTGGTTTTGTGGGTGGTGAGCTTGGATAATTTCGGTGTAGAATTTGTGCAGAGTTCTTTGATAATATTGTATCAATTTATTTGTGTTATGTGAGATGCTGTTTTGGTTGTGTCTTGGAAAAAGGTTTCTTTGGGGGAGCCATTTGTTGTACGTGTGGTTATTGTGAGTCCATTGGCATAGATATCTAGTGTAATTGATTTCTATTTGGTTTTTATCTATTTTTTTCTTGTATTCGTGGTGTATGATGTTGTTAATGGGATAGGTGGTGGGGTTTTTGAGGATGTGGTTTGGGGGGTGGGGGTGGTGTGGGTGGGAGTGGGGAGGGTGGATGGATTGTGTGGTGATATTTCTTGGGGTGATGTCATTGTTTATAGTGATGAATAGGTCTCTAATTGTATGAGAGTATGTATGTGTATTGGTATGTGTATTGGATGGGGGGGGATATATTGAGTGACAAAAGAGTTGTCGTGCAATTTTTAGGGCACTTTTAATAAGTTTTAATGGGATAAAGTGGTAAGTTTTAAATTCTTCATCGTTCATGATGTGTGTTCCGTTGGGTAGGAAGATTTGTTTTAGTTCGTAGATATTTTTGTTAGGAGTTTTTGTAATAACTTTTGAAATAATTGTGTGTTGAGTGTATTATGGTTTTGTGTTTCAAGAGTCCAGGCTTTTTCTAGTGTTGTTGGTTCTGTAAGAAAGTTGGGGAGAGTGCTTTTTAGGTGGACTTTTGCTACGTGTTTTAGTAAGAAGAAGGTACGTGTTATTGGTGATCTTGTGCAATTTGTCTTTTTTATTCTAGGTATGTTTTCTGCCCCCCCATATTGTGCGAGGATGTGATGTGTTAGGCCCTTGTATATTTTTCCAAGTCTGCCACTGTCATTTAGAGCGTTTTGTAGTTGTTCCCCTATGCATCTAAGGTGCGTTTTTTAGTGAGAAGGCTTCTAGTCCAAAGAGGTTGTATGGTAGTTGGGTTATTATGTTAGACATACATTTTGGCATGCCGCATATGGTTTTTTGTGTGGTAGGTATTTTTTGGTCGAGTTTTTTGATGGCGGGCATTGAGTATGGTACCGCGTAGAAGCTGTATGGGCATATTGGTTATGGCCGCAAGGTCGTCCGCATATGCCGTGGAGTTGATGGTGGTTTGTGATGTCCCGAATGTGTATCCATTGTTGCCTCAATCTAGCCATCTAAGTAGTGGTTCTAGGAATATAATAAATAAATATGGGCTTAGGGTATCTCCTTGTATTGTTCCCCTTTGGATGGCTATGGGTTTAGTTTTACCAAAGTGTTCTCCTATGTAGGAAGTTGAGGATTCGGAGTATATATTTCCCACTAGTGCGGTGGCGTCTTTGGGGTATCCAAGGTCCGTCATTATGGCTAAAAGTCTAGCGTGGTCAATAGAGCCGAAGGCATTTTTAAAGTCGACATACAATATAAATATGTCTTGGTTTGTAAATTGTGCATCTCCTAATGCGGCTATTATTGTTTGGGTTTTGTCTAGCGGTGCTTCTTTCTGCACGGAATCCTTCTTGACTATCATGCACTATTATATGTCTTTCGCCATATGATGATAGTATTGATGTGAATGTGCTCGTAAATAGTTTATAGATGGTATTGGCTACTGCGATGGGTCTATGGTTCGGTAGCATGGATGGGTCTCCTTTTTTGTATAGTAGGATTGTTGCACTTGTTTTCCATGAAGCGGGGATTTGTCTTTGTTTGTAGCAGTGGGAGAAGAAGAGGTTTAGTAGTTTGTGGAACCTTGGGAGCATATTTTTTAGTATAGAGTTCGGTATGCGGTCCGGTCCGGGGGCTTTGTTATTTCCTAGGTTACGTAGGCAAGTGTCATATGTAGCTTGTTTAAAGTATGTGTGTAGTGGGGTTTCCGGGTCTCCTCTTGTTTCTAATGTGAATCCATCTAGGTCATGCCATGGATATTGTCGTACTGCGCATGTGCATGTAGTGCGGTGGTCCGGTTGATAGTTGCATGTGTTTACCGTAGGTGTGTTGTTTTTTGTTTGTTGGTTAAATATTTCGTTTGCAATGTCTTCTGGGCTAGTTAGTATGTTGTTATATTGGTCGATGATGCAGTCTAATGGTGGGGACTCCATATTTTTGAATATTCTTCTGTTTATTTTCTTGGGGCTAGTTTCATATAGTTGTTTGTATTTGGAGATGGCTTTTCAAATGTTTTCTTGAGTATGTTTGGTGGTGATTTTTCGGGCTTATATGTTGGCGTTTTTTGCAACTAGTGCTATGTTATTTATCCATGTGTCGTGAGGTAGGTGTATGGGGGTTGGATTAGGGATTTGTATGTGTTGAAGGTTTTGGAGTTCGTTGAGAATAGGGTGGTTTCGCCATTGGGGGTTGTTATTTACGATTCTTATGGTTTTCCGTATGGTGTGGTAAATGGTAAGATGTTGTTTCCATATTTTAGATAGTTTGCGGGGTAAATATCCACCTTGTTGTGATGTTCGATTTGTCATTTGTGGTATGGGTTGGGCTTTGCAAGTTTGTTCAATTGTATTGGATATGTTGTTGATGAGTGTATCTAGGGTGTAACAGGCTTCTTGCCATTTTGTTTGGGAAAGATGGTTATTAGATTCCAATTCGTTTATTAGGGAGTCAATGAGTAGTGCGTTTTCCTCAAAGAATTTTGTGTTGAATAGTTCTATGTTGTTTTGTGGGATGGGGTTGAGGATACGTATGTGGTCATTGTTTGTGCTGGTTGGTGTACGGTTTATGAATGTGTTGTTTGGGATGTGGAGTTGTATAGGTGAGTGATCAGAGTTTAGTTGAATGTTATTGTCTGTTGTGGAAGTAAATGTGGTATGATTAGTTGCACGGACGTAGAATCCATCAATTAGGCTCCAGTTGTTATAGTTGTATCCTCCTTGTCTAGAGTATGTAGTGTTTATGGGAATATAATTGAAGTTTAGATTTTCAGTAAAATATGTCCATTGTAGGTCTATTATTTGTGGTGGTGTGTGTTGGTTTCCGTTTTGTTTACCTATGAGGGCAACGTCTCTATTGAAGTCACCACATAAGATGTGGTTGTCGTTGGGATTGTTGATGATATGGGTGGTGATGTTAGTTTTGATGTCCTCGGTGAGTCTGATGTCTTTGGGGTGGGATGGCATGTATATGTGGTGGATTAGCCATGATTGTAATGGGTGATTGGAGATTTCCATAATTTGGAGGTATGGGGATATGTTCATTGAGGTGGGGATTTTTTTAACATTGCCTAGAAAGGCATAATTTTTGTGTATGAGGGTGAGGAGGCCCCCTCGGCCTGGTGTATATGGTCTTCTTTGTTGTATGCATCGTGTTAGGGCATGTGTATCATTGAAAATAAGTTTGTATTCGGGAAATAGTCTTTGTATGTATTTTGTGGATTTTGTGGTCGATATTTTTGTTTCTTGTATGACTATGAGTGCCGGTGGTGTGTTAGTGTGTATAATTATATTTTGTAGGTTTGGGAGCACAGTGTTTAGGGATGAGGCATTCCATGTTATTATGCTTGTGTTGTTGTTGTTCGTATGTGGGTTATGGTTTTGTGGTGGGATGTAGTTTGGTGGTGGGGTGGATGAGTGTATTCCGGGAGGGGGTTTAGGCATTTTAGTGCGTCGTTTATGATAGTGTTAGGGAGGTAGGAAAATCTTTGTTTTACCATGTCATTTATTTGGGGTGTGTTTTGTTTGTGTATAAAGTCATATAGTTCTTTGTTTATCGATGTGTTGTGGGTTATGATGTTTAAGTTGATTTCAAGAAATGTTGTGTGAGGATGTGGGGTACTAATGTGTCTTTCGGGGGGGTTTTGTAGATTATGTAGAGTGTGAAGGAGTATATTGGTCCATTGGGTTATGGTTTGATTTTGTGTGTTTAGGAGTTGATTGCAGAGGTCTATGTTGGGGTGTATAGTGATGGCTAGGGCATATAGAATGTGGGATGGAGAATATTCGTTGAGTTGGTTTATATATGTGGCGATATGTGTGTATGCGTTATTATGTTGTTGATGTAATATATGTGTGGTTTTGAAAAGGGGGGCAAATTTTTGGGCGATGTGTTCGTATTCGGGTTGTAGTTTTATGGTATTTGGTATGAAATATGTTTTGGCATTCTTTTTGTGTGAAGTGGGGTGTCTTTTTAATACGTTCGGCATAGATCATGGGTTAGACTCTATGTCTCCTCCGATTAATATTAGTAGTTTGTAGTAGATGGATTTTTTGTTTTGCTTAAAGTTTTTTTGTTTTTGTATGTGATTTTGGTGTTTTATTGATTGTATGTATTTGTTTTTGTATGTGTGAATGTATATGTATGTGTTACTATTCACGCCGGCCTTCTTCGGAGACCGGCGTTCTTCTCTGTATGTGTTACGTTGATGGTGTGTTGTTGTCTTTGTGTGTGTATATGTATTTTTATTTGTTCTTATATTAGTATTTATTCGTATGTTCGTATTAGTATATGCCTCGGTTTTTGTCTCGGTGTTTGTATCAGTATCCTTGTTAGTGTTCGTGTTATAATTCGTAGTAGTATACGTACTAGTATTCATATTGGTATTTGTATTAGTATAAGTATCAGTATTTGTATTAATATACGCCACAATATATGTATCTGTATATGTATCAATATACAGATATTTATATAGATACGTACCAGTATACAAAAAAATATATTGATGTTTATTGCAATCAGATTCATATATATTCTTACTTTCATTAGAATTTTTATTTTTAGTAAGTCTATTTTTAGCTCCTTCGGTGAACAACCGGCGGCCCAAACAGGCATTCCCGCTTCAATTTTTATCCTTCTACACAGTCTCAACAAATTTCTACTCTTTAATTGCAAACTCTTCTTATCTATATATATCAAGTTTAATTTTACTATTAACTTTCCTTTTAATCCTATAATTTGTATTTCAACTTCTATTTTTAGTATTCAATTTTTTGTTTTTAGTATCTTTTCTGCTTATTTTTAATCTAGGATTTGTGTTTCTCATTACTAATTTGGTTAATTTTCCATCCCTTATTTTTTATTTTCATAGGAAGCATATTCTATTTTTAGTACTATTGTTTGTTGCTATGTTCTTTTTATTTGTATTCTTATGATAATGGTTTTCTACCTTATCCTTTATTTTCTTCTTACATATCCTCTCTAATTTTGTTCTTTTATTTTTAATATTACTTGCTCTATTTGAAACCTTTGAAATTTTATTAATATCTATCTTCTTCATATTTAATTTATTATATCTCTTTTTACTCTCCTTGATTTTCCTATTTTTAGCCATTTCAATATTCCTTGTCTTTTGATGGTTTTTGGGTTTAGATTCCCTTCTACCCTTATGTATCTTTATTGCAAAAATTCCATTATTGTTTTCATTATTGTTGTTTCCTTTTTTGTTATATGTAGTAATGGTACTTATTTTCTCCTTCTTTTTATTATTTATTTTAATTCCATCTTTTCTCTTATTCCTTTTATTTTTTATTTTGGTTTTGATACTTTTGTTTTTTGTTTGTATATTTAATCTATTCCTTTGATTTATTTTAGCCTTTTCCTTTATTTTCTTGTTTGTTTTTATTTTATTATATTGTATTTTCTTATTTTTGTTTTATTTACTTTCTTTGTTTTATTTACTTTCTTTGTTTTATTTCCTTTCTTTGTTTTATTTCCTTTCTTTAGTTTTATTTTATTTCCTTTCTTAGTTATATCTTCTCTTGTAGGTTTTCTTTGTTTTTTAATATTCTTCTTAGTATTCATTTGTTTTAAATCATTTCTAATCTTTGTTTTCCATATGTATTTCATGTAAGTTCTAACTTTTTTATTTCTCTTTGTGTTTTCTACTTTTTTACTAGGTTTAAGAATTTTCTTACTTTTTGTGTTGGTCCTTTCTTTTATGTTGATGTTGATGTTGATGTTGATGTTGATGTTGATGTTGATGTTGATGTTGATGTTGATGTTGATGTTCATATTGATGTTCATATTGATGTTGGTGTTGGTGTTGGTGTTGGTGTTGATGTTGATGTTGGTGTTGGTGTTGATGTTGGTGTTGATGTTGATGTTGATGTTGATGTTGATGTGGATGTTGATGTTGATGTTGATGTGGTTGTTGATGTGGATGTTGATGTGGCTGTGGATGTGGATGTTGATGTGGATGTGGATGTGGATGTGGATGTGGATGTGGATGTGGATGTGGATGTGGATGTGGATGTGGATGTTGTTGTTGATGTGGATGTGGTTGTCGATGTTGATGTGGATGTGGTTGTCGATGTTGATGTGGATGTGGTTGTCGATGTTGATGTTGTTGTTGTTGATGTTGTTGATGTTGTTGTTGTTGTTGTTTGTTTTTCCTTGTTTAGTAGTATGTAAATATACTTTTATAGAATATATATATATATATACTTTAGTGTATTTATTTATTGCCGCGTTGTTTGGCAATGCTAGTTTGACATGTCCATTTTGCCCTCTATGGCACGTTGTTCCCGTTCTAATGCTTGTGACTCTGTTGCCATGATAGTTTGGATAAGTTGGGACCGAAGAGTTGACATTTCTCCCCTGAGAGATTTCACCGTGTTTGCCTGTACCATGTCCGCATATTGTCTTGCCTCTTGCACGATCTCTCCCTTCATGATCTTCATTTCCTTACGAAGTTGGTCCAATGTAACTCCGTTGCCCTTGTTTGGTCCATTCTCCATGGCAATCACGGCATTTACTACTGCTGCGTTTACATCTGAAAACCCTAACCTTGTAAGTTCATCCGTGTTTGGTTTGTTACTTCCATCCAAGCTTTTTGGGTGAGGGGTGAACATGACATATTTGCCATGTAGTTTTTTACTATGCTTGACAAACTTTTTATATACTGCCGCATTTAGACATTCAATGTTACAAGTTCCTACATGTCACCCATGCTCAAGTTTGAAGAATATATCAACCACAGTCTCCTCACCGAGAATAGACTTGATTCCATCCCCAAGTTCTTTTTCTGTTTTCGTTTTATTGAGGTTTTTAGCGATGAGGATGAGACAATTCTTTTTTGCAATTTCATCTTCATCCATTTTCCGAGTAGCAAAAATTGGCAAAAATATCTCATTGTAGAATGAGACTTTATAGTCTTTTACTTTGGCTGCTTGCTCCGGTGAGGGAGTTTTCACCCAAGCAAATTCTGAGAAAGTCTTCTTTTCTACCCCAGTAACTTCAAAGTCATGACCCCTAGCAAAGCTTTCTCTAACAATTTCTGCATGTAACTCGTAGGATTTTTTATTGACAAGATTTGGACCAGAGATTTTGACCGAAAGAAGATGTGAGAAGGCAAGGGAATCGTAGGATTTGCATACTTTCCCCTTGTGTGGGATTCCCTCATTCAAGATGAGAATGAAGGGTCTTTCCCCATTTAATAGTCCCTTCCCATCTACAGCCGGGTTTTTTAGATGTAGCTTAAGGACCCCATTCCAATTATCGGACTGGTGGTAGCAAAAGGTGGCTATAGGCTCACCGATGCTAGTCCCAGTGGGAATGTCCATTTCTTTTAATCTATTTTTTACCATATCTAGGATGATATCTTTCGTCCATATTTGCTCCCCAAGTTCAAAATGGATTGAAACTTGGAAATCCAATGCATAGCCATTATTATCTACCTCAACTTCACTTGGAAGTTGAGTGAGATTGAAATGGTTCTCATCTTTCCCATCTCCTCTTTTGGATGGCCATTCGTTTTGGGGGACAAATGGGTAGGCAGGCATTGCTTCGAAGCTTTCACCAGCTTCTTTTCTATTTAGGCCGGACTTGACCAATTCCTCAATGCTAACAATTGATATTTTATAACTCCCATTTTCTTTTGCAATTGTATTCATTGTGTGGAAACCAAGCCAGAATTCAGTGTAAGGCAAACTTGTTGCTTTCACTTTCTTCTGAGTGGTATTTGTGACGGCTAAAGTATATTGACTGACATTTACTGGGCAAGAGTTTCCTTCTATCACATCAACAAACAAGCGCTTGGAGGAGGCAGCAGCATCGTGGTGTTGAGACATACTGTAGCAATCAAGATCAAAAGTGTAGATTAGAGTTGAGCATATTGTCACAATAGTACCCCTTATCCTCTTGTACTTAACTTCTACCCCCAACATGTGTTGAGGGCTTTTTGAAGTTAAGGTTAGCAAGAAGGGGCGGAGAGTGATAGTAATGGTGTGATACAAGCAATTGAGTGACCTATTACCTAAAGATTGAAAGTAGTAAACATTGACCTTTGCACATATACACACATGGGAGGTGCCAAAGTATTGGTCACCTCCCCAAGTAATTGGTTTAAATTTTAAAAGTGGTTTACATATCCATGGGGTTGCACAATAACTCCAATGATGATAGAGATCGATAAACTGTAAAGAGAATGTGAGAGGGAAATGACCTGATAAAGTAATCTCACCTTGTCTACTATAACACGAACTTGAGGTACGTTTTGGAGGCTGGGGTTGCACTGATGGTTGTGGACGGCCATACATTGGTTCTCGGGCTTGTTGGTAACTCCCAGAAGTATCGACGTGCTCGCTCTCGGTTCTAGGTGCAGGTACTCCCTTGAGACCCTCGTCCTGTCGGTTTAGGGGTCGCCCAGTTTCGGGTCGCTGTAGCTTCGCCCGGTTCTTGGATTTTCTCGCAACCGTTGGCTGCAACAGGGTGCGGGAGGAGGTGCTCACAGGCGAGTGAGTACAGGCACAAGTGTTCTCCTTCTTCGGGCTGCGGGGATTCTCCGGGTCGTCAATAGCCGTTGGTGGCAGCTGGGTGCGGGTTCTCTCGGGGTTCTCTGACTTCGTCTCGCTCAGCGTGCTGCTTGTTTTTGGAGGCAGGGGTCGAGCTCGGGCTGGCCAGGTACTCTTCACTCATAACTTCCGCCTGAGTGTAGGCTGCGGGAGCTTCCTTCGCAGCAGGTTATGTCTTCTTTGCTGGTTTGGTCTCTGTAGCAAGGTGGTTTGCTGCTGCAAACTCTCCACCCTCTACAAGCTCTCCCTCCGTCTTTGGCTGTCGAGTGAGGTCGCGTCTCCGGGCTTGCGAAACGTTGATTCCGGGCACCAGAGTCTTGTCTCTTTTTTTATTTCTTCTTATCTGCGATCTCGTCTGCGGGTTCTGCCTTCTCTACGTCCTTCAGCTTCTGATTCCTGCGTGCGTCCTTCTACGTCGTGGAGGTACCAGATTTGGGGTTGCAACGTCGACTTTGGATCGATGCGCCGAGTTACAATTATGGGTGTGCGATTCGGATTGAGCCGCTCCCAGATCTTGGGTCGAGGCTTCGTGTGGGTTTGTTGCGTACTCCGGCGGTAGGTCTTGTTGGCTCCGTCTTGTTTGTCTTTCGCTCTTGCGTATTGTGGGAGTCTAAAACTCCCACTTGGTCGCCCCTACCAAAAAAATTAGTTAAAATAGGGTTTTTAGTATTAGTTAATTAGAAAAGTAGTTAGTATTGTGTGAAATTAGATTAGATAGCCAATAGAGAAAATAGAGAAATGCTTAAGTAGTTAATTAGGTTTATAGTGGTGATAAAACCGGGTCTTAAAATCACTAGTTTAAGTCCCGGGAAACAATTTCAAAAGAGTCCCGGGAGAGATCCCGCGACGTAAGTCTAAAATCACCACTTAAATCAAAATTAACTATTTAAGTTTAAGAGGTAGTTAAAAGTAGTTGAGTTCTTCTAGATGCTAATTCTTGTTTGAATTAGTAGTAGTGGTAGAGAAAAGAAAAGAAAAGATAAAAGAAAAAAAAAAAAAAAAAAAAAGAATTAAAAAAATTAAAAAATTAAAAATTAAAAATAAAAATTAAAAAAATACATACCCGGGTATCAACCCGGGTATGAACTATCCCGGGTACCAACCCGGGTATGGGCTGATACCCGGGTGCCCGAGTATCACCCGGGTAGCTCCAGCAGTCATGGTCGAGTCTCTCTCTCTCCCCGAAATTTGCCTCTCTTCTCCAGAAACTCTTCCCCCCCTCTAGAACTCTTCTCTCTCTCCCCCTCCTTCTCTAAAATTTTTCCCCCCACCTCAAATTTTCTACTCTATCTCCCTATCTAGTTCTCTCTCTCACAGGTTCTCCCTCTCTCTCTATTTTGTCTTTGTTTGGAGTTGGGTATGAAGAAGTAGTTGAAGAAGTGCAAAGAAGGAGATGCAACTAGGGTTTCAAGAAGAGAAGGTAGCGCAAGAGGTTTGAAGAAGAGGTACGCGGGCTAGGCTTTGGTGGAAGAAGTGCGCGGGCTAGGCTTTGGTGGAAGAGATGCGCGAGCTAGGGTTTGGTGGAGATTTTAGGGTTTGCGGAAGTGGAGGAGATTTGTGGCCGAACCGAGAAGATAAAAGAGACAAATGAAGGAGGTTGCGGGTGCAACAACAAAAGTGACTCTTGCCCATGTTGGGTTTCTTTTGTTTGTGAGAATTTCTTGTTTGTGAGTCTTTTCCTCTCTTATCTACCGGGGTGACTCCCCGGTAATATCCTCCCCGGTCTAGAGAAAAAGCCCCCCCGGGGATTTCATCTAGACCTCATTGTATTGTTTACATGTGTAGTTGTGTCGATTGTCCTAGCCTTGTGGCAAGTTGTTATCTTGAGTTGTCTCCCTCCTCCTATCATTTTAGGTCTTGCCCATAATTCCTATCTTTTTCCCGATCTTCCCGGTCAACCGGGAAGAACCTCTTTCTAAGTCCTTGTCTCCAAAATCCTCTCCTCGTTGTCATTATATGTGACCTTGTGTTGTTAGTATGTTGCTAGATGTGTGAGACACCCATACCCACATACTCTAGTGAAGTGTTCCGGAGTTGTCTACCGGCTGACCGGTAGACTTGTGTTTCCGGGCCGGACCGAAGTTTGTGACAAGTTAATAGGGAGATTGGTGGAAGTACAGGCATTTTGAGGAATTTGTCCGCCCGAGACTACATGGCTCTCCGGTGAGTCGGGTGGATTTCCCATCCTCCAAGGATTTGGACTTGAAGGTCTATGAGAGAAAAAGAAGCCTCCCGGTAGCTTCTACCGGGAAGGAACTAGTAGACCTCCCTACCTCAACCCCGGAGTCCTTGATGGAGTCCTCTGCGGCTTTATTAATCGAGCTTAAAGAGACTCCGCATGTATTTATAGATACACCCAACCTTCCGGTGGATACCGCCACTCCACCGGTAGACCTCCCGGTTGAGACATCCGGCCTCCCGGGGGATTCTCTTGACCATGTTGGTACTTCCAAACGTGGTGACAATCTCTATACGTCTCAACCGGAAGAGTCTTCCGGTTGAGTCTTCGTTATATGTTATGTCTTGGTTTATCTCACCGGTTGGTGAGATGTTGTTTTAAGTTGCTAGAATTACACAGTACGGTGAGAGTAGTGATGTCGATGGGGCCCCATTGCGCACCCGGTCACTACCACTTCAGTGGTTTCTCCGGCTACTTAGTTTTGTTAGGAAAAGGTTCACCGGTCCCGGGACAGCCGAACCGGGAGTCTTCCAGTTTACCGGACTACCGGTAATCCGCCAGTGACTAGGCTACCCTTGATTTTAGGATCTAGATGCCGTTTTGTCCTGTAGTGGAGCTACTTTTGGAGGGTAGCTATTGGCTTTAGTGCACCTCCTAGATGTCGTTTTGTCCTTTTGCGGTCTAGTTTTGGAGCGTAGCTATTGACTTTAGTGCACTCTTTAGATGCCATTTCCACCTTTTGGGGATCTAGTTTTGGAGGGTAGCTAGTGGCCTTTGTGTACTTAAGGACCTTGGGCTCTTGTGTTATGTACTCTTCTCTTTGTTGATCTCCTCGTGTCTTGCCTTCATTGCTTGTGTCTCGAGTCTTTGTTGAGCTTGTATGAGTGGATCGGGAGAGAGTTGAGTCCTCCTAGTGTGTCTTTGCTAGGTGTGCAAGGTTATGAGTTGTTGTGTGTTAAGTGATTGAGTGTGAGTAGAGACATCCCGAATGGCTAGGATATCCGGGTTAGATAGGTAGAGTGAGGCCCGGGACTTGTGCTCTAGACTTTCCACCGGTGGGACCGGGAAGAGTTGCGTTACCGGACGGGATCCGGGAAGCCCGCGGCTATTTATGATAGCCTCCGTTAAGTGGGAAGTGTTCGGATTGGTGGGCAGTAGGGGGTGACATCCCCTTTTCTCGGTACACCGGGAGACATCCCGACTAAGCTTGAGTCCGGAGAATACCGGGATTATTACCCTTGCAGTGGATGAGTTCCGACGATCCCCGTGGAAGGTTGTTTTGCTCATATGATTTGCTTAGTACTAACTTGATGTGAGTCTTGTATCTTCTTGCTTTGATTCATTGGGTGTGGTTGTAGTTGGAACCCGGGCTTGCGTGACCGGTTTACCGGGACAAGTTCCCGGTAGATTGTGAAGACCGGTGAACCGGCTTCGACCTTTTTAACTCTTTCAAGGTGTAGGGTCAGATTGTGGATATTGTGGCCTCTGGACTGCGAGAACGGAGGGTAGTGACTTTCCGGGCACTGTAAAAACTTACCGGAAATCTACTCTGACGCTCAACAGAGTTTAACTGAAACACATATGGTTACTTGTTACCGGTTACTAAGGTACCGGGGAAGCCATCTTCCGGGATGTGCCGTGGTATTATGTGTGGATTGTTGTTAAGATTTAAAGAGTTTGATGCATGATAAAAATCCCTGGAAACGATCTGGTAAGGTGGGCTTGCTTAAGGTTAATTTCGGTTAATTTTGATAATAACGAACCACTAGACTACGACACGTATGCTGCTTGTGGGACGTCGTCTGACTTGCACGATCTCTTTCTTGTTGTTTGCAGGTGTCGCAGCAGCTGTGTCGGGCATGCCAACGTAAAGTTAGTCTGAGTCAGTATACAAATAAGCCAGACAAAAGATATCAGAAAAGTCAGGGAGGAAGAAGGTTTTGCTTCACTGGTGAGGAGTGACGAAGTTGGGCGTGCAAATCTTGGCACTCTCTTCCTCCGGTGCTTCTCGTCTTCACGCAGGTGCGTGTCTATCCTGTGGGCTACTCGAATGTTGTGTTGTGTCCACAACGCAGAGAGTGGGTCTCTACAAAATAGAGCAATGTGAGAGGGTTTAGGAGTGGGTTTAGATCGTGATATATACCTTGTTTGATGTTTGATAGATGTGGTTGTGGTCGATGAACGTCCTTGATTTTGGTCTTTTGGACGTTCAGCTGCTCGAGGTAGTCGTTGGATTATAGCTGGTCGATTGAGATGACTCAGGAGCAGATTTGGATCTTGTTTTTCTGTGGATTCTTCGTTTAGGTTGTCGTGGCGGCTAGGATTTTGTCTTTGTTGATGTGGTCGGCCATGTTTTCCTTTGTATTGTGTGTTCTTGGTCATTCCTAGCCTGCTGTCAGTATTTAGCGGTGGTCTCCTAGTGCAGGGGGAAGGGGATGGAGTGTTGGTAAGGTTGCGTACCTGAGTATGTACGTACCTGATGCTCGATTTGTGTCTTGAATTTTTGTTGTTGTTGATGTCCTGCAGTTGATGTGCTTGGTGTTGATAGTGGTATTGTCGTTGTGGTGGCTGCTTAGTGGAGTCCTCCAAGGTATGGAACCTAGAGGCTTGTGCTACCTTCGAAGCTGGTTGTAGAGGGATCTTGTTCTTCTTAGTATTTCTTCTTGTCAGCTCGTGTAATCTTCGTCGTCGTATTCTTCTGTTGATTGCTTGGCAGTAGAGGTTGTAGTGTTCTCTAGAGAAAAATGAGAGAAAGTATATTATGAATGGAAAGGGGGTAAGAGTACTTACCGTAACCAGGGATGTTGCTCTTGTGGCGTCGTGTTTGGCATCCATTCTTGTGCATACGGTGCTGGCTTGGTAGATCTCGAGGTACTGATGTCGATGTGATGTTGGTCTCACAGGATTGTCTGAAGTGTGCGGTGGGGTCTCGGCGGTCTTCAGGGTAAGATTTCTTATCGTGACCATGGATGCTGATCTTGTGGCGTCGTTTTTGGCGTCCATTCTTGTGCATACGTCGCTGACTTGATAGATTTCGAGACACTGATGTCGGTGTGGTGCTGGTATCACAGGTCTGTCTGGAGTATGCGGTGGGGTCTCGGCGATCTTCAATGAGTGGTTCTTCGCGTAGTGTTGACTGTGTGCTCCTAGTGTTCTTCCTTTGCAGCTGAAGCTATGTGGCCCCTTGAGTTGGTGGTTAGGCAAACAGACATCAATAGCGCCAGCAGCCAAAACATTCCTAACATCCTTGTAACTGTAATGTTGTAATATATCAAAATGCAGAATACACATAGCAAACTTAGCTGGATTTGAGAAGTGTTGCACCCCACACTTGTGTCTTGTAAGTTGGCGTTGATCTCGTGCGTATTGTGGATAGTGGTCATTCTTCATATGCATGTGCTTGTACCCTAGTTGAGGAGGTGATATGTGTGGTGTTCCTAACTAGTGGTATGGTATCCAGATCTAGATCTGTATGTGCAAGAGTTGACATGAGTAATGCGGGATCTAGTGCTAGATCTGGGCCAACACAGAGCCCCACTTCAGATCTACTCTCCCATACTAGTGCTAGATCTTTGCAACCCATACAAGCTTACGCCAAAAGATCTAGATCTTGCAATCCCTTCCAACACACTCCACATTCTAGGAACACCGTCTAGCAGCAAACAAGATACACAGAGGGATTTGCAATGAGGCCCAACAGTTCTCATTGCCTTCTGTGCCTAGTTTGCGCCTAACACCTGAAACCCCTCCTCACCAGGTTTTGCGGAGCTACTCTCTCCTCATCATAGCATTTTTTCCTTCACCCCATCAAAACTAATTAAAAGTGCCCTCAAAATCGCACGACAACTCTTTTGCCACCCAATATATCCCCCCCCACTCAATACCCATATCAATACACATATATACTCCCATACACTTAGAGACCCATTCATCACTATAAACAACGACATCATCCCAAGAAATACCCCCTCACAATCGATACACCTCCCCCCCACTTCCACCCACACCACCCCACCCCCCAAACCACATCCTTAAAAACCCTACCATATATCCCATTAACAATATCATACACCACGAATACAAGGAAAAAATAGATAAAAACCAAATTGAAAACAATTACACTAGATATCTATGCCAATGGACTCACAATAACTACACCTACAACAAATGGCCCCCCAAAGAAACCTCTTTCCAAGACACAACCAAGACACCATTACACATAACACAAATAAATTGACACAATATTATCAAAGAATTCAATACAAATTCTACACCAAAATTATCCAAGCTCACCACCTACAAAATCAACCCCAAGACACAAGGTCCGTCATCCCACCCACAATAATCCCCCTACTAAACATTTACACAACGGAATGTAACCCCGAAAACGACATCCTCACCTCATCTAATACAATTAAAATTGATAAAGACCAAGCACACCTATACGAAGAAGATGGACGACACCTCTTCACCATCCCAATCACTAGGCTCACATGGTTATGGAATCAATACAATACTAAACTACAAACCCCTACAAACATTGAACCAACAACTCAACCATTTGAAACCGAAGTCATATGGCTATACCAAAGATACAAATATAGAATACCAAAAAATAACCCCCTTAAACTTACACAATATACACTACCCATACCTATACTAAACTCATTAATCTCCACATTCAACATCCAACACTCATACTTCTCCTCCCCCGTCACATGCCCCACCAAACTCAACAAATTTTACTCCCCCTTTGAAAGAGATAAAATATTTGGATCACTAGGTAAAGCCTTTGACCACAAATGGATAGGTAATGGTATGGCCCACCCCCACAATGAAGAGGAAACACAACAAGCACTACATTGGGCCCGCCTTGCGGCCAAACATGACCCAAACCACACCTCCACCCTAATCATAACCCCCGACAAAAACTGGTATCAAAATCCTAACCCACACTTGGGCCTCTTCCCTGACACACACATCATTGCACTATTCGAAGCGGACTCAATAACATACGAAGAACCCACTATCCCACCCGAACAAAATAAACCTAGGCTTGAACCACCTACACTACAAATACTATGTGTCCATCACCAAAACAATGGGAACCCCAGAACAACTCACCACACTCACATCCATAGCCAAAAATCTGAAGATAAACCGAATATTCACAAAAATTGCCTCGACCACACCCCTTCAAACTCCAGTAAACCGTAGCAAAAAATGGTCTAAACTAGAATACAATAACAACACATTAAACTAATTCGTGACAAATCCCCCTCTCCCTAATTACCACACACATACACACCCAAAATATGATCCCATACATAGCTTCTACAGAGATGGATCCTTCAAAGAACCAGTAGAAAGTAGCCCTGGTCATTGGCAGAGAGAAAAAGCTCGATATGTCTACTAAACACACAAATAACACACCCCACTCTCCACAATAGCCACCCCGACAAAGTAACACTCATGTCCATGGTACAAATGCTCCAAAATCGAACACAACCTACTACACTCCATAAAGTCAGAGCCCACTCTAATATAGATGGAGATGAACAAGCCGACAAACTAGCCAAAGAAGGTAGAGAAAAATCACATAAAAATGCCAAAGACCCACATGAGCAAGCACATGCCACCCCATACTACTTCCAAAAAGAGGATTGGCCCTCTAAAGATGACACCCTGGACAAAGGCCCGGTCCGATTTTTAGGAAAATATCTCAAAAAACAAGACACATACAACGACATTGACACGATCTCAGAAAATTTCCCTAACATAGAAAAATGGACCGGCAACAATAACATAGACAATGAATTGTCTACAAATTTTTGGAAAAACCCCACCATTACTGACTCACAAATTACATGCCTCATCAAGTTCCGCACTCGTCAATATATGGGGAATGCCCGTAAACAACTCTTCTTCGGAATAGAACGCTTCCCATCCATAACATGCCCCATATGTACCTATACAGACCCCGACACATGGCTACATGTCCTACTAAAATGCCAAAACCACCACATATACTCCCTCATTGTTAAAAGACATAACAAAGCAGTATGGGAAATCCAAAAACTAATTACCTCACATAATAAATCCCGATGTTTCATACTCATGAATGCCGGCAATTTCAATAACAACCCACAAGAAAATACGGTCCCACCTTGGCTACTCCCATGTACATGTGCAACCCAACGATGTCACTGTAATGCTAGATTTAAACCCGACATACTTTGCGTTGAACGGCTACCATACAACGACCCGGCACCCACCCACATTGACTCAAACCATACCATTCAATTTATTGAATTCACATACTGTAATGACAGATTTTCACCAGAATCAATGGAAAACAAAATAAACAAATATCAGCCCTTCATCGACGACATAAAAAACCTCGAATGGAAAATCGACCCCCACATAGTCATCACGGCTGGTGCCCACGCCACAACCTATATCCCACCCATGAACACCCTTGAAGAAACTTTCAAAATACCCATGAATACAATCAAACATACCTTCAATAATATAAACACCATCGCAATCCAACATGCTATGTCCATACTATTACATAAACAGAAAATTGAGAATAATCAAACCCTCCCCAATCCACATGACACACCATAAAACGCCTAAATCCCCCATCGCCCTACCCATCTCTCCACCCCCACCACCCTCCCAGTCCTCTCTCCTCCTCTCATTGCCTTTTCTCTTTTCTTTCCTTTCTCTTTTCTCCCCACTCCCTTGCTCTGATTGTAGCCCTTTCTTGTTTTGGTTTACATCTTCATGGTTACTTGGTACATAGTGTCTACCCTCGAGAGGGGAAAGTAGCCCCATACTACTAATTCCTTGCCTGGTGGGCACGGTCCTAGTGGTGGTGCGAACAGACACTTTATTCACGCCGGTCCCCTCCGGGAACCGGCGTTCTTCTTCTTCTTCTTCCATTACCATCTTGTTCAGCATGATGTTAGTTCCTCTACACCAATTTTTAGAGGTAGAGGAGGGGTGTTGCATATTCAAAACAATTGTGCAAGGAGTGGAGGTTCAAAAATTGTTAATTCACACTTTAACTTTTTGTGAACTTAATATGTTTAAGATGATCATCCAAATGGTCAAAAAGAAGGTTTACACCACATATTGTGTGAAAATGTTTGACTTGGGTTGGTATGCTATTTTTCCACTAAAGACAAGAGACTTTTTTTGACAATATGAATGGAAACAATATTACTTGCAAATATTGAAAATTTCACATTCAATAGAGTGTCCTAGCAAAAGTTTTTGGAGATGCCCGAGGTGCCCGCTCTCCCCATTTGAAATTAAAAACCCTATAACTTTTTCATCAAATGTCCAATTTAGGAAAAAACTGTTTTCCCACTAAGGTTTTGGTAATGCCTTTCTATAGTAAAGGTTTCAAAGAGGAATGTTGGAAATTGACACCATAGGAACCTGACTGAACTTTCAAAAAGCCCATTTTTGACACTTGGTCCTTTAGGGGTTAAAGTCACTCATTTGAGACTCTGAAATGTCTCAATTTAATGAATATCGCGTTTTTTGAGATCCTTCAATGAAGTAAAGCAGCCCATTTTCAGTAAATGCATCCTTTTACATGAACTTTTGTTTAAAGTGTTGAAGGTTTGAAGATCACAGCAATTGAAATTAGAATTTTTTAATAATTTTTGAATGAATTATGAATTTTCAAAGAATTTTCTTGTAAATTCATCGAGTACGCTACACTAAAGTTTATGTTTAGTGCAACCACACTATTATATGATTTTATGCTTTGAGATTTTACTCCTCATATATTAATTTTTACCAACAATTGGTTGAAAATGATCACCCTCTTTGGGTAGTGTAGGTAGTGGTGCTTTCAATAAAAATCTTCATTAATAGTAAAAAAATCAATAGCACTTTCAAGTTGTGTAATACCACTACATTAACCCCTAAAGGACCAAGTGTCAAAAATGGGCTTTTTGAAAGTTTGGTCAGGTTCCTATGGTGTCAATTTCCAACATTCTTCTTTGAAATTTTCACTATAGAAAGACATTACCAAGAGCTTAGTGGGAAAACAATTTTTTCCTAAATTGGACATTTGATGAAAAAGTTATAGGGTTTTGAATTTTAAATGGGGAGGGCGGGCACCTCGGGCACCTCCAAAAACTTTTGATAAAACACTCTATTGAAAGTGAGATTTTCAGTACTTCCAAGTAATATTATTTCCCTCCATGTTGTCAAAAAAAAGATCTTGTCTTTAGTGAAAAATAGCATACCAACCCAAGTCAAACATTTTCACACATTGTCACTCATTGTCGGGCAAGGTACCAAAAAAACTTCTTCTTTTCCACATAAAACCTAGAGATCTTCATATTTTTCACTTTTTATTTTTTCCACAACAATATGTACTGTAAACCTTCTTATCAACCATTCGGACTATCAATCAAAAACATATTAAGTTCAAAAAAAATTAAAGTGTGAATTAACAAATTTCGAGCCTCCACTCCTTGCACACTTGTTTTGAATATGCTACACCCTGTATCTACCTCTAAAAATTGGTGTGTAAGGAGCTAACATCATGCTTAACAAGATGGTAATAGATTTAGACCTTGTGTAGTGCAAAAATTTGACACCAAGTGAAGTCAAAGTCTGCTGATCCACTAAACGCAGGGAAGAAAATGAACCATTTGCTTGACTTCAAACACTATAATCTTTCAATCCGTGCGGTCAAAGTTTATGAGATTTTGCACATGTATTACTTAACAAGCCTTTATTGAGATCCTACGGTCAGAACTAAAAATAAGAGTTTTTGTTTCCTTCTTTGTTCATTGCACTAGAATCCATTAATTTTGAAGTGTTTTTGGTGTAAAACTGTCTTGGTACCTTAGGTGTTAAACATAAATTTTAGTGTAAGCTTGTTAACACGCATCTAATCATCAAATAGTAGCCACCATCTTATGTGCCCATTACGAGCTTGATGTTATTCATAAGACGTTACTATGTAACAAGTCTAGTGTTAACCTTGAAGGCCGATGAGTTTTTTAGCTTGCTAGAATCTATGAGTGGTGTAGATCATGCATAACAATCTATGTAGAGGATACATTTCATCATGACCCCACTGCATGGAAATCACTTACAAAGCTCATTGATGCTTGCACCAATTTTTGTGGCGTGAGTCCCAATAGATGCCCATCTTCCTCCACCTCTAAGTCATAGTTTATATTTTTCATGGAGGTGGCTTGTAGCATTTGCTATTAACCCCTAAAGGCACAAGGCATTTTCACACCAAAAACACTTCCAAATTGCTCGTTTTAGTGCAATGAGTAATGAAGTAATTGAAACCTCTTATTTCTACATGTAACCATAACATCTAAATTAAGATTTATTCATTAACGTCCTCACAAATTTTCATGAACTTTGACCGCACGTATTGAAAGATTATAGTATTTGAAGTAGAGAAAATTGTTCTTTTTCTTCCCTGCTTTGAGTGGACCAACACACTTTGACTACACTTGGTGTCAAATTTTTGCACTAAACAAGGTCCAAATACATTACCATCATGTTGACCATGATGGTATTTCCTTGTTTACCAATTTTTAGAGGTAGAGAAGGGGTGTAGCATATTCAAAACAAATGTGCAAGGAGTGGAGGTTCAAAAATTACCAATTCACGTTTTATGTTTTTGTGAACTAAATATGTTTTAGAATGATAATCCGAATGGTCAATAAGAAGTTATACACCACATCTTGTAGTTGAAAAAATAAAATGTAAGAAATATAAAGATCCCTAAGTATAATGTGGAAAAGAAGGAATTTTTTTGGTACCTTGCCCGACAAAGTGTGACAATGTGTGAAAATGTCTGACTTAGATTATTATGCTATTTCCTACTTAACCCGTAAACGACAAATCTTTCTATAGAAATTTTATAGAATCTTTGAATTTTAACACCCATATTTAGCTACCATTTACATTCTAATTATATCACATGATTTTTATTATACATTCAAAGAATTTTGAAAAAGAAAAATCATTAAAATGAATATCCATCATTAGAAAATCATGGTCAAAGTGAGTTGAAAAATGAAAAAACCAAGCCCCTCGGGCTGGCTCTGACGTTTAAGGATTAAGACAAGAGATTTTTTTGACAATATGCAAGGAAATAATATTATTTCCTATTTGTTGTTATTGGAAATCTCACATTCAATAGATTGTCCTAGCAAAAGTTTTGGAGTTGCCCGACATACCTAGTCTCCCCATTTGAAATTCTAAACCCTATAACTTTTATATAAAATGGCGGATTTAAGAGAAAAAAAATGGACTCACACTAAGCTTTTAGCAATGTCCATCTATTGTAAAAAATTCAAAAAGGACTATCACAAATTGACACCATAGGAATCTACCCAAACCTTCAAGAGTTCCCCGAGGGAACTCTTGGGCCTTTAGGTGTTAAGATTATTTTGTTGAAATGATCCAAAAATGGACATTAGGCCATGAAGGGTTAAGGTCCAATTTTTATAGCATGTATCATCATGACACTTTTGGTTAAGGGTTAAGGGTTTTGGTCCAATTTTTATAGCATGATGACACTTTTTATGGCAACATTTATACATGACTCTAAATTACAATCAAGCATCATTTTAATGCATCATCTATTAGAACATATGTAAAGCCATATCTCTCAAGGATCAATGAACCATGTCCAGTAGTAACTTTTCAATCATAAAATAGGCTTTTAATGTTAAAAGTTCTTGGGATTGAATATTTCAAAAATTTACTTTAATTATTATTTTAAAATTTTAAAGGTAGGATTATCTACACTTGTTCACATTTCGTCCAGTTTGGAGTTGTTCAAATGGAAATATCAACATGGTCTTGCTTTTTCAGTAAGCACATGTTTCTTGTCCACTTTCAATGTTGCTTTAGGGAACAGGAATCATTTTGAGCAATGATGAGAAGTGGACATCATGTGCTTGAAAATTCGATTATTGTAAATCACAGAAAGCTGACTCGGCCATTCCGCATCATGAGCTTTCACTTGTAAGATTTGAAAAAACTCACTGTACTTTAGGGTCAATTTGGTACTCTCGGGCCAAATAATTACAGTACCCGAGGGTTGGATTCTATATTTATACATTCCTATTTTAATTATATATTTTTGAGAAAAAGGATGTTCTTGAAATTTTCCTTTCCACCGAGTGAAAAAAATTTGGAAAATCATTTTTTGGCTGCTACAGTGTTTCCGCCAAATCTGACCTGTAGGCAAATGATTTATCTCTATGAATAGATTTTGATGAAACAAATAATGAATCTATTTATCACCTAATATGTTTCTAAAGACCTGGTAAGATATTTTAGAATGTATATTTTTGCCAAACTAGGTCCTTGGATACAATATAACACCAAGTCAGAATTTGGAAGTGTTTACTCATGTCTAGTCCAATCTTCATTTTAATAACCACATCATTGAAATTACACAAAATAAATTGCAAAATAAAGTAGTTTTTTGAGGTGCCTAGAGTAAAACCTTCTATGTAGACCACTATACATATTATTGTGTATTTATAGTGGTTTGGTTATGAACTTTATTACTGTAAGTGTATTATTACTTTAAGGTATACTGTACAGTACCCTGTAATAAGTATACGTACTTTTTCTTATGTATGATACATTTCCATTTTGTTGCCAACTTTGACACCGTGCTGAGGGCTGAAAAATCATTAATTTACCATGAATATTTTTTGGCACAAGATCACCTCTATGTTGACAGCATGTGTACCAAATTTCAAAGCCAAAAGATGGATATAAAAAAAGTTGTTTAAAATCTACCAACATGTATAGCTATGAAAAAAGTTTCACAACTACCAACTTTGACACCCTCCCAAAGATTGAACCAAAAAAAGAAATTCCCATGGGAAAATAGGCATGAGACCACTTCTATGTTGATTACATGTGTGAAAAAACACAAGTCCAAAAGATCCACACAAAAGACAATATTCAAAATCTATCAACATGTATAGTTGTCAAGAAAAATTCCACTCCTGCCAACTTTTATACACTCCCAAGGATTGAATTTTCTTTTTGCCCATATGATTTTTGACATGAAATCACCACTATGTTGATTACATGTGTGCCATATTTGAAGGCCAAAATACCTACATAACAAAAGATTTTTGGGATCTAACAAAACATGTTAGTCGTGCCAATTTTGACACCCTCCTAAGGATTGAATTTTTTTATTTTTGCTAATAAGATTTTGGACATGAGACCATCTCTATGTTGGTTATATGTGTGATTAATTTCTTGTCCAAAAGATCCACAAAAGAAAAGAAAAAAATCAAATTCTATAAACATGCGTAGTTTATCAGAAATAATCACAGAAACCATTTCACTACTGCCAATCTTGGCACCCTCCTTAGTATTGATTATTTGTTAGTTTAACATGAAATTTTTGGCACAAGATCATATCTATGTTGACAACATGTGTGCCAAATTTCAATGCCCAAAGATGAGTACAAAACAAGTTATTTCCAAATTGTTTCTCATAGTACCACATGTAAGTAGATTTTGAATATCTTTTTTTAATCCATCTTCTAGCTTTGAGAGTCTGGCACACATGTTGTCAACATAGAGGTCATCGTGTACCAAAAATTTCAGGGTAAACTATCAATTTTCAACCTTCATGAGGGTGTCAAAGTTAGCAGCAAAATGAAAACGTATTCTACACAAGAAAAAAGTATGTATACTTATTGAAGGATATTATACATGTTGAATGTTTAACCCCTAAAGGACCAAATCTCCTTTGGGGGATTTTTGATTTTGGACAGGTTCCTAAAATTTGAAAAAAAATCCTTTTTCCCTGAATTTTTCTTCTAGATTGCCTCTGATAAGAGCTTTGTGGACATATTTTTATTTTATTTTTTGGATTTGTGGTTTGAAAGTTAGTACCACTAAAGCCAAAAGTGGGAACTCCGGGCACCTCCAAAAATTTTGACAAAAATTTCTATTGACATTGAGATTTTTCACACATATAAAGAATACTTCCTCCTTCGGAAATTTTCAAAAAAAATCTTGTCTTTAGTGTAAAAAGGCATTTTATTCCAAGTCAAACATTTTCACACATTGTCGGGCAACTTCATCTTTTCTACATAAAACTTAGAGATCTTCATATTTTTCACTTTTTATTTTTTCAGCAACAATATATGTGGTGAAAACCTTCTTATTGATCGTTTGGATTATCATTCGAATACATACGTAGTTCACAAAAAAAAAACGTGAAATGGCAATTTTTGAACCCCAACTCCTTGCACACTTGTTTTGAATATGCTACACCCCTTTTTTACCTCTAAAAATTGGTGTGTTGGAGAATAACATCATGCTTAAGACAATGGTAAAAGATTTAGACCTTATACAATGAAAAAATTTGATACAAAGTGAAGTCAAAGTTTGTTGATCTACTCAACGTAGGGAAGAAAATGAACCATTGTTTGGACTTGAAACACTAAAATCTATCAATCCGTGCGGTGGATTGCAACCAAAATTTTACGGCATGTTATATAGAATTCTATTTTAAGATCTTACGGTTGAAAATCCAAAATTAACTTTAAAATGTGATTTTCATGTCTCTTTTTTGCAGGGGCAGTTTTGGACTGGTTTTAGAGTGAAAGTGGTCGTGGTCCTTTAGGGGTTAAGTGAACTATGATTTTAATAATGGAATTGATGTTCTTTAGGAGGAATTTGAACAGAAATGAGGCAAACTTGCTCAACTTAGGCATGGTAGAAGATAGAATGGTGTGATGTAATAATTACGTCAATGCAATAGTCCTTTGAAGCCTTCTTTCATGACCATTTGCTACTAGCTATGTCATAGAAAAGAAAAGACAATCATAGATACAGCATTACTCCGATTAACTTATTAAATGCAAGTTACACATGCACAATAATTATGGAATAAGAACAAGTGTGAAGTGCACTACAATATTTATGATAATTCAAAGCTATTGATTAACCCTTAAATGTCAAAACGATATTAGTGGCTACAATATTTTACATGTATGGTGTCGTATTTGAACATGATGAGGTTCACATATTGAAATGACCTCCAAATGGAAGATGTTACTTCAAGAATCTTTAACCCCTAAAGGACCAAGTGTCAAAAATGGGCATTTTGAAAATTTGGTCAGGTTCCTATGCTATCAATTTCAAACATTCATCTTTGAAATTCTTACCATAGAAGAGCATTACCAAGGCCTTAGTGGGAAAACAATTTTTTCCTAATTTGGACATTTGATGAAAAAGTTATAGGGTTTTGAATTTTAAATGGGGAGGGCGGGCACCTCGGGCACCTCCAAAAACTTTTGATAAAACACTCTATTGAAAGTGAGATTTTCAGTACTTCCAAGTAATGTTATTTCCCTCCATGTTGTCAAAAAAAAGATCTTGTCTTTAGTGAAAAATAGCATACCAACCCAAGTCAAACATTTTCACACATTGTCACTCATTGTCGGGCAAGGTACCAAAAAAACTTCTTCTTTTCCACATAAAACCTAGAGATCTTCATATTTTTCACTTTTTATTTTTTCCACAACAATATGTACTGTAAACCTTCTTATCAACCATTCGGACTATCAATCAAAAACATATTAAGTTCAAAAAAAATTAAAGTGTGAATTAACAAATTTCGAGCCTCCACTCCTTGCACACTTGTTTTGAATATGCTACACCCTGTATCTACCTCTAAAAATTGGTGTGTAAGGAGCTAACATCATGCTTAACAAGATGGTAATAGATTTAGACCTTGTGTAGTGCAAAAATTTGACACCAAGTGAAGTCAAAGTCTGCTGATCCACTAAACGCAGGGAAGAAAATGAACCATTTGCTTGACTTCAAACACTATAATCTTTCAATCCGTGCGGTCAAAGTTTATGAGATTTTGCACATGTATTACTTAATAAGCTTTTATTGAGATCCTACGGTCAGAACTAAAAATAAGAGTTTTTGTTTCCTTCTTTGTTCATTGCACTAGAATCCATTAATTTTGAAGTGTTTTTGGTGTAAAACTGCCTTGGTACCTTAGGGGTTAATCCAAAGCTGTAAGTCTTGCTAAACTATAGAATATTTTTTTGTATTCTACAGAGTGAAATACATGCTTGCATATACGATTCCCAAGTGACATTCAAGGATTACCTATTAAAAGTCAGTCGGAGACCGTATGTACATGCACATATTTTATTTTTTAGATTTAATAAAAGTATACTATAGGTTAGCAAGACTTACACCTTTGGATTGAAGATTGGTTGGGTAATATCTTCTATGTAGAGATCATTTCAATACCTCAATCTTATCATGTTCAAATACAACACGTTGAACTTCTCATGTTGTTTTCTTTTCAATTTTTCATTTTTTGGAATTTCAATTTATGATATTTTTGAAATGGATATTTGGGTTAATGAGTTTATTAGGGGATGTGCAGATGTAAGCCCAGGGTGTCAAAGACTTAAAATTAGTTTACAACGGATAATTGTGCGGCATACTCACTGCGTCAACCTGTAGACTGTGAGGACGTAAATGTCATTTGTGCGTACAAAAAAATTGTTAGAGTAGAGTTTTCCTGAAAGTCACGAAAATACATTGGATTGGTACCCAGAATCTTAAGGTCTTATGTTAGTAACCGGGACCACATGCACATGGTGTCTTGGCTTGGGAAAGGTTTGGGGGAACTATTGGTCAACCCTTTGAGAACTCAGGGTACTATGGGGGAACTTTAGCTCGCATGGGGTAGGGCCCAAGAACATTAATTGCAAAGCATTTCATTGGTGCAGAAAAAGACGATATGAAATTTTCTCATGCTTTTTTTTTTTCCGTTTATACATCTCATATTGTCTGGTACCACATTCCTCCTGACTTGCCCCTTCAGGAAGCACTTTCAGGAAAACTCCAGTGTGTTCAATTATTTAGCAGATAATCAAAGTAGTGCATTATTGACTATCTTGTTTTTGTATTTCACTGTGGCTCCTAGTTTCATTAGGCCTTCTGTAAGTGTGGTTGTAATGTGGGCATGGTCTTAGTGGTGGAACAAACAGACACTATATTCACGCCGGCGCCTTTGGGGACCGGCGTTCTTCTTCTTTTGTGGTTGTACTTTGATTGTGGAATAGAAGTACACTAATGGCCATACAATTTGGGCAAAAAGTGTAGGATGTCCGTTGCAGTTTTTTAAAGAGTCCTTTGTAAAATCCTCCATGAACATCAACCACCCATTGAGAAAATCTGACAAAACTGTGGCCAGTATGATGTTAGGTAAAGTAAAGATCTCTTAAACTTGGTGGTTATTTTTTGCAATTGGTGCCGACTTCTTGGATTTGGTTCTCACATAAAGCATAAACAAATTTTGTTAGCCAAATCCATTTTTCCTAGGTATATTAGTATACTATAGATTATACGTATAATACTAGACAACATGTGCAGTATACACAATGCGCTAGGGCATGAAAAACTAGGGCTTTATGAAAGTAAAGCTAGAAATGGAGTTTTTATTCAAACCCTATAGGCCCACGTTGCTTTTTGTATGGTTTCTAAAGACGGAGTTGTTTTTGGGCAAAAACCACCATTTCTCCCAAGTTTTATTTGATCTATTGAAATGACCTCCAAATGGAAGATGTTACTTGAAGAATCTATAATCCAAAGCTGTAAGTCTCGCTAAACTATAGAATATTTTTTGTATTCTACATAGTGAAATACGTGCTTGCGTATACGGTTTCCAAGCCACATTCAAGGAATGCCCGTTAAAAGTCAGTTGGGAACCGTATGTACATGCACATATAAAAGTATACAATAGGTTAGCAAGGCTTACACCTTTGGATTGAAGATTTGTCATGTAATATCTTCCATGTAGAGATCATTTCAATACCTCAATCTTATCATGTTCAAATACAACACCATACATATAGTACACTATGGCCACCAGTAGCACCATCTAACATTTAACCATTAAAGGCAAATAGGGGACCATATATCGGTCATGTATTTTACTCTTAAGATACAAAAAGTGTACTAAAATTTAGCAAGACATACACCTTTGAATTGAAGATTCTTCAACTAACGTCCTTCATTAGGTGGTCATTTTAGTATCTTACCCTTATCATGCTTAAATATGACACAATACATGTAGAATACATTTTGCAACTTCTCAAGCTTGTAGTAGGTGCAATAATGATCTAAATAAATATTGTCATGTGTCATTGGATCGGGCTCAACACAAATACATTGAACTTTTGTAACTATTGTATACATCAATTCTTACACCTTGTATGTCAAATACACTGAACATCATGTTGCAACCCAAATGTGGCTTCTCAAAATTTTAAGGGTTAAGGGTTAAACCACAGGTAGTATGAGAGCCAACACCATGAGTAATGAGTCATTGTACTACATCAAGGTATTGTAGTAAATATGATAAACATATCAGTACATTAATTATTCCAAACAATGCCACACATATTAACTCCTTACTTGATGTAATAATTTCTACATATGATGAATTTTCTTGTTAGAGTAAAGGGATTCAAAATGTCATAAATTTAGGAGGACTTCTCTTGGCACACTTGGTAAATTAATCTTCATTAAAGAATTCACACCATTAAAAAATTCAACAACAAGAATTAAAATCAAGTACACTAAAAATGATGTTTAGTGTATCAACACTACACGATTTGGAAGTGTTGTAGTTTTTTACTTTCAATGATTTTATTTTACTAAGAGCACTGCTATCTATACTACTCAAAGATGAAGACCACTGTAGAAATAATTGTTTAAAATACTCACGAAGAGGTAAAACTTATAGCATAAACAAATCAATTAATGTGGAAACACTAAAGTAGCATAGGTGGCACTATTAGAAATGAGTGTAGCGTGTTATGTGATGAAATGAAGGGCTTTGAAATGGGAATGCGAACCCTACATATTGGGAAATGAAGGGGCTGTGGAATCATGACATTGGTGTGGCAAGAGACCGCATCCCTAACTAAGATGCGCGGAGAAGATTTGGTCGGCCATGAACGCATCACAAGACCAATATGTAACTGATTAGAATCATCCAAAGTCCACAAAACGCACTGGTTTTCAGTGGCTTATGCTTCCCAGATGGTATGGAGAGGAATTTTAGGGTACCTGATTTAGCGCATTAGTGAATCTTACACAAGGCTAGGGTGTAGAGGGGGGTGGGCGCAACCCCCCATGTACTACGGTATATGCCCCTCCCCCAAAGGTCAAAACACATTGTGTGGACCCCACTTGTTTATGTTCTCCAATGTCACATGGCACTTACTCTTGTCCCATGTTTCATGTCTTGGATGCTTTAATCAATTTTACCCCATTGGGAGCTTCTCGATCCCCATACCTACACCCACTAAATGCTATAGGCTTGTAGGATCATTTCATGTGGTGCATGAAAAACCCAAAAATTTGAAATACTATGCATGCACGTAGTCTCCAACAATGATCCCTTGATTTTATATTTATCTCTACTATAGTTGAGAAAAAGAAAACCTCTCCCATTATCAAGCAGATACCCCTAGTCAAGCATTGCACCAGGCCTCAGCGTTGGGTGGGTCCATTTTTTTGGCCTTCTCACTTATGGGGCTCTAAAGCTTTTTTTGGATTTTTTAGCCAAATCTGGGGCATGTGACCCCAATTTACCCTCGGAGGGGCTAGGATAAAATTGCCAACATCCAAGAGTACCCCTCTTCATCCTTTACGATAAACAAATTGTAATGTATAGCATATATGAGCACTTGTGAATTCATACTATTATAGCCTGAAATGCATAACCAACATGTAAAATTCCCAAGAAGAATCTCAACCTCAGGAAAACAGAGGATACCCAGTCCATTGTCCTCGCCCTCACAAACCCTCCAAAACACACACACATATCATCATCATCATCACATTGGCATCTTCAAGTCTCTGAAGAGGAAACAGCAGTGGGACCATGTTTAGAGCATTCTAACTACACTAAAAATGACATTTAGAGTCTAACCACTCTAAATGATTTGGAAATGCATGTTTTTTTTACTTATGAGGAAGATCATTGCAAACATCAGGAGTAAAAACTGATAGCACTTATAAATGCGCTAGTGTGGTTTACAACAAATAACTTTATTAGAGTAAGTACAAGGTCCACCACACGGTTTATAAAGCGGGGACATGAATGGACAAGCCTACCCCTCCCTTACCAACAAGGCCACATGTTTTCATGGTACATATGCTTGCTCCTTGTTGAGCTCCCCAAATGCTGACACCTGGGCAAGGCAAACATTGCATTAATCAGATAGCTTGGATCGAGTAGCCATAACAGCCAAAGGCTGTGTACTAACCATATGCATCTACGAAAAATTAGGCTACTAGACATGCCAAATTCACTGAATGAGCATTTTCTATGTCGAAGAACGCACACTCATTGAGAAAACGACAAAAGGATGCACTACTATACTGTACCTTGGGTCACCTTGTAGGATGATATGCGGATGCATTTGCAAGAACGCAATAGTAGTTGAAGGAGGGTGACCAATGGATAAATAAAGTTAAAACTCTTTAACATCATCACACATTAGCTCCACACGAAGGATTTTGTGTTCACATAATTCTGCCCATGTCAACAAAGTTGCGGACTCGTCATAGCACATGCTGTCAACATGTACAGCTTAAATATTTATGAGAATCTCAGGACCCAGTAACAAGGTAACCCTAAACCCTAAATCCAACATCCAGAGTCTTCCAGGGTCCAGCAGCATCTGAACGTCATGAGAATGTCAAGATCCAGCAATAAGGTGAACCCTAAAGTTTAAACCCTAAACCCTCTACTGTCAGCCTCTTCACATCAAAACACAAACACCCTACGATATCTGAATGTCATGAGAATCTCAAGATCCAGCAACGAGGTGAACCCTAAACCCTAGACCCTCTACTGTCAGTCTCTTCACATCAAAACACAAACACCCTACGATATCGAAATGTCATGAGAACCTCAAGATCCAGCAACAAGGTGAAGGAGAAACCCAAACCCTGAAGCAATACCGTAGAAGAGAAGAGCACACCACACAATCCAGAACAAGGTAACCGTAACCCTAAACCCTAAACCCTTGCACCCACATCAACATAGGAAGCGTCAGAGTGTGCATCACCTAATCCAAGCACATGCCATAAAACCCTTGCTAATATGTCATAACGCCTTCTTAACGAAACCCTGCAAAGAGATTGAAGAAGAACATGCACATCCACCACGGCCTTAGGCGCCATGATTCTCAAGTGGATAAAGCGGGACCCAGTTTCGTGGGGTTTTGGTGATTTCATGAGAGTTCTCTGATTTTTCTAGACTGATTCCGTTGCAGCGATGGCGGCCATGGCGCAGCTCGGTGTTTCCTGGCTGGTGCAAACCTCGGCCAGCATGAGGTTGAGGAGGTCGGGGCTTGCGAGTGAGTGCAGCAGAGTGCGGGTTCAAGCCAGGGGATTCTGGCGGTGCAAGGCGAATGAGGAGGACGACGACGAGGTTACCCATCCCCTCGACTTGGAGAAAGAGTTTCGGAAAGCGTTGGAGAGCGAGGAGTCCAAGGTGATTGTGCATGAGTTTCTGCGAGGGATTTCTGCCTGGCTTTAGGAATTCCGGTTTGAATTTGTGGAGGTTCAGGCGTTGATGCAGGACTTGGCGGACGCGGCGAAGCGTGTGTCGGAGAAGAAGCGGGAGCTGGAGGAGTTGTCGCGGCGGGAGGACAAGGTGGAGCAGCTGCAGTCGTTCCTGGAGCGCTTGGATGCCGACCAGCAGGTGGCAAATTCTGCGGTAATAAGTTCATGACACTTGGACTTCTCCTTTGTGCTTATGCTCGTTCTTTAGGGTTTCAAGGTTCATTCACTTGCATCTCTTCAGCTGCACATTTTGTGTGGAAGAAGAATGTGCATGTTTAGGATTTCAAGGTTCATCAACTTGGATCTCCTCTGCTGCTAGTTTTTGTGGAAGAGTGCGATTATGCTCGTTCAAACCCTAGGCAAATTTTAGGGTTGAGGTTTTTGTTAATTGTTGACACACGTGCTTTGGCTACATCAATTTCCGCTCGCTTTTTAAGCAGTGTGACTCTTTGAAGGTTTCAGAGATAGAAGAGGAGGTGCTCAAGGCCGAAGCCGAGGTGAGGGCAGCAGAGCTTGCGTTGGTGATGGCTCGCGCTGGAAACAGCGCGTCGGACATCTCCGCCAAGTGGGAGACATCTGACATCGATGAAGACGCAGAGCGCATCGAGTCTGGCAAGGTTCGCAAAACCTGTGAACATTAAACTCTTTCCAGTTGATGGAAACAGGTCTAATTATGAAGTTATCTGTGAAGTGAGGCAAACCTATCTTCTCATTAGATATCATCAAACAGACAACTGACCTGTTTTAAATTTTTTTGAAGTGAAAGAAATTGTTTTTAAAGCCGTGTTTGAGAGTGAAAAACGAGTTTGCATGAGACGAACTACCGCCTTTCTCTTTGTTGAACTGATTCTAGAACCGTTCAGAGGTGATTTTTATTTAATACAAACAATGAAAAAAGAGAGGGTATCTTATTGAAACTTTGGCGACTTGACAGTTATTTGGGAGGATAACTCATGACATTGGGAAGAAAGATGATTGCTTATGGTGATTTTTAGGTAAGTTGATATGGGAGGATAAATGATTACGTGGGGAGGACGACAACTCATTATACATATGATGGCTTTGAGGTGGTTAATTTGGAACTGAAGTTATGCCTGTGAGTGTTGATCCAGGCAGCGGCGGTTTCCGCCATGGCTGGGACATTTGCAAGCCTGCCCTTCACAATTGCATCGGATGGAGGCTTGAGTTTAGGAGCGCTTGCAAGCCAAGCAGGCATCTTTCTCAGCTGTCTCTTGTTTGGTGTGACTTATCGATATGCTGTTCGTCGAGACTTAGGAAACGTGCAGCTCAAATCTGGAGTTGCAGCTGCATTTGGTTTAGTTCGAGGTAATGGAAATCTGTTTTTTCTTCTATAGTTTGATAGTCCGACTGGTATGAATTTGATTTAGTTTGAGGTAAGGGAATGCTTTTTCGTATTAATTTCTTTGATAAGGGAATGATGAATGCTTATCCTGAGTTTGGTTCCATGCGTTTTTTGCACAGGTGCTGGGTATACTGCACAAGCGCTTGCCGGGCTCCCAGACACGAGCGTGGACGACATTCTGAAGGCAAGCTTAGTCACTGGAGAGAGCGTGCTTATCTTTGTAACTGCCGCAGTAGCATTAGATTATTGTCTACGAGAGAATTTGCTGAGCCCTTTCCCCTCAAAAAAACAATCGTAGTTGCTTATACCAGAGCCAAGTTTCATGTAATTCCATTTATCTTAATTCAAATTCTTTCTTAAAAATATTCTCTGTTTGTGCACATTTTAAGTTATGATAGATGAGTGTGATTATAACTTTTTTGATGGAAGCTTGGAGGTTCACCTTTTGAGTGTCAAACCCCTGCAGCTGCTGAACGTGTTGGGGTGCCCCTCTTCTGATGCTTTTTGAAACGCAAAGTAATCAACCAGCATTCAGGCATGCAGATATGTTTTGAAGTTTTTAAAGACGAAAATAATCAATCAGAGTTCAGGTTATTCAGATATGTTTTGAAGTTAAACAGTAGCTTCGTCACCAAAGCTGTCACGGTTGATTGAGTTGTTGCTTGTGGCATGCACAAGTTAATCATTAGACTAATTACAAAGTTTGGCAGGAATATTGTACCTCGACTTTCACAACAAATGGGGTGGTTGAGTGAGTTTGACCGCTTGAGTTTTGCTTCACTGCTCCTGCTTGTGATTGGTGCAGAACCTTTATTGTAGTAAATATTGCATTGTGGTTGATTTGTTGTTTCCTTGAGTTTGAAGGCAAACTCCCGGTGCTTACCGTTTAACCCTTAACCTCTCTTGTCTGTACAGTGCAATGTCAGTCAACATTTGCAGCTGTTTCACGAGACAATGTCGTAGTAGTTGGGAAGAAGAGTTGGCCACCTCTGACAAACCGAACGTGCCACGGAGCTCTCAATTTGTGTGCATTGAGGCTGATCATCATCACGCCGCGACAGAAAAGAGGGGCTTTTCATTACCAGTGAGCGGCTCACAGACTCAGCATGAGTGGTATTGACTTTACCGTTTTCTTGTTTTTCTTTCTTCTGACACAGCAAGCAGTGAACTTAGCTTTGTCTGACCGGCCACTCGGTCTCTCAGTCAGTCAGTTAGCTTGGTTTCCTGCCAAGTGGCATTTCCAGATTTCAATAGTAACATAGAATGGTGCTCCTAGGTTGCGTGAATCTGAGATATCCAGAAAGTGGTGGGGATTAATGGTGTTTGTTGGTTTGCATATGGTAAGATTAACACAATACTCAAGGCCTTTAAGATTGATCTCTGATGCATGACTTGAGTTTCTTCAGAGTCTGACCATAGCTTGTGTAAATTTCCGAGCTCCATTCAAGCACCGCTAATCTATCATTCATGTGGGATTACTTGTGCCAAACAGGTCTGGACAATGACTTGGATGTAGCCCAACACACATACAAGTCATTAATAAACGTCTCTTGGGGGTGCCTGCATGGAAACAAAGACAAGGCGCCAATGTAGGTCTGACAAAGGCCTCTTTGGGTGATGAAGGGCGAATCTCTTTGGAGCTGGAAGGCGGACCAGGCTCAGGAGTCAGTCCCCAGCTCGTCAGTGAGGTACCTACCTACCATGACAATTGTTGCCCGGGAGCCATGTTGACCATGGCATGGTGAAGTGGATAAGGCACCCATGTTGTTAGATTAAGGATATATTCAATTCATAATCATTTCGTCCCCGAGTATTCTGACAGACCCCAACTTCATTTTCCCGATGTTAAAGACTTTTGCAGGTAGCCTAGTTGTCCTCTTGGTCATGTCGCTGACAGAAATGGGTCCAGCATCCATTATTTATTTGTATTTCTTTTGGAACACATGACAAACTTGCCTAACATTAAATTTTTCTGTTCACAGGTACTAGCCTGCGATTATTGGGGGAAAAATGGTGTGCACAACAAGCTATTCACAAGTAAGACTCGCTGGGCAGGAGCGAGCCGCTGAGGAAGCTCTCAAACACCTGCAACCACTCCGCTGGTCTCAGCAGCGGAACCTCGTGCCCAGCTCCCCGAATCGTCACAAAAGTCAGGTTCTTCTCGTACACTATTTCACGGCCTCCCACCTGCACACCAAAAACAACATCATATATGTCTATTTATCTCTCTCTCCCAGTGTACATGAGTGAAAGGGTCGTCTAGAAAATGACATTGATTTTGACTTGATTATAATAATTGGAGAACTCTGGCACGCCGTGGAATTTTTGCAAACTGTGACAATGAAGGAAAGCAAGGTCTACACTAATTTTTGTGGTTTTTCTTTATGCAATGCTCCCATTTACCCTGAAGATAGTGGATTTCTAAACATGGTCATATTTGTAAATTTGGTAGCATATCGCAAACTTTAGCAAACATCTATGTTTGTGAAAGGCTACCAATATCTTGGACTTCCACATGGGCTGCTGTTTCTTGTGAGTGGCACTTGGGTAATAGGAAGGAAATGTGTTATGCAACACTAATCAGAGACTTTGATGAGGTGATTTCCGATTTTTACCTGTTGGTGGTGATACCATGAATACCAAGGGACGACGGTGGGCAGCTTCAACGACGCCAAACTGTATCTGCTGCCTGTCACTGGCACAATACTGTCCGCGTCTCCACTGCCAAGATTCCCAATAATACAAGCTCACTCATTGATTACGTCCAGAAATCAAACAACTCCTTTTCTCTAAACTTTAAATTGTTTGCTAATCTTTGTAAAGTCACCAACGGTTTTAATAGGATGTCACCTCTCATTTGATTTATAAACCTACTCTTTCCTCATTCTTACAGATCAACGGAAGAGCTAATCCTACTCTTTCCTCATTCTTACAGATCAACGGAAGAGCTTGGCGGTGGATGCTTGAATTTACTCAATGGAAGCCATAAATCTTAGCGACCTATTTCTTCTCTGAGTTGATTGGTATCTAGAGCTGTTCAGGGCTGATTTTAATGATTTAAAATGAGAGCAGAGGTTAGAACTCATGGTAACTTTGCTTCAGGTTTCAAATAACATCATTGTGGTGTGCTTTACCTGAATACCCAAAGGCGTAGGCCAGCTTGCAGAAGCTCCTGGTAAATTGGCAACACCGTGGCGGCCGAGTCGTGCCAGTTCATGAACACGGGGTCACTGCAGCCGCCCCAAGCGTAGGGAATGATGCCGCTCACGTTGGCGTGCATGGCCACTTGCACCTCAGGCCGGTTGAAGTATTTGACGGCGTAGTCGTATGTGCAGGGGTCGTATTCCTGGCGACGTACATGGCCTAACACCTGCACAATCATCCAAACAGGTAACGTAGAAAATTAGTTCGAAAATTAGTTTCAAGAAGATTCTTCCTCTTTCAAGTTCTACTCTTTCTTTGCTCTAAGTAGTTATTATCTTATCCAAACTCCAGGTAACTGGCAAAAGAACTCCATCAAATTTTGTGGAAAGTGGTTTGAGAAGGATGAGGACTCACAGGGTTGAAGAGGCGCTGGGGGTGTCGCTGCTTACGCACCCCAGAGCTGGGCACACAGGCCGGGGCGTAAATGGAGTAAGGGTCAATGACGCCATACTCGTTGCCAGCGTCGTAGTACATGAGCTGGATACACTCATCCGACAATCTGACGTTTTCGTGTGTGAAGTTGCAGGCTTGCTTCATTTTATTGTAGGTGGCGTCGCTGATCATGGCGTGGTAGTACAGGTAGTCGATGTAGCCCCAGTTGTCGTTGAAGGAGTCAATCACCGGGTTGCCCACCATGAACCCCTTGAAGTTGATGCGCTCGTCGGAAGCGGCGACCTTGTTGTGGCGGTGGATCAGGTGGGCGAGCTGCGGAACGTAGTACCCTGGAACACAATAGCACACCAGCGAATCAACAAGAATTAACTGATCCTCAACTGCAGTTGAAATGGAACCTCTTTTGACCACCTTGAAACTGTCGACTTGGTACAACGGGTGCACAATTCTATTATTTGCTTGTAGGCAATGCTGGTAGTCATTGGAAGCTTCGCATTTTCAGGCTGACTTTCAAAAACTGCACTCGTAGTACTCTGAGCGAACAATCTTTTGTTATGCAACTGCTATTCATGACGGTCACAGAAACTGCTGTTGTTTTCTTCATGGGAAATCTAACACCGCAATTGTACCTTTGGCAGAATTTGACGGACAAAGTTTCCAGCATCGATAGATTCCTCAAAATTCCTAGTTGCCAAAGTTTGCCAAAGTTGCCAATTATTGATCACATTACATTGGCAGTTTTGAGATTGCGAGAATGAGAATTTACTTGAGACTTGAGATTATACATACCTGCGTAGCTTTCGCCGGTGAGGTAGAAGGGGCGGCCCTTGTAATGGGGGAACTTCTTGAGCCAGTTGCGCACGAACGAGAAGTTGTCAATCGCTGCAATCAGTCACCACACACATCATCATCATCATCAGAACGTCGACTCTGATCCTGGCGATAATTTCTACTTCCACACAAACATGATGGATCGGTAACTTCAATGAGAATTATCCTATATTATAACGCACCTGTTCGGTTGTCACCGGCGGTGTAGAGGTCGTTACTGGTGTTGCTGTACGAGAATCCAACTCCCGCAGGCGACTCCACAAACAACACATTGGCAACTACACAACGAAAAACTTTCAGATCATCTAGATAATCACATGCGTGTACAATTCACTATCGATTGGCAGTAGGCGGTCCCAACTTTGGCAGGAAAGAAAGGAATTCTCACCTTTGTTCCCAGCATGAGGATTTATCCTGAGAGTTTGCCCACCCGGGTTGATGAAAAACGGGCCCAGCTCCTCCGCGAACCCATATGCCATGGAGGAGCAGCCAGGTCCTGCGACACGAAGGTGTAACTGGTCAATTGACGATGGTTTCTAGAGTTTCAAGGTCTGGAGATAGAGGAAGGATCAGTCGATGGTTGATTGATGGGGATGCGACTGACCTCCGTTGAACCAGAAGACAAGGGGCTTGTTCTCGGGATCCTCTTCCGCCTCCACGAAGAAGTAGTAGTGAGCTCGGCCGGCCCTCGCGTTCACCGTCACGTACCCGGCATACATCTCGAAGCTCACCGGCGGCTGCCCGGGAAGCGACATGATGCGGTCCACCTTCCCGTCGTAATCGTCGATACTCAACGTCTTCCTCGGCATCGATGCACTCGAAGCCGAAATCATACACAAAATCAGAGCCAAGACTAGTGAACCAACACGGCTCCTCATCATCGTTTTCTCCATCTTGCAATCTGAGAAAAACCAAGGTACTAGCACACGTGATTCATCAACAGCCACCTAGAAAGAAACCGTTGTCTGTGTCGAGAGTCGAATCTGCCAGGCTCATGATCTCATCTCCATCTAGCAGACGTGATAATACAATCATAGTTGCTGCAGGGAGATCATCTACAGAGCACGCTGCTGCCTCAGAAAACACCAGCTTGAGCGAAGGATCATGAATTCTAGACAATCATCCACTCCAAGTGTAGCATGAGAGCACTATTGAAATGAATCTAGAAATGAAAACTACAAGAAACCGGAAGAGATTCAATGCACACGAGTCACTGAATTTGTGAACCTGGATCATTGAGTAGCTGCTGCTGCTTCCAAGGAGATCTAGGAACATGAATGGTAGCTTGATTACCTGGTGGAGATTACGAGTGAGAGCGTGATGAGCGCAGGCTGGAGTGGGTGGAACAAACCATGAATAAGGTACTAATGGACTGGCGATTGCAAGGTCACTGGTTGATTTCAGCAAGTTGAGTCGAAATTATCATAAAGTTGGTGGTTCCTGGCGTTGTGTTGTGAATGATTCCAGGCAGTTGACTCATGTGAAGCGTGAGTCCTTCACTACAGCTGCAGTGACTCTAGTATCACCAATCCAATTTAACGCTAGATTTTAAGCATGTCCTCTCCTTTGGAAATTCTTCTCTCTCAGTGGGAACATGTGATGGCCAGGTCCTAGCCTGTGATAATTTAGAGCCACCACTCATTGCTTTGTTTTGGCTTGCAAGACAACCCAAAACCCACCCGCGACCTCCTTTCTATACCTTTCCTAGATTTCAGGGAGGAAATGTAGTCGGTGATCACATCACTTGGTCAATGTGTAAGTCATGTAAGGGCACGCTACATTTCCTCTCTGGAATCTAGGAGGGGTATAGAAAGGAGTAGTATTGGGTTGCCGGTTGGTTTTGGGTTGTCCTAATTTAATTAGTGTTTGGGGCAAAAAAAAGGAGGTAGTGCATTCACCCTTTAGTGAAGAGGACTTTTCCTACAGTCTAAAGATTTTCATTGATTTTTGTCTTTGAGTTGCTTCCCGTGGAAATCCAAATTGGACTTGACCCATGATTTAACCGCTAAAGCTCCTTGGCTATTATTCTCACGGAAGCTGCTCATCTGTAGTTGCAAATTGTGAAAAAGAAGTCATTATTTCCATCTCCAATCGTAAGATCTAAATCTATTCTTACAAAACCACATGTTCAACAATCTTCATAATCTTTGACCTCACCAATTGAAAGATTTTTTTGTTTCATGAGAGCAAGAAAAAAGTTTTCTTCTTTCCTACATTTCAAGGATCAACAAACTTTGACTTCACTTGGTGTTGAATTTTTGCAGTAACAAGAGGTTCTATAATCACCAAACCACATTTTGATTTTTGGTAAATTGAAAATCCAAACAACCAAACCAAAGGTTAATGCACCTTCTTGAAGAAAAAATTAAAAAACAATTGATAAAAAATAAAGATTTCTAATTTTTTGAGGAAATGAAATATATCTTTTGCAACATGCTAAAAAAAAGTGAGAAAACTTTGACTTATTTTGGAATGAATTATTTTATACAATAAAATATTTTTCCTTTGACAATCTCAGATATAATTAATGTTAATCACTTGTAGTAAATATCTCACATTGAATAAAGGATCATAGCAAAAGTCTTTGAAGTTACACCACATACCCACCTTCCACAATTTTTCTTTGAGATGGCGTAACTAATTTTTCTTGTACGTCAAAAGAATAAATCAAATTCTCATATGGATCTTGTCTGCTTGCATCTTCGTACAAAATTTCAAGAATTGGAAATCTAAACTGCTATCATGGGAACATCCCTAAGTCCACCTTGGGACTTTTGGTCCTTAAGGGTTAATACAACATCCAACAATTGATGGAATAAATTATAGTGTTCAATGTCAACATATATATGTAGTGAAAACTATAGATTCTAAAGGATGCACCACTTCACCAATCATTCACTCATCTTGCAAGAGAATTCGTACGTTAAATAGATGAGGTTGAGGCGTGTAAAATGTTGCATTGATATACAACATGTTAAGTAAACAATAATGTGATGAATTTTGAATCATCTTTTGTCTACGTAATTGTACACAAAATTGTTCCAAAACTCATAAGAATTAAAAACATGAGTTTTATATGTGATCATCACAAAGCATGGGACAGTCTCTTAAAAACAAACACTCTGGAATACGACATGGTACATACCAAGTTGTGGTTTGACTTGGAAAGCGGTTGAAAAAGCTGAGAGGGGGCAGCTCTCAATACAGCTTTGCTAGACCAATCATGTGCAATCAGAGTGAGCAAACTAGTACAGGTACGTTGTGGATTCTACCACATTATGGTTTCTTCCCAAGTCTTGGAAAGTAGTCAACGACGAACAATTGTACCTATTTTTTACACACAGTTGTACCTCTTTTGTTTGTGTTGAACCTCATCAATTTGATATGATGATGAGACCATTATCAGAAGGGAAACAACAAGATGTACCTTCCCTTTTTTTTTACTTCAGAAAGGTTATAGAGTGAAAAATGTAGCACAAGGTTTTGAATGCAGTTCTTAGAGTATGTAACAACCTTTTAATCTCTTATTAGGCCTACTGAGTCACCAGACATGAAACCCATTGGAAATCTATAGGCGATCCTTAAAAGGCAATTAAACTTGTACAACACACCACCAAAGGAGATACTAGAACTATAGTCTCATGTGAGAGAAACCTTCTCTTCTATCACTGCTACTGATTTCAAGAGACTTGTAGAAAGCATACATAGGCAAACAATAATGTATAAGAAGCCAAAGGAGAATGGAAATCTTTTTGGAGAGTTATCATATTGGGGCTTCAAAATTGACCAAATATGAATATTAACCCCTAAAGTTCCTTGACAATTTCCTTCAAAACCTAGTCCAAAACTGCCACTGTATAAAGAGGTGGATTGCTCCGTGCGGTGGAAGATTACAACATTGAAGTGAAGACATAGTTGTTTCCCTCCCTTGCCCAACAAGGTCAACCCACTTTGACTTAGCATATCTTAGAACATTTACACTAAAAAGTATTCAAAACCATTACTAATATGACCCATATGGTGTTCGCTGATTGTGTGCAAAATTTGGCATCAAATCGAGGGGTATAAGATGTGGAAATAAAAACTTTAGTGAAAGGGGGTTTAAAACCATGAGAATGAGTACAAAAGTGGTAAAAAAATTCTTGCTACATATGATTATACAAATTTGAGAATCCCAACGGCTCATATGTGCCATTTCTATTTCCATTCATTTAAAGATTTTAATTTTCTAAAAATAGTAAACTTCCCCAAGGAGTCAGGGTTTTCTAAGATTTGTCTTCAAGTCAAGAACATTCTTTTTTATCTATTTATTATTGGTCCATACTTCTTGGACTTTGTGGGGTCTTCCATTGCACTTTTCTCTCCCATGATTTGGGCTGCCCTACACTTCGTCCACCCTTTGTGCACCTACTTACTGCCCCACTTTGACACTTGTGTTTCATTGGTTCACAAGGGTGCCCAGGCTGCAGCATCCCCATCCCCATTACTAACTTTCAAACCATGAACTTTTATAATAAAATGATAGTAATAATAATAATAATCATAATCATAATAATAATAGCAAAACTGCACCTCCACGCAGCTCTTATTAGGGACAGATTAGTATAAAGTTTTCAAAAAAAAGATTTTTTTTTAAATTTTAGGAACCTGCCCAAAATCAAAATCGTGCCCCAAAGGGTCTTTTAGGGGTTCAGCTTCAGTTTCTTTTCTTTCTCATTGAATATTGAGATCTTGTTCCAATCTTTATAAATAGGTAATGATTTTACTACAATTATATCTACTACAATTTATTTAATGATTTTATTATACCTACATTAGTGAACACTGGGACAGTAGTGGAGGTCACTGTACCCATCACCAGCATTGTAAAGCACAGTACAGCTTGGGAAAGGAGGTCTCATATTTCATCGCCTGATGTGAAATACAATACTACAAGCCAGGTCCACATCTTCCTCTGGAAACAGTGGAAACCGGCCCCTGCACAAACAACTCGTACATATTGTGTACACACCTCCTTCAAGCTGAAGCGTACCTGCAATGCATTCTATCACTGAGCTTGAATTGTGGGTAACGTTGGCCACACCGCTTACCAAAGTCACTCTAATCTCATGTTCAAGCAGACTTGGACCACACTCTAACCACTCCCTAATACCTACCAGCACTTGGCAAAAAAGCCGGCATGGGTAGGTGTTCAGCAAGAATCATGTGTTACATCTGTTCTCCAAACCAAAAAGAAATTGATCACAATAGTAGTACTCTCCCAGTGGTCAATTCAACGGGACTGACTCTCAATTGTGATTGCTTCTCCATCTTGCAACGTAATTCAGACCGAGAACAAAAGCCGAGCTGTTGACCTAACTTACATGGTGGAGTATTAAAATGACTGAACCAGAAAAGATTCAGCTTGCTGGCACAATCGTACCTTGTGACTGATCATGTTCTCCTCTGCAGGCCGCACATGATTGATCCTGTAATGAGAAAAAAGCACCGACTTCGCTATCGCGTGTAATACAACAGTTACAGCACGGTTCAGAAATCTCAAGGGGAACACGTGTTTATTAGTACCTGTGACGAGGCCTCAGGTGCACATTGTGTCTGACTGACACGACACACAAGCTTAGATACAATCTGAGCGTACTTAGAGACAAGAGTCATGTACTAATGACAACGAATCTCATGTTGAACAGTGGCCAGAAACAGAAATTGGGATTACGAATCACCTCACCAGTCCATCAATGAGCAAGTCTAGGACAAGACTTTGGCTGACCATACCTCTTTCCAGACAAGTCTACTTGTCCCTCGGTACCAACTTGGAACATGAGATCAAGTCCTAAGTTGATCCAATTAATCTGGAGGTTAAGGAGCTCAAACTGCAACTGGTCACCATCAAATATAAATTATTTGACCTCTGACACCAATTTCAGGCACTCTAGCAACAATAGCCTTTCGAATGTCACAACGCATAAAATTGTTAGTGATTATAGTCACTTCCTACCAGACCGTAAATATTACAAGCATCTACAAAAGCCGGCCAGGCTAAGAAAGAAGGTTGAAAAAGTCATCACCAGCTGGCTTTGCAGCACTGGGCTTACTGGACTTCTCTTTGTCACGAACACCAAACGATGCAAAATCAGGAGCCAGAGCGTCAAATACATCGACAGGGACAACCTCTGGGGGACTAGGAGCATGACCTGTGCTGCTTCGCTCACTCAAGAAAGTCTGGTCCTCGAGGCCACTGATCAACGAACTGGGAGTTTTACCGGGGAGATTTACCTGTTGTTCCCCAAATAAAGCAGACTGTGGCTCCGTAACAACTGTGCCGAAAAAATCTAGACTTGCAGAGTCCGTGCTGGAAACCGTCTCATTGTTCAAGTTCATAAAATCAGGAATTCCTCCTGCGTTCTTCACGGCATCCACTCGGTTGAGAGATGCCTGCTCCCCAAGAAACGCAAAGGCGTCGGAATCGGCGTTCTGAGTGGGCTTGCTACTGCTGAGGTCGAATAAGTCTGGAGCTAATTGCGGCAATCCTGGGCTTCTGGTGGCAGAAACCTTGTCCATAGATTCGAAATCCGACAAAACGTTTGTTGTCGACACTTGCATGCCCAGAAGGTCCATGACCGATTGATCCGATTTGGACACAACATTTGAAGGGGTCTCGAAGCTGAGAAGGGAATCGTCATAAAGCGATGTTGCAGGACCCGTAGATTCAGACCCGAAGTCGAGCAAATCAGGCACTGCTTGAGCTGGTTGCGAAGCCTTCGACCTGCTTGTAATGGTTATCTTGGAGCCCCCAGGTGGGGGCGGAGGAGGGGGCAGCTTAAATTCGCCGGATGAAGAAGCCGTCAATGCGAAATTGCTCATCTTACTTCTACTTCGGCCAGGCCCACTCCCTTTAGGTTGTTCCTTGTTTGCTTCTTTCACAGCAATCTTGGACGCCACCGGCGAACTCTGCACACTGGGAATATTGTCGATCGTGCTGGAAGTGGAGATTGCCGGAGAATGGGGTGCTGGAGTTTCGTCGTCAAACAGATCGTCAGTTCTTGTCAATGAAGACGAACCATTCAATTTCGGACTCATGCCAGGGCTCGAGTTCTGCAGAATCAACAACACAAATCATCTCGTCAGAGAATGCTTTGCCAGGGACTATCGAAACAGGAAGCGTTAGAAATGAAGTTCTCAATACGATCAAGATACTTACAGAAAAGTCCGCCCAGTTTGATTCCGTTGCATTCTGCTTGTGGGGGAAGGTAGAGTTATCATCCTCGAACGCTCTCCATTCGCTGGTAGAATTCACTTCACCAACATTCCTTGATTTCTCCTGTCTATTCCCGCGTTTCTCAGATAAAATCCGTTCTTCAAACGCAGTGAACTTCTTTTCCACGTGGTAATCATCGGTGTCCGTATCAAACATAAGCCCATCCGAAGCTGCAGCAGATGAACTAGAGCCGGTGTTCCCAAATCCACTGTAACGCGAAGCACCGGACCCACCGCCACTTGATTGATAGCTCCCCTGTCCAAAAATGGTTTTAGTAAGCTTCTGAGCTCGACTCCGTTCCTGCTTCAGATAATCGTCCTCCATTAGCAGCTTCAGCACCTGCTTGGCTTTCTTCCGCACAACCATTCCATGATCGACACTATACAATGCATGTGATAAATTAGTCAGGAACAATATACATTCACATAATTTACGATACCATCTTCCCATATTTGTTACAAGTAACAAATTCACAAAATAACATCTTACACCCCAGAAAAGGGAAAGCCGGATGCTCAGATCTTAAACCAAGCGAGACCGACGAATAAGTCGAGCAAAAAATATCAGATGAACAATTAAGATCACAAAATACAGCGCTTGAGTAAAGTGATGCGCCAGAAAAGGGTGAGCCAAACATACCCACGCTCATTAACATAATTGAAGCGTGTTAGATCCTCAATAAGATCTCTGTCTGAGCTGAACTCCATAGTTACTTGCTCTGGACCGTGGAAAAGCAGAAACTCTATGACAGTCAGAGTTTTCAAAAACTGCCTCCAGTACTTCTTTCCTATTAATGCCAACCTGAATGATCCAAAACCCAACAGAGACCCCCTCATTATAAATTTAGGGTTATGACAACAGGTGATCGTACGTTGCAAGTTGCAATAAAGTACCAAGACTAGGAAATCAAATATAGTACAACAAAATTTAGAAAATTCACTTTGTTAGAAAACAACATGACGATTCTGAAGAATTTCAAAACATCATTGAACTACTTCGAAGTTGCAAAAATCGTATAATATCACGTAATATTTTACAAAGGGTTTTATTCGTTCGGAACAATAAAAGAGATTACTTCATATGATGAATATACCAACCTCGAATGAAGGACCTGCATGATACGTGGATACTCATCCATCCGGCAGCAGGATTCGGATATAGCAGCCATGGTTTTTGTGGCAGGGCCCCATTCGTCATCGTTTGTAGCTTCTTCAGTCACACTGTCACAAAATGGCCAAGAGAATCATTACACTCACAAATGCTGAATGCCACCGAGAAACGAGAGATGCTACATAATGATCACGACATGCTTACAGCTGAGAGGTCGTGACATCGGTCAGCATCAGCCGAGCAGAATTGATCTTGTCCCTCAGAAAGAAAGAAGCCTGCTTCCTGATGTTGTCGTAGTCCACATTCCCCAAACCCACCTTCTCTCCAATATTCTCGAGGTATTCCATTTTGTAATTTAGGCACACAGATTCACTGCCCTGCTTTGCAAATTCGAATAGAATTTGGCTCACGCCTCCATCCGTCACGCCTCTAACCCATTCACATCACAGCCAGAATGCCCAAACTTCCCGTCATTCTCCTCTGATCCATGCCTTCCTGGGCCACCCTGCATCCTAACCAAAACCATGGTCAAACATCCTCCCAAAAGGCGACTGAAACAAGGCAATCACCACACAGATCTCATTCGCAACCTCATCCGTAACGAGGACTAAATTCCAAGCCCCTCAATCAAAAGCTAACCTAAAAGGAACAACAAACACTCTCATGACAACACACTTCTCAACAATGCAATCAACCACTCAGCTGCCCGACAATTGCACAATCACATCACTCTCATTGCCTGCACTCCTTCAAAGCATTTTCAAGCCAGTATACTAATAAATGCTCAAACAAATGATCTTAAATTCAGAAACAACAACACAAAACTCAAAGACGAAAAAAAGTAGTCAACTAGGAACTTCTCATGCCTACGGCAAAACGGACAGACCTTCCTTTATTCCAAACACAAAGCAAAACCCGGATCTACACCACTTCACACTCCAACAAATAAACGTTAACCTCCAAATTCAACAAATTTCTCCAAATTCCTTGGCAACAATAATCAAGGTCGGTTCAACTATAATCCACCACCACTGCAACGCATACAACAGAACGAAAACCACAACTCTCAAACCACGAAACCCTCACTCGCTCAACGACGACGATCAGATGCCAGAGCGCGACTCAGCCAGCAATTGCACATCATCAATTCACCATCAATCGCTACTCCTGACAAGACTGAAACATGCGCAACTTCCACAATACGGAACCGATGGAGGAGCGGTTTGGCTTCACCTGCGAGTCGAGGGGTGCAGCGTGCGAGAGAGTGGCTCCGAAGTAAGGGAGGGGCAGCAGCAAGGCAGTCTCGCGAGACGAGACAAGACGAGACAAGACGCGCGCTTCAAACCCCAGCCTCGCTCGCTGTGAGTTCTCTGCTGCAACTTCGGAATACTCTTCTCTTTCATGCCCTAAACTCGACTGAGCAAACTCTGTTTTTCTTCATCCATCATTTCAGGCGGGATTCGTGGGCGTTCGTCCGCTCTCCGTCGCGTTGACGAGTTCTTCGCTTGATGTTTTTCATTTAGTCGTCATTCGTCGACAATGTGTGGACGGGATTGTGCTTCTGAATTTCGTTCGTCCACGTTTGTGACGGTACACCGTTCACTGAATATAGTGTGGAGGTATAGGTAATGTGGATGAAAATTGAGGTGGACCACATCAATTCTAGTTTTGGATGAAAATTGATGTGGACCACATCAATTTTGGTTATTTATATAGTATTAATATGTTATTATTATATATGTTATTATTATATATAATACTAATATTATAATATATGTTATTATGTTATTCATATATGTTATTATTATGTTATTACGTTATTATTATGTTATTATTATACTATTATGTTATTATTATATTATTATGTTATATTATTATGTTAATATTATATTCTGTTATATTATATTATAATACTATGTTTATAATATTATGTTATATTATTTTATTATGTTATTATATTATTATGTTATTATTTTATTATGTTATTATGTTATTATTATGTTATTATATTATAATTTTGGTTTTGAGTACAACTTGTAAAAACTTATCCACATCAATTCCCGTGTCTTTTATTTTGAAACAAGCCACACTATTTCTAATGGACATGATTTGATGTGGATGGAAAATTGAAGTGGACCACTTTAATTTGCGTTTAATGAAATTAGTGTAGGAAATTTCAAATAGCCTAGTCTACACTATATTCAGGGAACGGTGTAGCGGAATACTTTTCATCGTTACTGTAATTGTTTGGACACTTTCGTTCGTTTCGATTTCGTTCGCTGGAGTTTTTCTTCGTTCGGTTTTCGTTTGACTTGACGGGGTTCAGTTTGGGAGTTGGTCAACAGTTACAGTTGGCCAGGACCTCACACAAAGCAAAGGTATGAGCATGCCCAAGGGTCCCACAGAGCATCCCATCGGTTCTCCAATCTGGCTGTGCGGGCCTGGTTTGCTAGCCCGTTTCGATGTCCTCCGTTAGGTCCACCGGTTCTCTAATTTGGCTGGGCGGGTCCCCAGCCAAACTCCCCCGCGTTTCGCTGCTATTCGGGGAGTGGCCCCTGAGCTCTTCTTCGGAAGAAACAAATTGGACTTCGGGTCTATTCGCGCCTGGAGGTACGTACCTGCAATTGGTGGTTCCTATTTTCATTTTATCTTGAAACTGGTAGACCTATTCACACTAGAGAACTGAGAGTTAGTTTGAGTAGTTTCCATTCATTGTTGTGAGGGGTGGTAGGAATGAAGGCATTCGCACTGCAACCGCTATTTGCATGGTCATTAGCTATTTCCTTCTGACACATTGAAGAGGAGATACAGGGATGAATCTAAAATCTTCTGACACATTGAAGAGGAGATACAGGGAATTGTTTACACATGCATCATGCACCATAACCGGAACCTATAAATGACACTTTAAGTTGCTACAGTGTTGGCAAATGTCTTAGGATGACCTTCAAGGCTGAAATTGGTACCTCTCACCTACCTACGATGATTGGTACATTTTATTCAATAGAATGTTCATTTTACAAAGATATTAAAAACACATGTATCCCCTCCACTAAATCCAAACCACCGCCTTACCTTTGCTCTACCTCGACTACCAAGCTCATATTTTCATCCTTGCCATGTCAATTCTACACCTAACACCATTTCTGGTGAGAAACCACATTTTCCTAACACTGCCATAACATCCCATGTACCTCTAGGTGCGAATAGACCCTTCATCTCAGCTTTTTGCACCTATTTCAGCGTGTTTGCTTTTGGGATTCTCGGCACGTTTTCTTAGAGTACCTCCACCCACCCTAGATGGTATGGATAGGGTTGGCAGGTAATGCCCCACCAGTCATCAAGCGCCAAGATAGGTTTATCTTAGCTTGATTTGGATGCATCCCAATTCACCCCGAGACACAATGTTAGTCGTCATGTCATGGGATGTGGCGTTGAGGGCCTCTCCGCATTATAGTGTTTTAGCGTAGATTAGTTTGTTACTAATCTACGGATTTAGGGACGTATGAAGGCGCACCACATTCATCCGTGGATGTTTTCCATTCACTTAGGGTTGTGTGTGTGTGCGTATAGCACCGCATACGTCCTTGACTTGAAATCTTTATCAAGTCAAGCTTTGTGAGTGAATTAAAGAGTGTTTAGTGATTACCTTTGCTTGTAAGTGATTGTTTATCATTAGTGAAGGCTTTGCAATATCTAATATTACTTACTCGTTGATTCTCCCTTTGTAGACTGCGAGACCCTTGACTATCGTAGTGATTCACTAGTTATTCACTTGACAAAGACCCTCTCATATCTCTCTTATTTTTCCACTATTTTGGCATTTGAAAAGTTGAATAAACATGGAAAGAGTAGAGGAAGAGTGGATTATAAATATCGAAGTTGTGTGTGCAATTTTTGTTGAGCTGTGAGCCTTAGAGAAGGAACTTATGCTCATGTTCATGTTTTGGAGGTAGTGCGAACGTTGATCACTGTGGTGGAGTGAGAAGTCTCAATTTATCATCCGCTGCGATTGTTATCCAGCTAAGAGATTTTGTCTGCAAGTGTGATACCCGAGAGCTCGTGGGAATAGGGGTTGAGATCCCACGAAATTGGGGCACCTTAAGGACTGGAATTGGAATAGTCTCGTAAAAGAACATCTGTCGACTTTTGAAACGCTGGGACGCGCGCTATTGGGGAGCATGTGGAAGATTGTGGACGAGCAAGAGAGGCCCACGTGGCGGGCACGTTAGAGGGATTTATCTCAAATTTTGAAGGAACAAAGTCTGAGGAGCAGGGAGCCGGCAGCTAGGCTCCAACGTGACAGCATGGTATGGGAAAAGAGGCAGGGCTTGAAGATTGCAGCCACAGGCTTGGGACGTAGTCGAGGTCCCGTGAGTGTGACTAGATACTCCAACAGGAGCAGATAGGCGGTTGACTTCGGAACCCGGACTTGAGGAGATAGCGCCGCAGGGTGCGAGGACAGCGGGCTAGCGCGGCAAGGGCGCGGATAAGGGCCTACTGCGGGCAAAGAGGGCGGGGGATAGAAGTCAGCTAGGATTCTCACTTTTGGGCAAAAAAATATGCCTCCAAGTATATTTTTCCGCAGCCCTTTGTAAACCAGACCGATCAATGACAATCATCTATTTCGTGTACCTCGGCTAATCGTGGTTGTTGAGTAGATCTTAGATGGGAGTTAATGGTTAACAATGGCGCATTGAAGTGAACGTATGGCGGGAAGACACGGGGCGGTGGCAGTTTGAGGTTTGCGCGCTTTTCGAGGGGGACCTGGCTCGCCTATTCCTGCTCCGGAGCTCTCATTCTGCGCGTGACCTGCTGTGGGTGTTTGCTCGGCGAAGAGGACGGACAGTGTTGCAAGTTTTGTCAACTACTGCTAGAGTTCGCATGTGGGGTTGAAACTTCTATTGCATTGTAGGCGTTGGCGAGGCGGCACTATAAGAAACCCGTGTTTTTTGTCACGTCCTGAATCATGTCCCAGGAGACATGTAGACATCCGAATTTACATCCCTCTGACGCACCAACGTGTGTAACACGTTGTAACGCGTGGGGACATCACCAAAAACGCGAGGACATCCCTGCGACAGGGACGATTTTTGGAGATTTTGGGAGGCTGGAAATGATGCCAACTGGGCGCCACATAGACGACACCTAAGCGGCAGGATGACGGGCAGTGCCACATGGCCAGAAAATTCATCCTCTCCATTGGTGACGTGGCATCTGACGTGGCATGTAACGTGGACCCACGTGGCCTCTGATGTGGACCCGGGAAAGAGTGACGTGGCGTGCCACGTCAGCAGAGATTTGCGTGGTTTTTTTTTCAGATTCGTGTTTGCGGGGACGTCATTGGTAACATGGTTGTGTTTTTTAAGACGTCCCGGGTTGACGTGGAGATGTCCTGCTCGACGTCTACGCCAACGCTACCTGGATTTTGATGCTGATTTCGTTGAACATCGCCATGCCCTAGAGGACGTGGCGATGGACATGATCGCGTCCTCCAATATGTTGCCGACCCATGGTCGTCGGCACTGAGGATGTCATTGCAGACGTCTCAAAGAACTTATGCGTGTCTGACGTGACATCCCCTGATGCATGGTATTGTTGACGCTGTGTATGTGATGGTGTTTTGAGGGACATCAAGAGATGTTGTACAAAACATGAATACGTTGTACAAGACATGAGTATGTTGTACAAGACATGAGTACAAGACATCAATACCTCATCTTACATGTAACATGTACATTCATCCAAATTCATGCTTACTGGCCTACTTGCAAATGTGGTAATATGATATACACGCAATTTAAAATATGTCTCCATAGACACGGGGATGTTTCAAAAGACGTCCCTGCATTTCCTAAGTGCTGCGGCATACGTCTTCTACAACATGGTCACGTCTATATGTCGCTCACAGCACATTGCATGTCCAACACTGCACCTCTAACCTCTACACTCTAAACTCTAACCTCTACACTCTAAACTCTTACCTCTACACTCAAAACTCTAACCTCTATACTCTAAACTCTAACATTCTAACTTGTAAACTCAGTCTACACTCTAAAACTCCAACCTCTACATTCTAAACTCTAACTACTTGGAAAATGAAGGCCAAAGTGAGCTTTGTGCAACCTCAAATTCTACTTAAAGATCTCATGACCTAACTATGGCTGCAGCAGCTAACCCTAGCCGCCTCATGACCTAACTATGGCTGGAGCAGCTAACCCTCGCCGCCTCTATTCATCCAATGAACTTGACGAAATTCATCCTACTTGATGGTTATGTTTTGCAAGACACGATGATGTTTTCCAGGACATGTCAATGTTTTGCCAAACACTGCTGATGTTTTCAGAGACGTCTCTGTGGGATGTCCTCAAAGACATGTAGACGTTACTCGAGACATCTTCAATTGGATGTCTCAAGTGACGTGGACCTATACACAGAATGACGTGTCACCTTGTCCGACATGGAATTGTGTTTGCCATGTAGATGAAGTGCTGTAAACTACAAAATATATAATATGTCCACATGGGTAAGCCACCAAGGACTTTACAAAATCACCCTAAATTCCTTATAATTCGGGTTTTGGTAGAAAAGTAGTATTTTAATATTATATTAATTAATAAATATTATTTAATATTTAAATATATAGTACTGAATTTAATATGTCTGCTTTAATTACAGAATAATCAGTTTTTATAAAATATTATTATAATATTAATTAATATTTTGTATTTTTAATATTTAAAATTAAATTTTATTTTGGAAACCATTTTGATACAAAGTGGACAAATCAAAAATTTCAGAGGATCAAAGTTAATAAATATAATCAAAATATTCTTCAATTTTATATACTTTATTTTTTTTATTTTAAAAAAAAAAATCTAGTTTTAAAAGGCTCGTGCCTTTTAAGTTTTTTTTCCTCCTCTTGCAGACCGCTGCCCGTTTCGTTGTTTTTTTTAACGTTGGGCTGCTTTCTACCTTGCACAACAGTAACTTCGACATTCTTACCTCAGGTGAAACGCTTGTCCGGTGCCAGCGTGGCAGTTTTGCGTCACCCAAGATGTCCTCGATGACGTCCTCGGAGACGGGCGGGTTGTTGGAGACATCATCGCGTCTCCTATTTCGCAAGCGCGTTTTGGGACCCTCTCACCTCCACTGTTCATTATTGACGCGTGGACATCCTCACGTTCACGGGGACATTACTGGCTAGCTCTAAGACATCAAAAAAACACGCTGACATGATTAAGGACATAACAAAAAACACGGGTTTCTTATAGTGCGGTTGTGCGATTGAGGAAGAGAGTAGGACGCCCAAAAGCCTAGCGACTCAGCAATTTCAGCGATTTGAAGATGAAGAGAGGGTGCGCGTCAAGGCTATTGGTTTCACCTGCGGAGCATCGGAGCGTGTCGTAGATGCGCATTTTAGCTATCATTGAAAGTAAATGTTACGATTGTAGAGTAACATATCCTGGCATACCAAATGCACTTAGTCAGGAATGGATCGAGATGGGCCTCTGAAACAGGCTTCGGAAGAAAATGCCTAGCGTCACGTGATGGCATGGATGAGTTCCACCGCTGATGAAACTTAATCTTGTGGTTGGAGGTTGTGGAACATGTTGCTACCATCTAGAGTTTCTACAAGGTCATCTCTGGAACTTCGTTAGAGCTCCAGTGACTCTCCACCTGATATGAGAAGAACACATGCACTTTGGAAAATGCAAAATATCATGGAGTGCAATAGAGCTTTCGAATGACTTCAGAGAAACAAAAAATAAGGCAGAGAACCCACCTCTTCAAGAAACCCGAAACCAAGAGCAGGGTTGACAACAGTGAGTAATTTGAACGTCTTCTGATACAGTTTTGTGGACTTTTCTTAAGCCCCTACTCACATTGCATCAGCAACTCGAGCATCAATTGGTGTGTCTTCATGGTATTTTCAAAGCGCGGCATCTGATGCAGTAGCAACTTTTTGCTACAAACGTCCAACATTAATATAACTTAAACATTTTGTTGTACAAATTCAATGATAGAAAAACACAGAACTGGGAAGAGAATGTAGACACTGTCCATATCTCATCCAAAAAATGAACGCAGTGAAGACATCTATTGGCAATATATACTGTGGGAATCCGTTCCGACAAGGTTTCGGAAGTTAACCTAAAAATCCGGCAAAAACAAAAAAATTAGTTAAGTAAGTGCGATAGTCTAGTCTAGAATAGAACCTATAGTCAGTTTGTAAGAATAAAGACGGGTGAAACCGATTGAATCCCTATTCAGCCCTAAAGCTGCTAAACGAATGGCCGGGATAGTTATCAAAACTCCGGGGAAGTTTGTCATCCGGAGCTGTCACCATCAGCCGTACTCTTTCCGGAGGCCGGTCTAACGGCCAACTACAGAAGGCCGCAACGCAAGGGAAACCTCTTTCTTTCTTTCTTTCTTTCTTTCTTTCTTTCTTTCTTTCTTTCTTTCTTTCTTTCTTTCTTTCTTTCTTTCTTTCTTTCTTTCTTTCTTTCTTTCTTTCTTTCTTTCTTTCTTTCTTTCTTTCTTTCTTTCTTTCTTTCTTTCTTTCTTTCTTTCTTTCTTTCTTTCTTTCTTTCTTTCTTTCTTTCTTTCTTTCTTTCTTTCTTTCTTTCTTTCTTTCTTTCTTTCTTTCTTTCTTTCTTTCTTTCTTTCTTTCTTTCTTTCTTTCTTTCTTTCTTTCTTTCTTTCTTTCTTTCTTTCTTTCTTTCTTTCTTTCTTTCTTTCTTTCTTTCTTTCTTTCTTTCTTTCTTTCTTTCTTTCTTTCTTTCTTTCTTTCTTTCTTTCTTTCTTTCTTTCTTTCTTTCTTTCTTTCTTTCTTTCTTTCTTTCTTTCTTTCTTTCTTTCTTTCTTTCTTTCTTTCTTTCTTTCTTTCTTTCTTTCTTTCTTTCTTTCTTTCTTTCTTTCTTTCTTTCTTTCTTTCTTTCTTTCTTTCTTTCTTTCTTCGCATATTGCGCTCTCGCTCTCTCTCTTGCGCGCTCTCTCTCTCCTCCCTCCTTCTCCTAACTGTTGGTCGTTAGGGTTTGTCGCATTGACAGTTAGAACGGACGTGTGTCTGTTAGCGAGAGCTTTTGTGAGGACGGTGCGTATTGGGACAACATCAAGAGAAGGTGAGGAATTAGGCAGAACCGATGAAGAAGGGCGCCATGGCCAAGAAGAAGAAAACAGACAAAGATGGGAATTATGCCGACTGCTTCGGCTTCTCCGGATAGGAACAGACGGAACAGAGGGTGTATGACGAAGTCTGAAGTTTCCAGAAGTACGGAGGTGAGGAGACGGAAGAAGAGTCCGGAGGGGAAGCTGAACCAGTGTCGGACTCAGCAACAACGAATACTCCAGAAGAAGACCGGGGGGCGCAGAAGAGGGCACGAGATAAGGAATCGGAACCGGAGAGTCCGGACACCAGTATTTCCTCCGGATCGTCAAGCTCAAACGAGGCCGGGCTGTCCAAGGAAGCCAGCCGGAAGAGGAGGAGGCTCGACCCAGGGAACTCCAAAGGCCAGATGATGGAGATTGATGAGATTTTGTACGGCCTAAGTTGGAGAGTGGAAGCCCTCGAGGAACTCAACGTCGCCATGAAAAAATGTGTGGAATAGGTATTACCGGAGCCTAGATGTCAGCCGGATGGAAAAGGTCATCCTCCGGATAGAGGACCTCTAGGATAAGGAGTTTTTTCTGAAGGCGGTGCATCTACAGGTCACCAAGTTGTACCAAGCCAACACGGCATTGGAGAAGCACGCAACGCACTTACAGCAAGAAGCAGCACTGGCGGTGGTGGCCCGAAAACAAGCGGAGGCAAAAGCTAACGCATCGGCAGTCGCCTTGATGGAGGTCTGCGAGGCTCTGAACTTTCCGATGGATACGATTAATCGGAGTAAGCTCTTCACCAAACCAGTGAAGTAGGAGAAGAAGGTGACCCAAACCAATATCTTTCAGTTTATGTTCGATCAAGCAGAAAAGATGGGCCACACCTGGGAACAGATGCAGCTTCTCGTGAACAACATCACCGAGGTGGATCCGGAAGACAGGGCGGCCCAAGTATCGGAGGATTTCATGACCCCTGACCAGGCCACGGCTCCTCCGAAATCGCCATAGTACGAGCCGGCTCCAGCCCAAGGGACCTCGATGAATCCAGAGGACCTCGATACTCCGTCACCACGCACACCGACTGAAGGCATAGTGTCTCTTAATCCCAGCATGGGTGAGATATTGAAGCAACTCCTAGATCTGCTAACGCCTCCAACAATGCAACTACTGGATCCTCCCGAGGAGACCGACCTTCGGGCACCAAGTTCGTATCTAGGAGGCTGGCACACGGACCAGGGAGTCATTCTGGAAGTTAGAGGGACCTGGTCAGAGAGGTCAAACCAATTGCCGAGTCGGAATGATAGTCCCCTCCAGTTCCGGAAGCTGCACCGGAGCAGCAACCTACGCCTCTGGACTCCAGACCTCCGGTGGCAAGGGTTTCCCCAGCTGCCCAACCATCGACCCGGAAGGTCGACTCTTCTCCATCAACACCGAAGAAGGGAAAGGGTAAGCAACGGGTTCCTTTGGAAATATCTCCCGCACGCAGAAGTGGGAGAAATCGAGCGTCGGGTGCCCCATCTTAGGATAATGTTTAGATATAGGGTTTTTGGGCTGTAATTCCAGACCGGCACCAATTAACGATAGGGCTTAAATTGCACCCGGCTGCGGATAGAATCAACTGCCAGTTTTTGTAGCTGAAGGTAGGAAATCCGGAGTCCGGAAACTTTTCCGGGATAATAGGATCTAAGATCCAATATGACACTTTTCCGAATTTCGCGGATCTACTAGATAAAATCCTCCGGATTTTTAGTAGATAGGAGGAAGACTAAGATTAGGGAACTTAGTTAGTACTTAGTAAGGGAGTTTTTGCAAAACTCTTTATCTTGTTTTCTTACGTTGAATATACTCCACACCTTTTTTGTACTAGATTTTCTTCCTAGTCTCGTTGGTGTGGAGTGTTGCCTTTGTGAGTAACGGAACCATTCTGGTAGGGGTTGTTGTGTAAGAATTCTTCCGGAGTGGAGTGATATCATGTTTGCTAGAGAGAAACCGGTTGGGACTTGTATTAGAAGATCGCCCGGAAGAGCTGGAGGGCTATTGCAGAGGTGTTCCTTGTAGTCTCCAGGGTCCGGAAGAAGCCAGGAGGGGAAGAGATGAAGTGCAGAGGTGTTCCTGGTAATCTCTGGGACACGGAAGAATCCGTGATAACCTGGATTCCGATGGAGGCCGAAGTTTACCCCCAAGATAGGAAAAAGCCTGATGCGTAGGTCTAGACGGAGTACTCTTGGTAAATGATAACACCTGCTTCGGAGAATCACAAGCGTACTTACCGGATAGTCGTTGTAGTTCGGACTTGTCTTTGTGTGACCGCGTCCGGAAAGCCATCCGGATGATGTGAGAGTCTAAGTCTAGTAGCAACAATCAATCACCGGTTAGCGGAGTAGGGAGGGTGGGTGCCCAGCCACTATAAGTTCCGGGGCAGTATGTGTCTAGCCACTTGAAGTTACGAGGCAGTGGGGAATCTGGCCACTTACACAAATTAGGATCAGTGGCCTTCCGGTCACTCGTTTAAACCTTCTGGAAGACTCTCTGAGGGGGAACAAAGAATAATCAAACTACCTACCGGTTGTCCGGAAACTAGTTTCGGAAACCATTGTACAAGTTTTGGACTCTGAAAGGATCCGGATCCCTAGTAAATGAGTGAATAGAATAGCTAGCCCATGAACGATTGATTGGTAGTTTAGTTTTGTAGGATATTCTGAGAAGAACAATAAGTCTATGGGAACGAAACCGGAGTGGTTTACTTTGGAAGCATTTAGTGGCGATTTAGTGCATTCCCGAGGAATACTGGCTCTACACACTGCAACACCTTCCTTGTCCAGTGGAGGCCTTGACCAATCTCCCCACCAGGTCTTACATCAATGATGCCCAATCGACGTAGATCTTCCCCCGCATTGCTTCCAAGAAAACACTCGCTCATTTGAGCACCAGCCGCTTGGGCTTCTCCGGATGGAAGATTGGGTTTAGAAACCCAATCACCATCTAGGCCTGGGGATCGATGAGGTCACTCGTCGTGAAGCCGTCCTTCAGGTCGGCATGTCGGTGGAATTCCCCGTCAACGAAGTCGTTGTTCTTCTCCGTCCCGGAAGCCATACGTGCACTTCCACTCCAACCTTATCCACTTCTCCAGGTGCACTCGGAGACTTCCATTTTATTGGTTGTCGAGCTCTTCGATCAGCACCATCACCAGTCCTTCCTCCTTCCTTCCCCATGCCACCTCCAGGAGCCCAGAACACCCCATCTTGTCGAGGAAGTGGTATAGTACGTGCATGTCCTTGTCCTCCGACGGATACTCTGGAGTCACCTTCACGATCAACGGCCCTCAGGCAGTTGTGCTCTTCACATTCCCCGGTCTTCCGACTCGCTCTCCTCCAGCCATGGCGGTCACTCAACCTTTCTTCTCTTTAGTCACACTTGCATGCACTGACCTCACAAAAGCACTCGCACTACAAAAATACTACCGGATGCTAAAAAACAAACGGAAATTGGGGGGCAGAAAACAAGAAAGAGAGAAAGAGAAAGAAAGAGAAATAGAGCAGAAACGACAACTATGAAGAGTCCCTGTTTCTGCTCATTTTTATAATGAGCAAGACATACGGAATCCTATAACGGCTATGGCGTCGTTTCCGAAACATTCTGATAACGTTTCAACTTCCGGATATCGTCCGGAATACTATGGATATCGTCCGGAATTTTCCGATTAATTTTTGGCTATCAGGTTGACGACAATTTCTAACAATTATGTTTTTAGACAGAATTCATATTTCTTATTTCTTGTCTAGTTATACTAGTCTACACCGTTTTAATCACTAATTTTTTAAATTTTTCTTGAATCACCGGATTTTAAAGGTTATATCCGGAACCTTGTGGGAACAGATTTCCACATTTATCCATGGCATGTCTTCACTCTTTTTACTCACTCTCACTTGTTGGCATTTGGGCAAAGGAGGGCACTCAATCTCACCTACTCTACAGTTTGATTATGGGCTCCCGTGGTTTTTGGACCTTTAAATTCTATATCAATTCCAAATCTTTGAGATTAAATTTGAAAAAATATTTGTTGAGTTTCATTCCTAATTCTACATCTTTCTACATAAATGTTTTTGACATACAATGTCATTTGAGTCCCCAATTGACTTACGTGATCGGAATTGGGTGCCTCTACCCTTAACCAGTACCAAAACTTTATCTCATACTCAGGCCCGTTTCCTGATTTTCACATCATTGCGTTATTTGAATTTCACATCATTGCATTATTTGAAGCAGACTTGCTACCACATGAAGAACCCTTTTTACCACCCAAATTATTAAATTAATTGAGGATTAAGCCATCTACCATACAAATACTTTGCATGCATCATCAAAAGAATAATATTGATGTCATAGTACAATTTGCCACACTTACTTCCATCTGAAAAAACCTCAACGCACGTCGGTTATATTTAACAATAGCCCCACTTACACCTTCCTAAACCTCAATAAATCAAAACAAAAATACGGTCCCATCCATAAAATGCAAACACGACACAAACTCACCATAGTACACCTTTTCCCCTCTCCACATATTGTGACTATACCCCTTTAAAATTTGACCCCACATATAGTTACAACACAGATGGCTCCTTCAAAGAACCAACAGAAGCAAGCCCTAGACATTCGCATAGAGAAAAGGCAAGATATGGCGTAGAGAAAATATTGGATATGGCATGTATAACTCCACCAAAGGAATAAAAATATCCAAAAGACTACATGGACTTCAGAATATCCAAAAGACTACATGGACTTCAAAATATCCTCAGAGCAGAAATGATAGCCCTCCATAAGACCCTCCAAATTTTCACTACACACTATCCTAATGAACCTGCATACATCTTTATATACTGTATAAATGTCTTGTATTTATTTAATACACAATTAACACACACTACCACCCTTAACCCCTAAATTTCCAAGAGTCCCCTTGGAAGACTCTAGAAGGTTTAGGCAAGGTTCCTATGGTGTCATTTTATAATAGTTTTCTTTGAAATTTGTACTGTAGATGGACATCACTAAAAGCTTTGTGTGAGTCGATTTTTTTATGTCAGTTACTTAATAAGTCTTAATTGAGATCCTACGGTTAAAACTAGAGGTAAAAGTTTTTGTTTTGTCCTTACTCATTGCACTAAAACAAACACTTTTGATGTGTTTTTGGTGTGAAGTTGTCAAAGAAATTTAGGAGTTAGTAGCCACTTTGACCAAATCATGCTAGTAACATCTACCGTTCAAATGCTACAAAACTGCACACAAATTACAATCGTCCATAAAGTCAAAATACATGTCAACATAGACGGAAATGAACAAGGGAATTAACTAGCTAATAAAGGATTAGACAAATTCCATAGAAATGCCAATTACCTGAATGAACATGTCCACGCAACCTCATACTAATTCCAAAGTGAAAGTTGGTCTTCTATGGAAGACACCTCGAATTATGGCCCAATAATATTTTTAGATAAATTTCTCAAAAAGTTTGGATTTCATCTCGGAAATTTTTCTTAACATAGACAAATGGATCGGTACCAACAACATTGATAATGCACTCTCTACAAACTCTTGGAAAAACCCCACAATTATAGATTCACAAAAAACATGCCTTATCAAATTTCTACTCTTTGGAATAGAATGGTTTCCATCTATATCATGCCCAATATGCACCTCCACGGATCCGGACACATGGCTACACGTACTCCTAAAATGCCAAAACCATCACATACATTCTCTAATTGTCAAAAGACACAATAAGGCGGTATGAGAAATCCAAAAACTAATTTTATCCTCTCAAAAATCGGGGTGCTTTATACTTATGAACACTAGAAGCTTCAACAACAACCTACAAGAAAACACGGTCCCTCCATGGCTACTTCCATGCACATGTGGAATCCAAAGACATCATTGGAATGCGAGATTTAAACCAAAACTACTATGCGTCAAAGGGTTATTATACAAAGATCCTCCACCAAATCACATGAATACAAACCTTACTATCCAATTTATCAAATTCAAATATAATAATGATAGATTCTCCCCCAAAGCAATCGAAAACAAAATCAATAAATATCAACCATTTATTGATGACATTGTAGCTTTAGGATGGAAAGTTGACTTCCTCATTCTCATTGCCGTTGGAGCTAGAGTCACTACCTTTATTCCCTCTATGAAAAGCCTCAATAAAGCATTGCATATCCCCATTAACCGAATTAAAAAGACATTCACAAAAATTAATATTATCCCTATCCAACATGCAATGTCCATACTTCAACACAAAGGAAAACTTGAAAACAATCAACCGCTCCAAGAAATATATAATACTCCTAAAAACTTATCAAAAACACACATTTAACCGATACATACAATCTATTGGTATGAAGCCATATGGCTCTTACTAGCCCTTGGTTACTGGCTATTAGTTAGTGGTTTTTAGTTACATATTGTTTATTCTCGAGAGGGGGGAGTAGTTCCATACTACTAAACCTATGTCCAATGGACATGGATTATGTGGTGGAATAGACAGACACTTTATTCACTTGGGCCCCTTTGCGGACGGGAGTTCTTCTTAGTCTTTGGCAATGAGAGAGATCAACAATCACAAAACAATGAAGAATCTTGGAAAGACAAATTTCAATCAAAATTCAAGATCAAAATCATTTTGCATGTGTATGAAATACCACATAGTCTGTAGCATGGTATTTATTGTTTTTTTGTGTATTTGATGTATTATGTGTTGAATTCCTAGCTTTTCCATGAGTCCTACAACTCCAAATCATGATCTAATTTTTGCAGAGTGTTCATGTAATGTGTGCACCAATCTGAACTTCACATTTCACAACCTAATTCCTCATGAATTTCATGCAAATTGAGTTTTCACCAATGCAGAGTCCCAATTTGGGTCTCGTGGGAACTGAAGGGATAAAATACCGTTCACCGTGATCATGGCGTCTGTTTGTTGAATCCATGGAGCGAATGTCCACAAGACTACAGTCGTTTGTGGATAATTCCAATGAACATGATGGAAAGCACCCGTAAGTCCCCGCAGGTGCAGCAACCGAGGAATGAGGAGGAGGCATGGGAAAGAGATGAGGCTGCAGCAGCAAAGGCATGGCCTCGTTGATCGCACAACACCAGGATCTTGTGCGCCACCACGCGTGGGGTCGTTGATAATTACTTCACGAACCCACGATGTAATCCTCTCTCGCACGGCACTCTCCCGGCCCCGCCACCGGCGTGAAGGTGCTCCCAACTGCCTTCCACATCGACCCTCGCGCCACATACACAATCCTCGCTCCTCTCCCTTCCAAAAAAAAAAGAAGAAGAAAAGAAGACCCGTCAAATCTCACTCAAGAGTATAGTCAAGAAAAAGAAGTGACAACTCTCTCCCAATACCAAGAGTATACCACTGAGGATAATTGAAACCCCGGCTGCTGTTCTTTTTCATCCAGGAGCCCCCAAATCCATCGTAACCGGTGGAGATTTGAATATGGAATATGCAGCAACGCGTCGTTGGTTAAGAGGAAGCTCGTTACAAAATTTAAATTAGCCGTTGATCACCGAATCCTACGTTCCCTCGACCGGTTACGTAAGGTAATTGGTTGAAGGAGATCTGTTACCGGGAAGGAATCGTTGATCCCACGACTCGCCTAGCCAGTTACCTAATACGTAACTTGGCCACCAATTCAATCCAGGGCTTGGATCCCTCTTTTGTGTTAGGTGATGAGCCCCAAATCATTCACTGCATTATCACCAAATATCTTCATAATGTCGGACCACAGTCTGCAAAATATACCAATCTGGAAGTAACCACCGAAATTACCCCTTTTTCACAAGTAGAGTTGATTGTTTGATAATACATTGTACCGTAGTGGGTCCTTCCCTTCGTTGTACTCTTTTTGACCAGTGAAAGAAAAGAGAAAAGAGGTGGGTTCATCTGAGTTACGTCAGAGAAGAGGTATGGCCATTTGCCATGGTGAGAGCATCATCCTTGACAAAAAAAAAACCTCGCCCTGCATTTATGATTGGCCGGCCCTCCTCCCAACCCTGTTTCATAATTTAGGGGTGCCTACGACACTATTTTAGAAATTTAGAAATTACTTTTGGAACCATAGACCCACTGAATTTACACATAGTTATAATTTCTGCTTTTAATTTTTTATCAACAATCTAAAAATAGGGGGATTTTTGCCCCACCAATGGGTGCCCGCTTGGGCCCGTTAGTCATTAATACGAGGGCGAGGTTTATCATTACGGTTGATGGAAGTGACAAACGGAAGGGGTTCCAGGGTTACGTCGTCGTTGGTCGCGAGATGAAGGTGGATGACGGAGAATCTTCTGGACACATTTGTCCTTGGTAGCGGCTTTCCGCTCGCGGTGGGCAGCGACAGGTGATCGAGGGGGATAAGTAGGGGTTTGCGGGGGCCTTGTTGGAAGGTTAGTCGTGAGGAAGGAGGGAGAGTGAGGGCGGCGGCAAGGGAGGAGCGAGAGCGTGAGTTTGGGTTGATGAGCGAGGGTGGAGTTTGTTGAGTGGGGGAGAGCGATGACGGTGGATTGGAAGGCCGGGGGCATGGGGAGGCAGGGCAAGTTTGCGCCGGTGAGGAGGGTGGACGACGGGTAAGGAGGAGGAGGGGTTGGGTAGAGGAGCAAGAGAGGATCGAGAGCGCGAGCGAGGACGTTGTGAAGGTGAAGGTGAAGGGGGAGACGAGGGGATGGACCCTGCGTTGTGGGGGAGCCTGCCGGATCACATCCTCGACCACGTTCTGGTTCACTTGCCGCTACCGGTTCTTACACGATTCAGGTGCGTTTGTAAGCGGTTCTATTCGCTGTCCGCGACGCGGAGCTTTCTGAAAGGGTATCCGTTGGCGCTGAGCCCGGTGTCAGTCGCGGAGCCATGGCTGGTGCACACGCACGCCGGGGTGTCGAGCGCGTACATCCCCGTGGCCAACAATTGGTTCGAGCTCTCGCCGTACTTCGTCCCGGACCCGTGGTTCTCCGACGTGCTCACGAGCATGAGCGGGCTCATGCTGCTGGCGCCCGTGGCGCAGGCCGCGGGGCGCCCCGTGAAGATGCAGGTGTTTAACCCGTTCACAGGGTTCGAGCGCCGGCTGCCGCCGATCGGGCACCCGTCCGCGGCTCAAATGCTGGTGGACCCGAGCGGGGAGGGTTATCAGGTGTTTGCGCTGTGCGAGAATCCGGACTCAGACATGGAGGATCATCACCGGTGGTCGCTGCATCGGTATGCGTCGCGGGGTAATGCGTGGGAGCTTCTGTCGTCGCAGCTCCCGCTCGCAATTCTGCCCGGGAGCGCCACGATCGACGTGTGCGACGGCGTGGTGTACTGCACTGCTGGGTACCGCACTCCGCAGTTCGGCATCTGGGCGTTCGACATGGTCCGGAAGGCGTGGTCGCGTGTGCAGCTCCCGTTCTTGCCCGCCATGGCCCGCTGCCAGCTGCTCTCGTGCGGCAAGCGCCTCATGCTCATCACGCGGATGAAGGCGGAGGCGTCCACGAACGCCGCCGCCGTCCTCCACATCTGGCAGTTCGACCACGCGCGGAAGGACTGGATGACCACGCTGGAGCTCCCGGACGAAATGGCCAAGCAGAACGACAACTGCCGCGGGAGCTTCTCGTGCGTGGCGCACGGCGACCTCCTCTTCATCATTTCCGGGGAGAAGCGCGAGATCAAGGTCACCGTCTTTAACTTGGCATCCCACCAGGTGCAGTACGCTCCTCCGCTCGTTGCAGCTGTCACCTCTGCCAAAAGCTTCCCTTTCTACCCCAGGCTATCGACCCTCGTCTGATGAGTTTGACGTTTCGGAGCTGCTTGATCGGAGAGATGGTGTGAGTTTGTAAGAGGGATTATGGTATGAGGAACAAAAAAAAAGTTAAAGAGATGTGAGGGAGGGTCATAGATGTGCAAAACATGCTTGACGTGCCCGGCATGGGAGAAATGTGCATCTGTTCAGTGGAATAACAGTGTGTATTATGACAATGAGAGTGGATTTCTCTTGTGAAATCTCAGCTTTTTGTGTAAATGATTGTATGTTATTGTCTAAATGGATAGTTGTGTATGTGATGCGCTCATTTGTAGATTATGTAATTCCAATCGTGTTTTCTGTGTTTGTCACGATCAGTGGAATAAAAGTGTGTAAAATGACAATTTGAGAGTGGATATTTTAATGCATATTCTGTCTATTTTGGGTATATGATGTATGTTATCATTCGAATGGATATTTGTGCATGTGGTGCGCTCATTTGTAGATTATGTAATTCAGTCTTGTTTTCTGTGTTTGTGTCACGATGAGAGAAATTTCTATTCCCTGTGATTTCTTTGCTATTATTGGGGTATGCTGTAAATGAAATACATTGGAGTGAGTGTTCCAGGAATATTGTTGGTACTTTTAATGACAGGAGAAATATGAGTTAACTGAGATTTTAGAAGGTAAAATATAGCCAAGGACATTGGGAATTGGGGAATATACTTTGCTTGACGATGAATGCATTCCGACCGTATCAGTAATCTTCTCGAACCCCTTACTGACTGGACCGTGACTACGTTTCTCCGAAACTACTCCAAAACTGTTTCCGAGATGCTATGAAACTCATTCAGTCATCTTGTAACTCATGACAATCGTTGCTTTACGTTAATGACTACAAGAGGACATTTCATTTCTTTCGATCCAGCGGATCAAAAGACACATTTGAAGGGTTCAATAAAAAAAAATCTTCCTTGGGTGGATAGGGTCAACGTACTTTGACTTAAAATACTCACATATTTTTCCACTACACATTGGAAAAGTCTTTATGGAACCACATACATTGGAAAAGTCTTTATGTTCTACCTTGTGTTAGGTCATTGCATGCTAGAAATCACAAGTAGTTGAGGAATTTTTATAAGGAAAATGGTCTTGCAATGATTAGGGGTATTGAGCTCATCCATTTTTTTAGCAGAGCAATTTTATTTCTGATTGAATATATTAATTGTTGGATCTAAAATGAGCACAATAGATAAAAGCATCATTCCTTATTCTATTAGAGGAAATTTGAGAATTTTCTTATTCTCATTAATTTTACTTTAACATGCATAAAAATTAGAAAAAAATTCTCAAATTTCCTTATTCTATTTTTATGCATGTTAAAGTAAAATTAATGAGGGCTGCAAAGAACTCTCTTTCACTCTTATCCGCCACAAAAGGGTGCACTACTCAATTCTATTATAGTACCATTTAGCTCTATAGTACCATGCCTAGCTACTGATGTATGAAGTGCCATAATTTTCTTTCCTATTATTCCAAAAATAACTAAAATAAAGTTCAATCATATTGTAAAGCTTATCATAATTGGTCTGTTGAAGACTAAATGCAAGATGCAAGAACTTGACCGTGTGAGCGGTCGGAGAGCAGCCGGCGTGAGCGGTGAGTGGTGAGCAGAGAAATATAAGCAGATTTTTAGTTTTGTTTTTGGAATTATAAACTATTAGGACCTAAAGCCGTGAAATTTTTGTCAAGTATGATAATTGATTTTTGTTTTGTAATCCTAAAAGTGGGAGACGATATTTACATTATTAAGGAATTACACATACTATAGTGGAGTATAGTATCCTATTGCTCTGGAATTAAGCATTACAAAAGATTGATAAGTGCAATAAAAAATCCTTACAATGACAAGTATAATGATAGACGATGATAAAGGATGCCTATTACCGTGGATAAATACATATGGGTGAAGTTGAATAGGGCATGGATTACTTACTTTGCCTTGGCAAATGATATGGGACATTGACATGTTTAGATATTTTGAAACTTGATTTCATAGTAGGGTTGCCGCTACACACACCCCTTAGGAGGTGATTTAGAAAAACCAAATACTAACTCATTTTGTTTGGGCATTTCTCAATTATTCCATGCTCTTAATTTCATTCAATTGCCATATGTGGATAAATTCATAGAATTTTTGTGCATATGCTGTGATTAGAAAGAGCACAATACTTAATGGATGCCATCAACTAGTATTCAATCAGTCTAGTTAGTGGAGGGAACACCTTTGTAGTCCTGAACTAGATCAATCTATTGTCATGTGAAATTCTTGCTCAGTAAATAAGATATATTGCAGATGCTCTTAGAAGTTGTCCCCCCAACACCTGTTCATTTAGTTGAGGGAAAGAAGAAGAAGAGGAAACGCGGACTCCTCTTCTCAAGTAGCAAGCAGTTGAAGAAGGCAAAGGATGGGAAGACGTAAGGCTCAGATTGTAGAGGATGACTTAGGAGATACTCCTCGTGTCCCATCTTTTGAAATCGGTGCAAGTATAAGTTTGCCAAGTATTGGAGAGGTTGGTGGATTGCCAACAATACATATGGATGACGACATGCAAGACAAGGAGAAGGACGAGGGCAATCATCACTGTGAACATTTGGTATGTGATCTCAATAATACTTCATTATTTTGTATTTAATAGACGTCATTTCAACATGTTGTTGGTAAAAAACGACATCACATCTTGTTAAAATACGACATTTTTCATGTAGAGTATTGTGGCCGACAGTTGCACCTTCTGACGTTGAAGAGTTACAGAACAACAAGGCCCATGATCTCATTTGCTAATTCATTGAACTACTTAAAACAATTAGATGAATATATGGTATTCTAATGCGTTACACATGTATAACCAAAGCAATTGACATGATTTAACGATCATATGCTTATAATATCTAAATGATTATCACCATTGTGTACAGTTATACCGTAACGAGGATCTAAATGTGCAACTTAAATGTGCCAGTAACGAGGATCTAATGAGTTAAATCCATCAGAATATGAATAAGATGAAGACTGTACGATACATCTACTTCATTGTGATTTTGACCTGAATCAAGATGTTCAACTTAATTTGATACTTTCGGTAATTTGTAAATATGAAGATTTGAAACCCTAAATCCCTCCCATTTTAAATGGATCTGGAGATTAGTTTAGTCTCTTTCACTTCTAAGAATTGCGATGCAGGAGGAGCAGCCTTCGATTGAGTGTCGTGAGGAAGAGATATATGAGGGAGATTGTGACAACATGAACTTGAGCGCGTTGAATGACGAGGAAGACGGGCGCAAACATGAAGCTGAGGACGGCACGCATGCTCCCGACTCGGACACGCATGCTCCCGACTCGGACACGCATGCTCCCGACTCGGCAGTTGCAGGTGAGTATCCCGAGCTTTGTCCATTCTGTGCATTAACTTTGTCACAGGTGGGCTTCACCTTCGCGACTCCCAGCACAGGGAGCAACCTTCGATGTCCTCCAATCTATACCAGTGACGCCAAGGGTTTGAATCCGAAGTTTGGATTTAGGGTTTAAAGAAACTAAACTTGCACTAGTCTATACAAAGCTATACGGGGCCGGCGAGGGAATGGATAAAGCTCTATGGGGAAAGGCCTTTAGAATATGGCAGTGGAAGGGTCGCCGGTGCCGGCGAGGATTACGACCCTGATCCAAGTTTGCAGAAACTTGTTGTGAATGGAGTCGCCGTTGACGCTGAGGGTCACAACCTACACATATATCATTCGGAGAAACTCGATGTGGAGGGGGTTGCCGGTGCCGACGGGGGTCGCGACATGGATTTCAAGCTTCACAGAAAGACTTAGAGGAGGGGTCGCCAGTGGCGGCGAGGGTTACGACCCTGATCTCAAATTCGTAGAAACTTGTTGTACATGGAGTCGCCGTTGACGCTGAGGGTCACGACTTGCACAAATATGATTTGTAGAAACTCGATGTGGAGGGGGTCGCCGGTGTTGGCGGAGGTCGGGACATGGATTCCAAGCTTCACGACAAGACTTAGAGGAGGGGTCGCCGGTGCCGGCAAGGGTTACGACCCTGATCTCAAGTTTGCAGAAACTTGTTGTGAATGGAGTCGCCGTTGACGTTGAGGATCACGACCTGCACAGATCTGATTCGCAGAAACTCGATGTAGAGAGGGTCGCCGGTGCCGATAGATGATTCCGTAAAATCGAATGAGGATTGTGAAGAGTTTGGGGGGTGCCGACATTGGCAGGCCTCCTTGGCTCCGTCAGCAAAAAGCCACTAAGGTTACTTCTAGCTCGGATGATAAAGTTGTGTTTGAATGAAGTTTTGTGTAAGCACTCCCAAAGGGCAGCCGGTGCTGGCGGAGGTCTAGAGCACGCTCTTGAGAATTTGATGTCATTTCTAAAATGGTATCACACAGTAGAAATGGAATTAAGAGGAGAAAGTTATGCATGAATGAAGTTCTTTCTTGACATACTTCATCCACGCATAAAACACTGCTCCAAGCTCAATGTTTAACGTTCCACACCATTTTAGAAAGCTCTTCATAAGCTCTATAGCATGGTTGAATTCAAATAGACTTATCATTCACTACCGAGGGGTTGTCATTCATCACTACCCTTTTAAATGTGCCTTAGAGTTTCTTGTAGGCACTCCCAAAGGGCTACCGGTGTCGGCAGGCCCCTAGAGCAAGCTCTTGAGACTTTGATTCCATTTCTAAAATGGTATGTACCTATATAATAGGCGACAGTCTGTCCGTCCGCCGCTCCCTAACCCTAATCCTAACCTTAAAACCCTAAAAATCCTAAGAACCCTGAAAACCCCTACAAACCCTAAAACCCCCTAAAGCCCTAAAAACCTCTTAAACTCTATAACCCTAAAATCCCCTAAAGCCCTAAAAACCCCTTAAACTCTAAAAACCCTAAAATCCCTAAAAACCCTTAAAACTCAAAAAACTCAAAAACCCTAAACCCTAAACCTAAGATTTCACTTGAACATGCGTCCTGTTGTTGGTGAACGCCGTGTGGATTTATGCAACCGTACATTTCCTGAGTGGCTCCTAGCGCTGGCAGAGGTCAGGCTGGAGAAGGTGAAGGATGACATGATCAGGTGTCCACGGGTGATGATTGTCGGCAATCACACCTTGAACGGTTTGATCAATGCCGTCTATGGAGGAATTGTTGACATCGAAGCAATTGCGCATGAGTACTTCAGCGGTCGTGCCATCCTTGCCGCGCGAAATGTCGATGTTTTGCAGATCAAGGCACGACATTCCGAGGGATGCAAATTGCAATTTAAAATATGATACGTCGAACAAATTTTATTCTAAGGAGCACCAATAAAAAACCTTTCCCGGTCGGAACAACGGGTATCAATACTAGTGCTCCTCAGAATAAAATTTGTTTGACGTATTATTTTAAATTGCAATATGCATCCCTCGGAATGTCGTGCGTTAATCCGTAAAACGTCGACATTCTGTGCGGCAAGGATGGCACGACCGCTAAAGTACTTGCGCGCATTTGCTTCGACGTCAGCAATTCCTCCATAGATGACATTGATCAAGCCGTTCAAGGTGTGATTGTCGACAGTCATCGCCCGTGGACACATGATCATGTCATCCTTCACCTTCTCCAGCCTGACCTCTTCCAGCACTAGTAGCCACTCAGGAAATGTACGGTTGCACAAATCCCCACGGCGTTCACCAACAATAAGACGCATGTTCTAGTGAAATCTTAGGTTTAGGTTTTAGGGTTTTTGATTTTTTGGGTTTTTAGGGTTTTTAGGGGTTTTAGGGGTTTTAGGGTTTTTAGGAGATTTTAAGGTTTTAGGGTTTTTAGGGTTTCAGGGGTTTTTAGGGCTTTAGGGGGTTTTAGGGTTTTTAGGGGTTTTAGGGAGTTTAGGGTTAGGGTTAGGATTAGGGAGCGACGGACGGACAGACTGACGCCTTTTATATAGGTAGATAGCCATCCGCTTTGAATTCCATAATACCAATATTGGGTGTTAATCCAACTCTTCCAACTTCATTAGAAGACTATCCAACATTAGATTTCCGCAATACATTTCTTCTTGCTACTCTTGGCACATCCTTTATCCCTTTATTTCCGCCTCAAACTGAACTCCTGGGTCGGTCCTTGTCAGACTTTCATCATCACCTGAAAAATATTATTGTCAAGGTTTTCATTGTTAAACTGAGTCTTTGCTTCTTTCCAACAAGGGTTATCTCCATTATTTGGAACAATTCTATCAACAATTGTTTTCTTCCATCGGTGCAACCATGAAAATATGTCCTCATTTGCTTCAAAAATTATTATTTTTGTGGCCTTTCTTGCAAGCATATGCATCATACATAAAAACCTATGAGCTATTATCATCCATGATGTAGTATGATATTATGATGAAATGATCTCATCTATAACAGTTGGACATTGTGTAGTGCGATCTTTGGTTCAAATATTCCTCTTGGTGCTAGGTTCTGAAAAGATTTGTTCCAATTTATTTACCCCAACAACTAAATTATCTCCAATTGGAACTACAGGTGGGTGGTGAAATACGTAGATAATAGATCCCATAGGTTTGTAATCCGCAATATTTTTTGACCAACTTTGATATCTACGCGAAAAGCTTTACACTGTGAAGCACATACATACTATCCCTTCATGATACAATATTCTGGACCATTTGTCACACTTAATAACTTCATGACTACCTCAACATTCTCTTCTGCTAGCAATATAAAAATTACATTTTAATGAGGCATCCACTTCGAGATGATTTTCATGATAGTTTTATATTCTGTCGTTGTCTAGAATAATTCTATAGGACCTTTCCGCCAGCCAAATATTCATAACGCTGGATTTCCAAATTTTAAGCCCCTTCAAAAAAATCAGTTGCCTTCCACTTTGATAGTAGACTCAATATTCCTAGGGCTTTGACAACTTGCAAATTTGAATTCCAAGTTCCAAAGACCTTCACTTTCAACAAACAAGTTTCTCCCATCTGCATTAATACCAACTTATCCCATATTTAACTCAATCTAAACCATGCAAAGTTCAGAAATAAAGATTGTTGTTGCATTCTCCCAATGATTTAAGAATCTCTCGATGATTTCAATTCAATTTAGTGAAATTCATCTGGAGATGTCTAGATGATACGTATAGTCCAAAGTCCAAATTTAACTTGAAAGTCTAGATTTAGTTAAACATGGCATACTTACCCTCGTGCTCCGACTTTACATGGAGGACAACCTTGGAAGGAATGAACATAGCATATTTTTCTATAGTACCAAAGCAAGTGTTCTCTATTATATGGACCCATTTGCTCTTAAATTCTTTTGTAACATACATTGCAAAAAACTCCAATGCCTTTGAATCTTGAAATTTCTCCACGTTTCTGCTCTACCAATCTTTTTTATCATTTGAATTTCCACAATCTTGTACAACTAACCACTTGATAGCATTATCGATGTTGGTTCAAAGCTTTGTCTTATCTGATAAAAAGTACATAATTCTCGCTTCCATCTCTAGTGTAGACTTGGGAGAAATCCCAAAATACACCTTGGTTCATATATTTCTTCTTCAATGGTACGTTGACATGGTAAAATAAAATTGTTTCTAGTTGCACCCTTATAACTATCTAAGCCCTGTAGTGGACATTCTAGGCCTCTCGCTTGCCTTTAGTTTCTTTATGTTTTGACCACTTTACATGTCCATTTGCGCATCATTCCGTGCTTTCTCTGTATGAAATCATAAACTTAGATCATAGGATTTATACATTCCATCTATTGCTATCAAAGAATCATCGCTTACTTTAGCCATAGAAATATAATCTCAAAATTGCAAATTTATTTTTGCAACCATAAGATTACATGTATCTTTCTTCAACACTGTAAAAAGTTTGCCTATCATTGTCTCTTTCATTTGATGGATTCAAAGAGCAAAATTTCTTCCAAATTGCCCTAATTTTCCTCAATGTTTCCCCTACGGTGCTATGAAATACTCTTTCAGTATTTATTTTGTTCTTCTTGCACAAAGCCACAAGATATCAAAATTCTTCATTGTATACCAATATTTGAGCAAACCTTCTATCAAAAATCTTCATGGAGTTACTTTCCGCAATTATGGCAAGTTTTCAATTTTATATAGCTGATACTTGACAAGTATGCAAGATGTGTTGCCTATCAATAGGCTCCCACATAATAAAGGGTAGAAAATTATCTTTCTTTTCCTCAAAAGTATTGCCTGACATGCTATTCAAACTTTTTTAAGAAATCGTCTTTCGTCCTCTCTGTATTGAAGACATAAGATTCAGTAGAATTAGGAAGAAAATACTCCATCACATGTAAAGTCATCATGTTTACCTCCAAAAACTCATTTTCCAAAAACCGCTTAAATACACCCTCCGCATCTGGAATATTCAAGATCCTCTAATTCGTTTTTATGTTGCAAGCTAGACAAACTTGTGCAGCATTGACATTCAAATACACTAAAGATCACATTTAGAGCCTCTTTCCATGCTCTTCCCACCCCGTCATCTCTGACGGGGTCGAGTCAGTTCCATGCAAAGAATATTGCACCCGACCCGTCATTAGTCTGACGGGTGTTCTCCAATTGACTAGGTATGCCAAGCAAGCTTTACAAGCCCTTCATGTATTTTTACAACCCGTCATGCTAATTTGGTTGCACATTTGTCAGGTCATTAATGGCTCGCAATTAAGGTGGGAAAGCCACAGAGAATTTTCTGACCTAGTTGATAGGGCATATCTCATGGAACCTGTTCTATGTGACCATTTCTTCTTCTTCCATCCTTTCTTTACAAACCTCACCCATAAGAGGCTTCTTCCATATGACAGACTTCTTTTTGCACTTGATTTTGTCAGGTTTGTGTTGCTCTCTCAAGTTATTCTTCAACATGATGGCTGCTTACTTAGTTTTTTTTTGGAAAGAGTCCTTTGTTGGCCCAAAGTGTGCATGTTTTGTGTTTTTTTTAGTGGCATGCTGTATTTAACTATTTCTGGACTTTGCAAAGTCCAGAAATAAGGAAGAAGGATTTTAGTCTCGTAAAATAGTCGCACCAAAGAATATGAAAGGGATACCCAGTTAATTTATTTTATTCATTCAGCCGGATATCTCCGGATGGTTTCAATGATACATGACTAATCGAATATAGTGATAAAACAAGCGTGAAATTTCGTTCGTCGTGATCGACAAAATGATAACAACTTTCAAGCTAACACATTTATAAAACAACCATGTAATATGGTGTACTGTACATTTCTGTGGTAATATCGTGTAGAAGATGAGTACAGTGCATTTCAGAGCTTGAAGCATTGACATGCAAGGAATGCCGTTCAGACATCCGGAGATATCCGGTCGAAAGCAAAGTACTAAAAATATAATTGCTCGGCTGTTCAAAAACGACAATGCTACTCTGGAATGAAGTCTCTTTACAAAAGCGTTTGATACAAGACCAAATGTAGGAAAAAGCAGTGACTGGTCTGAGCAAAATTTGTGGATCTAACAACAAATTCTATCCTTGCACAACTTCTCTGAAGAGCTCTAAAGATCCTTCCAGTGAGCCGGTGCGTACATGTCCGAATCGACATCAGACCCTGTGTCACACCCAGTTTGAAATGGGCTGCAGCCGCCATCCGAAGAAGATTCCTCCTCGTCTTCATACCAGGGGTCGTCCTCCACCTCTTCTTCAACCGAAGCAGCTCTATCAAGGGTCTCTTCCACATCGGAGTCGATGTGATTCTCGTCCTCCGCATCACAGTCGATGCCGTAGTCCTCCTCTTGAACAAACTTGCTTTCAGCGTCATCCTCCAATTCGTCTAGAACACGCCGATCGGAACAGATCGCCCTTCTGTACTCGACTTGTAAGAAAAGCAGTCTTCCCTTCTCCGAACCCTGAGCCTCGCTCACCATCCTTCGTGAAACTCTCCTATCTACCGAATCAGAGACATCACTCTCCCTCTTTCTACTTCCGAAAGCCATCTCCTCTCTCTCCACTGTGGCTATGGCCTAACAAGACTTATGGTTGAAAGACAAAACATATGGATTACTGCAGCCCTGAACCTTCTCTTATACAATCCTCCCCACCAACCCACTAACTACACTTCTCGAGCGTAGGTACATTGATTTAAGTCGCCATAACACCGAGACTGATGGACTTAATGGCAGATGCCAAATTCATGAACGAACAACATGATAGGCCACGCGTGAAACGTCCTGTGATAATGAGATGTGAGAAGTACAATCTCCGCCGCCAACCATCAGCATCACTTCAATCAAATGAAAGAACTCGGATGACTGATATTAACTGTGTAATTGACCGCCCACTTTCATATTAGCAGTGGCATGTCATAAATCAAAGAAGGAACCAGCCAGGAGAATGCCAAAAAGGTCTCTGTCATTTTGAAACAAGTTCCATTGATAGAGAAATTGCAGTATCGTAGTCACAGAAGATCTCCGGATATGATTCAATAATATTCAGAACACCTAGGGAAGCTCAAAATTGGGAAATGTGGACCCCATTGATAAGAATGGTAGATGTGAATCTCGTATCCGGAGATCTCCGGCTAGATCTCACCCACTTGAACAAGGCAATACATGAACATTCGTCCGACCACGAAATTTGTCTTCCATACCCGGAGATCTCTGGTAAGCGTCCTATGAGATATGCGGGTCTGAAAATATTCCGGTGGAATAGACCAGTCAATAATAATTGTGTCACTACTCAATGTATCCTAATAACAGTGAATGGAAGAGCGCAAATCTGGTTCTCTTCACGAAAAGTGGCGAGAGCTGATTGGAGGGATGTCGAACTCTGGACCAGAAAATAATAGTCTTCACAGCCGGAGATCTCCGGTGCTCCTCCGTGAGGTCGAAGAGACTCGACGAGATTTTTCAGAAACTGAATTTCACAGAACAGAATTCTAGGTATTGGGACTGATCACCGGATCAAGGGTCAGCGGCATTCGCTTCCTCTAAGTTCACAAACGCTGCTTCCTTCATTTTACGTGGAATGGATCTCGTGAGTTGGTTAACTTTGCTAGACCAAGTCGCAAACAAAACAGAACTCACATGACACCATATAGGCTTCTCTTGGTCCGGAACCCAAGTGGCTTCCCAACAGTCCTGGTACTTCCGCTTCAGATTCTTCTGCTTGTTATCAGGCTCCCAATACTTAACGAGGAATTTTCCGTGGTTGACATTACCCTCATCCCTGACGACGTCCGAAACTGCTCTACCCTGCCAGACAGGATAGATGTCTGGATCACTAGGTCTAACTAAAATCCAGGATCCGAGACGAATATCACGCCAAGGATTAAATGTGGACTTTGGGGCTTCATTGGCGGGTCCACAGTAAGGCTCGAGAACCTCATCTTCGGGGGTGACATCCAATGGTTGTGGAAGCGATCCTAGCGGATTTTCACCTCCCTCATGAGGGCCTCTCCAATCATGGGCTGGCCAGAATCCCTCTTTGAGCTCGGAGGGCGTCTGTGGAAGTGGCTTGTCAAGCTCGTCGATGACGTCCCTCCAGTACTGCAGGTATGGGCGGATGGAGTCTACGTAACCTGCGCACTTTGACATTCCAGACGCCCAGTAGTCCACGTACTTCCGAAGCCCCGTCTTAATGAAGTTTTTGTTCTCCGTCGCTTTTCTGGCCTTGTCTCTGGCAACATCTTGGTTTCCGATCGGGTTCTGCTCCTCATTACCCCATATGGGCTTGAAAGGGACGGGCTTCGGAGAGCCTGTTGGAAGCCTGGGACGTCCGCTGTCATCTACCTTCCAGAGTTTTATCGGCTCTCTGTTCATCGGCAACCACTCTGCGTCAACGGCAGACTTCTTGAACTTCATGACCGGAACACCATCATTGTCAACGTAGAACTTGAAAAGATGCATATCACTAAGTCCCACCAGACGTGCCGCCCCACTGCATAAAAAGCCATCGACGTAAGATTTAAAGTCGGCCATCTCTTGGATAACTTCCGGCATGAAGGCTAGTTTCTGTGACTTCATGAATGCCTTCATCAAATCCGCTAGAATATATGTACTGCTTTTCTTCAGTTCTTTCGATAGATGACTAAAGTAAGCATCAATATCTTCATGCGTATGTCCGACAACCAAGAAGCCAACCTGTATCTCCTTGAAAACACCTCGAGCAGTTAGCAGTGATAAGAATGCCATCAAGAATTGGTTCTTGTTGTCCTTCGCTGAGTTGTCGAGCTGTAGAAACAATTTCGGTGGCAACGGTTTCGGTCCCTTAAAAGCACTGGGCTCCACGGGCTCTAAAGCGTCGACACACCTGCTCTTTCCCCTCATGAGCGCCGTGAACATCGAGTTTGGAGGAGGGTGCTCGAAGAGCGCGCGCGTCTCATGTAATGGTGCTCCCTCAAGCCGCCTAAAAAGTTTTGCTAGAGAGGATATGGTGGCGTTCGAATCTCCCGGCCATAAAGCAGGAGCATAGTGAGCATACGCTCCGTCGACATGACCGTGAGCCACCATTCCGGTGACATTCATGGGAAGCTGTCCGAGACCAGATGTCGCCTTAGTAGTCCTCCACATGCGTGGAAGGGCCGTCTTCGCAGTGTCCATCTTGTCGTGGATGACACAGAGAAAGGTCAGCGGCTTCGCCTTCGACTCCTCCGTCCATGTCGCGTAAAGCTTCCGGCATGATTGTTGGTGATTCAAATGAGCTTGCCTGTTGCTATAGAAGAGCTCGTATGCGGGCGTACCCTTAGGAGTTGTCAGTAAGAACTGATTGAACTCATCGCAAGTACTGCATTTTGCGAAGGTGCTTCTAGACGGCTTAATAGCAACATTCCCGAAGAATTCCTTCCTTACCCTACTAACTGTGGACTGACTTACTGGAGGGAGACCGTAGGAGTCGTTTGTCTGCAAAATGAAAAATTAACCTAGTGAGAGGAAAAATTTAGAAGTACAATCCAACAGACGGTGCAAAGTACAGAGTAAATCAATTGAAGGTCAATGCAGAACAACGATGACCCAGCCGGAGATCTCCGGTTAAGATACTTGGACATCGGTCGACGGAGCAAGGAGAGTACAAATCCATTGCAATATGCGGGGACTGATAACGTACATCATTGACGCTGGCTCGAATTTGCTTCCAGTTGTTTCCCGCAGGAAGATACTTGAGAGTGTCAATCCGACCATTCCCGACACTCCGCATTTGGTGAGGCATTTGATCCGCGTTGTCATTAATAATCGACGTCATTGAGCCCATCGCCTGTATAGTGGCAAGCCGTGGGCGCTTGATGCCCTTGTTACCATGAGTTGCATTAATGATTCCTCTACTGAAATGTGCGATGTACGTGTGAAACGTGGACTTCCGAATTCCATGGATCGTGTACCATGCAACGGAGCAAACCTCCGATCCCAAGAGCGTGACGTACTTTCTCTTCCGGTCCCCATCAATGGAGTGGAACTGCCCACCTACCGAGATCGCATACTCCTTTCTATCTTCGAAGGATTTGTCATAGAATTTCTGTCTAACAGAAAGAGTCTGGGATTGTTGAAAATACTGGCAGCATCGTTTGGGACAGCACCTTTCCGAGCTGACTTTGCGAATTTCGTCGTCGGTAGTCCTCTTGGTGTACAAGGATTCCTTCTTGTTAAGGTCTTGCTGTCGGGAAATGAAGCGGTAAGGCTCCTTCGCACGACCCCCCAAATGAGCGCCAGAATCTGGTTGTAAGGGCAGGGATGCGAAATGATCAATTGTGCATTTCAATGAACGACCGGAAGGAAAACAACATTCAAGAATGGGCCACGACTCATGACTCATAATTCTCTCCGTGTCTCCCACAAAAACATCAAGGACAGTTACACCAATATTATCTTCTCCCAAACATCCACTTCGGAAATGGTCTGCTGGGAAAGCGGCCATGATTCTCCCAGAGCAGAGCACCAATCCATCTCCGTCCAACCGCTGCACTTCAAGTCCAACCCATCGCTCTCGTGGTACGAATGGGGACTCGTCGGACCGGAGATCTCCGGTTGGAATCATGACATCCGCCCTTCTCCATAAAACGGTCCGCTGGAGTGTGTGAATAAGTGAATCGTATCCGCGTTGCAAGGGAATGAATGGTAATTCTTCCGCCGCGGGGCATATGGCCGTTGGTCTAAGTAATACGAACTCACTAGATCCGACTGGTATGTCAATTCCAAGCCATTGACCAATGGGGTGAACCTCAACAATGGACGCTTCTCCAATTTCGCCTGAACCTGGCCTCATAAGGTTCACGGACATTCCTGACCACAGGACCTCCGATCTTCCTGTAGACTCCTGGGATGGATCATCTTCTTCCGTGAAATTCACATGTCCAGAATCGGAGCACTGAGCTGCGACCATGGCAAGGTCTTCCGAGTCACTCTCCCACCAATCTGAGTCAGACATAGTCCCGTGCTGCATCGGTGGAATCTCGGTTGGTGGCTGATGTCCTGAATGAGAAATTGTGTGTATGTAGAGTCGATTTGGATGACCAACCTCAATATCCTCGTCAGGGATAGCCGGAGATCTCCGGCAGAGTGGATAATGATCGACAACGACGACTTCTTGTTTGATTTTGAGAGAGAACAAAACAGAAGTAGCCGGAGATCTCCGGGAATCCTGCTTTCGATGATTCTGACAGCCACTGGAATCCAGGGGTGAATCCGTGGTTACCGGGCGAGATTGGCAGAATCCAGAATAGCACGGCATGAACAGCCGGAGATCTCCGGTTCAGTTTTTTGGCCTTGATCGAATCAACAGCCGTACGGAATATTCGCGGGTATGGCGGTGTGATACAGTTGCATAACCCGGTTAACAGTTCGGATTCACACGCCAAGAAATTACGTCATCTATATACTCGAGTCGAATATATTTACTGCTTCAGGGCTATGACTGTATCTTCGGAGACGAATTAGTTTAAAATCTCTACTCGAGAGCTCCCGATCGACTCAGAGGACAGAATGCAACACAAACATCACCAATCCTCACAGACAGACAGCGAATACGGAATTATACGAGGGAACATACTTAACATTCCTGGAATAATGTCGATTCGTTTCCCTACAGTTATCTAGCACGATGTCGCGCAAGCGAACACTGTCACTGACTCGCTCAGCTCCCATAGTATCTCAAACATCCTGAGCAAAAAAGGAGGAGAGCTGAGTTGAAGGATACTCTTATCCACCTTTCCATCACCTCGTGGAGGGAAAATTCAGGCGCTCAAATTTGAAACGAATCTTGGGCATGCATGCTCCTTCAAACTAACTGCTGTACACCATCATGATTGTGCGCATTCTTCGACGTGCCCACGACCGAGGCCACATTCCACTCATGATAATGAAAGGCTCGTACTCATGGGATGACCGTATTGTAAGGATACCATCTAGTTCCTAGAGTGCTGCAAATTTGAAAACGGATGATGAAGTATGCCCCATGATGTATCTTTGAATATACTAGGGCCGTATCACGTCTTAGACTAAATCACAGTAAAATGTAATCGTACAGGACTTCTCGTACTCACCTTTGTTAAGTAAATTATACCCTACCCAAGGAAAGGAGACGGCCCTCAGCTGCCTACTAGTATTGTTCATCAGGCAATACAAGACTCAAGTAGAACATCGGCGTTCGTTACCAATTAGAATAATCTCCAATATTGCCTAGTTCGACAGAAGTTATATGGATGCTTGAGAAGAAACGTGCACAAATAACTGAGCAGATGCTTTTAGAAGTACAGCAACCCGGTCCTATGAATTCGGGTACAGCTTCCGTGTTCAGGCTGGATTGTGCATCAGGGTTTTAGGGTTTAGGGTTTAGGGTTTAGGGTTCATGGGTTTTCACGGTGTAGGGTTTAGGGTTCACGGTTTCTAGTTCACGGTTTTAGGGTTTAGGGTTAAGGATTCAGGGTTCACGGTTCACCGTGGAGGGGTCTGAGTTCATGAAGGTTGAGGGCTTATATCACCTATAAATGTATAAATTAAAAATGTTTTATAACTATGAACTATAACCTTAAGTTTATCCATAACCATAACTTTTAAAAAAAACCTGGATACTATAGAGTGTAAGGAAATTTAGCGAGAATTGAACAATAACTATTTAATTTGATACATTATAATTTAGTTAGAGAGAGAATAAAGAAGAGAAGGAGGGTAATGGATTTAATTTTAGAGTAGAGTAGCTGTTGGCGCTTGCTTTGCAATGCATTAGCCCAACCATTTTTATGTATTTATAATATTAAAAAGTATTAAAAAGTAAAAGGTGGAATGGTTCACTATATTGTTGACACCGCGGTTGATTGTAGCGTTTTTGTAGTTCACCGCATGGTTGACTACGTGATAGTTCACTCCGTGGTTTACTGCGCAAATTATGATTTTAGTAGTATGACTAGGAGTTGGCTCTTGGTTTGCAACACATTAAATCAACCATTTTCATGTAGTTTTTATATCACAAAGTATTTAAGAAAAAAGGTAACAACAATCTACATAAAATATGAATATATCTTTGAAACCTATGCATTAATTTGAATAATGTAATAGAATGTGATAGAAAAAAAAATACTATTACAATAGTTCAATATTATTAACTATGGATGGAGATTGAGATAAAATAGGGAGAGTAAAACTAAAATAAATAAATAAACAAGTATGAGGGAGAGTTAGGGAGGGAGGGAGAGACTTGAGGGATTTATTTTTAGAGTAGTTTATATTTTTAGAATATGTAATAAGGGGAATCTAAAAAGAAAATCAAATGTAAAAAAGAGATGGGGAGGGAGAGTAAGGGCGAGGAAGAGTAAAATAGGGAGAGTAAGGGATTCTTTTAGAGTAGTAAGTTAATTATAGAATGTGTAAGTATTGAAATCACGAGGAGTTTAAAAAATATTAGAATCAAGATTAAAAAAGAGATGGAGATGGAGAAGGAGGGGAGAGTAAAACAAAAATAAGAAAAACAAGTGAGGGAAAGAATAGGATAGTTAAAAAATACTATTACAATAGTTCAATATTATTAACTAAGGATGGAGATTGAGAAGGAAGGGAGAGTAAAACTAAAATGAATAAATAAACATGTAGGAGGGAGAGTAAGGGAGGGAGAGTAAGAGAGAGAGAGACTTGAGGGATTTACTTTTAGAGTAGTTTACATTTTTAGAATATGTAATAAGAGGAATCTAAAAATAAAATAAAATGTAAAAAAGAGATGGAGAGGGAGAGTAAGGGATAGGGAGAGTAAGGGAGGGAGAGTAAGGGATAGGGAAAGTAAGGGATACTAGGGAGAGTAGGCGAGGAAGAGTGCGGGATTGTCTTAAAGAGTAGTTCATTATTTTAGAATGTGAATTTATTGAAATAAGGAGAAATCCAAAAATTTAAAAATTCAAAAGTAAAATAGAGCTGGAGATGAAGAAGGAGGGAAGAGTAAAACTAAAATAAGTAAAAAACAAGTAGGAGGGAGAGTAAAGAAGGGACATAAAGGAGAGTAAGAGAGAGAGAGACTTGAGGGATTTATTTTTAGAGTAGTTTATATTTTTAGAATATGTAATAAGGGGAATCTAAAAAGAAAATCAAATGTAAAAAAGAGATGGGGAGGGAGAGTAAGGGCGAGGAAGAGTAAAATAGGGAGAGTAAGGGATTCTTTTAGAGTAGTAAGTTAATTATAGAATGTGTAAGTATTGAAATCACGAGGAGTTTAAAAAATATTAGAATCAAGATTAAAAAAGAGATGGAGATGGAGAAGGAGGGGAGAGTAAAACAAAAATAAGAAAAACAAGTGAGGGAAAGAATAGGATAGTTAAAAAATACTATTACAATAGTTCAATATTATTAACTAAGGATGGAGATTGAGAAGGAGGGGAGAGTAAAACTAAAATAAATAAATAAACATGTAGGAGGGAGAGTAAGGGAGGGAGAGTAAGAGAGAGAGAGACTTGAGGGATTTACTTTTAGAGTGGTTTATATTTTTAGAATATGTAATAAGGAGAATCTAAAAATAAAATCAAATGTAAAAAAGAGATGGGGAGGGAGAGTAAGAGAGAGGAAGAGTAAGAGGGGGAGAGTAAGGGATTTTTTTAGAGTAGTAAGTTAATTTAAGAATGTGTAATTATTGAAATCACGGGGAGTCTAACAAATATTAGAATCAAGATTAAAAAAGAGATGGAGATGGAGAAGGAGGGGAGAGTAGAACAAAAATAAGAAAAACAAGTGAGGGAAAGAAGGGAGGGAGAGTAACGGAAAGGGAGATTCAGCTTTTCCACTAATGTCGTTTTAAATTCAAGTATAATTATTACTCTAATACCCGGTGAACCCGAGTATCTATTATAGTCATATCTAATACCCATGAAACCGGGTATCAATACGTCTTCTCACGCATGCTCACGACATTGACAATGTCATGATTGTGAAATGGACACGTTGTACATGTACGTCATTTCAGCTGATTTTTAACTTCACCCACTGTCATCATGAGCCGTCACACCCTTGAGCCGTCCAGCTTGTCCTCTTTGGGTTTTGGGAACTCCAAGAATGAACCATTTCTTGATTTTTTTGGCTTTTGTCTTCGTAATGTCGAAGGTAGTGAGCGGAAGTGGCGGGAGGGGTTTTCTTTCTTGGTTTGCGGAGTCGGCGTCGACGCATTAGGTTAGTTTTGTATGCGCTGTGAGAGGCCGTTGGTGTGCGAGGTGAGTGTTGATTTATGTGAGGGACATTGAGCGTGCCGTGGAGAGGTTGTTAACTGGATATGGAATGAAGGTCAGAGAGTAGGATTGAAAGAGAGCGAATGCGTTAGGAAGAAATTTGAAGAGCGCCTAGGTTCAGTAGCCAAGAGTGAACGACGTTGCGGTTGAGGGTGGCGTCAATACGAACGACCACGACGTACGGGTGCGCCGATTCGGCAAGTGAAGAGGTATGTAAAGTCTCAAAAATGGCTTCCAGTGAAATTTCAATTGAATTTGCACTGGACTTCATAGAATCGTCACTGGAGCAGGTGTAGGGTTCGGTAAGCTTCATTAGGGTTTGAGAGAGTCGAATAGTACTAATGTTGATAATCGTTCGAGCGAAATAGAAGGGTTTAGGGTTTAGGGTTCTAGTTTTCTGTGCATTCAGTTTCGAAGGGCCGGAATTGAGCAATTTATGCAGTGTTGAAATTTGTTCCACCGAATTCCTGTATGTCAGAACTGGACCATACATTCTAGGGCATTTGAGAGATTGTATAGTTTGTCGTTCTGAGTTGTTGAATGCTTATGTACTGCAGAGTTGTGTATACGCTTTAATCCAGAGCAGTTACTGGAGGAGATTGCGAAATGGCGACTACAGCAGGGACGTGGAATGAGAGTGCGTGGGATGGAAACCGGTAAGTATACACAATTGAACTGTTTATGCTCAGTCCGGGCGACCAGGTGGGGTTCCTTTTTTTGAGTGAGTTCCGAATTAGTTCTATTATTTCGGAGTGGACGAACACTTGAATGATTTTGAAAAACCTCAAGAAATGCGTACTAGAATTCCGATGTCTTTTGGCTATAGTCGATTGGTTTTTTGTTGTCCCGTGAACATATTTGTATATCTATTCATGAATATGCGAATGATTTTGGAATTCCATGAATGTTTGAATGTGTTGTTCCTCACTGAGTCTGCCGAGTCTGGTTCGATTCAATGTATATAGTTTAATCCATGTAGAGTCGTCAAATTTGGCGTTCCATCGAAACATTAGCGGATTCTTCTTCTAGTGTGTAAGGTCGAGTTATAACAGAATTGTGTGAGCTCATTTGATACATATATTTATGTTCTCAATTATGTAACTTGGTATTTAAGTATGTCAAACTTCAAGAGTTATACGTCAAACCTCTCTGTAAATGAATGTAAATATTCGAGTCCTGATATGATCCGATTAGTGCTTCGAAGTGCCGTACGTGCTTCTGCCGGAGATCTCCGGCTGAAAATACGGAGTTCCAGTAATCAGCCGGAGATCTCCGGATGATGTAGCAATCAGATGAATATGTTAATCCTATACAGGCGTTAGTTATTCTCGAAAGTAGCCGGAGATCTCCGGACGTATCGAAACAGTGGAAATTCGCGTTGAGGGGTCATTAACCGGAGATCTCCGGTTCAGGTCAGACATAGACCCGTCAGAGCAGCCAGGATTCCTTCCTTGTCGGATGCACTCGACTTCCCCAAATCAGTCGGAGATCTCCGGGTACTGTCCCCTGCTGGCACTGTGATACAAATTTGGAAGCACGATTCATGGTTTCAATATCTAGGAACTTGTCAGGTGATTTTGTTTCGGATTCTTGTTATTGACCAGACAATTGCATCGATTCTAAACTGCCTGCTTGTTCTTTCAAAATCATCTTGCAGGGATTCGTGGACAACCACACTTCCGACTGAATGTCGACCCGGTAAACTTGGGGCATTTGTAGAGTATTGGCTCCCTGAGTTTGTCTACAGAGGGATACACAATGTCGGCTACGTATACAATTGCCGAAAGAGCATAACCCAGTGGGGCATCAAGCTCATTAAAACCCATGACGGTGCCTGGGAATTCGTCCCTCAGCTTCGGATTGGCAAACGGGGTCACCCCGACATTGGTCTCCAGGTTCTCGAGTTGCAGGGTCTTGATGATGAGGTCAGTCTCGTCATCGTCCAGGAGAATGTGGACTCCTCCACCGAGCCACATATATACGGCTTGATCCTAGAATCATCTAAGATTTCGGATGAGATGGTGGAGACCTGCCAGAGTGAGAACTTTTTATTTGCCCCTCCAACGGGTGATACGTGGTATCCGGAGTACGTGAATGAGCAGTGGAAGTGGATGGCTGAAGCACAAGAGAAGTCCCGAATGCCCGTTCCAGACGCAACTCCCAATCTGTCTCTGACACCAGCATCGACCTTGGCAAGAAAACGCAAGACCACCTTGAAGACTTCGACCCCAGGATCTTCATCGCGGGCGGAGAAGGGGAAGAAAGCGAAGGCCGATGAGCCAGGCCTCGCGATCGAAAGGTGCCTGAACTTCACACAGGCTCACCTCACAAAAATGAAGCGGACTGAAGTAGAAGCAATTGGCAAGGTACTCGACGACGCGTTCAAAAACGTTTACATACACAATAATAAGCCTTTGACAGTAGAAGACCCTGACACGAAGAAGGATGTCGTGAAGCTCGTTCATTTCGATAAGCTGCACCGGGCCCCCCCTGGAGGATTAGTATACAGGGGTATCCAGAAAGAACGGCTTGAAGGAATTATCAACGCAGTTCGCGCGTCTTCGAAGGCCACGGCACCTGAGATTCACATTCGAGTCCTGCCACTGAAGAAGAAACCTGAAGGAAGTAAGGTAGAGTTTTTCGCGACCAAGCCGACGAAGGAGGACTGCCTGAGGGACTCAACACACTTTTACATTATCGGAGGTCAGCATACTGTGGCGGCGCACAAGGTTCTATCACACGAATTGCCAGCAACGTGGACGTTTGAAGAGATCTCCCACTTCTCTATCATCCCGGTTTGGACAAAACCGGACCCCAAAGACATGACCCTGCTACAGCTCTCGCGCGCTCTTAACCAAGATCTGACGGGTCTGCGGAAGGAGCAGAGTTTCACTGAGCAGCTGCAGACGTGCAGAGTGAAGTGGTTTGAGTTCGGTAAACCAGCCCCCCAACTGTATGGTCGTCCTCAATCTGACGCATTCTCGGTAAATATACATTCTCAACCTGAAAATATTTTTTATTCCGTGGCTGTGCTCTATCCTCACAGCAACCAAACCAATCATCCGGAGATCTCCGGCTGCTTACACCCTGTAACTGTATTCATTGCAGACGTTCCAACGGCAAGTGGTGCCAACGGTTTTTACACACCTCGGTAAAACAGACCCCAAAGACGCGAAGGTCCCACTTCTATTCGAGATGGATGATGCGGTGGTCAAGAAGTGGATCCGAATCGACAGGCTGTTCGTCGCTGGAGACTTACCAGACTCCAACGGGAAGACAGGGGACCCAGCTAAGCTGAAGCGGAAACCTCTGGTGCAGAACGACTTCAAGCCTCTTTACAAAATGCGCGCTGAAGACCTAGACTACCTCGCGGATTTAGTGCTCGAGAAGAAGGTCTGTGTGAAGTCCTCCAAAGCGGCAAACCAAGGTACTATGAAAGGGCAGGCGGAGACTCTCGAAAACGCGGCGAACAGAGAGAAGAGAGTCCGTGCAATGAAGAATGAACTGATGCTTAAATACAAGTCGCACCCCCTTCCCTCGAAGTCTGCTGACTTCGTCCCATACACAAAGGAGTAGTGGGAAGCATTTGCCGAAGAGAGGAATATTGGAAGGGTCCAGCTCGAATCCTGGGTCGACGCCGCTAATCACTCTGCCAAGGATAAAGCTTGGCTTGAGGGTCGACTGAAGGCGATAAACAAGGATACCGACCCCACTCCAGACTTCCTCGTGTCCATTTGGAGTCAACACATCATTGAAGATGCTGCCGAGGCCACATCCATGAATGATACGTCCCTGTTCGACTCCAAATACACCTGCAGGGTTATGCCTGACAGAGGGGGCGAGATCGCCGAAGTACTTATCATGCCGGACATTCAGCAGTGGCGTAACGTCACTGACCCTCACTTTTACTTCTTTTTCCTTTACAGCGTTAAAGACGACATATGCCGTGCACAGGTGCTAGATGTGTTTGACTTCAGAACCATTTTCGACCATCTCGAAGTGGACACGAAGGACGGGCGGACGAGGGTCAGATCACCGTCGGTTCTTATCACTGACGTCGCAGGATTCGTTGAATTAAAGAGGTACATCAGTCTTCGGCAGAGAGAGTCCAGAGGCAAGGTAAAATTGTGGGCAACGCATGTCGTCTACTACTTCCCCCACCCTGGTGATGGATTTCCGGTTCCAGTAATTGGGGTCGAGGAGACAGTATACTGCGTATTCCTGTATGAATACGATTCAAGCGAGACGCCTGCTCAGTCATTCAAGAGGCTCTTCAAAGGCCACCCCGAAAGAATGCCGGCCTTCTTTTCAGCCGCTCAACATAAAGAAACCATCCAGCGCTGGAAGCAAACCGGTGTCCCACAGCTGAGGATCTCGGTCCTGGATTCGCTGTTCACGGGATACATCAGAGAGGGTATGGTGGTCGTCAATGTTCATGGAGGACCACATATTACATACCTCGGCTTGGTAAGCAAGACATCCTTCCCAAGCAATCCAATGTCTAAGATTTTCGGTCCGCATACAGTTATATGAATTGGATATCGTCGTCCTAATTTTTTTTTGGTTTGCAGACTCACGACGCGCGGGTCCTCGAGATTGTGAACAGCGAAGATGCCAAAGTAAATGCCGAATCCTGCGCAGAACAAATATTCAAATTCCACTTGAATATCTTAGCTGACGTTACCGACGCCGATCCTGAGGAGTTACTGGAGACTGACATCACTGGGTCGACCCAAGGCGCTGGTGTTCAAACACGGGCTATGTCGAGGATGAATTACACCGGCGAGGTATAACGCCTACGGATACTACCCGACCCGGAGATCTCCGGATGTTTATTCCATTCGGATGCCCTCCATTCTTTTGGACTCGTCTTTATCATTGCCATGTTTATTTTTAGTTCCCCCGGTAGACTCGGACAACTTTGAACCGGAGATCTCCGGGTGTATGATACCGTTTTATTTCGTATTGCGTCTTAATGTATTCCACACTGACTTCGTCAACGTGACGCAGATGACTGATGCCACGATGCTTGATATTGATGTGCGGAATGAACCAAGTTCATCAGCGGTTCCCAATTTTAGACTGGATTCCTTGGCTACAGCCGCTCGGATCATCGGTGCGGGCACCCCAATCGACCCATTGCAGGTAAACGTTGATGAACCACATCCTGCTGTCAGGCGTGCCTCGCCTAGTTCAACAAGCGACTCTACTCTGGACGGTAGACGGCGTCCCTCTCAAATGGAAACCAGTTCGCATTCCGATAGGCAACGTTCTCCTCCGCCAGATCTGGACGATGACACGGCAATGTCCGATCGCCTGGAGTTCGACCACACCCACAGAGCACCCGGAGATCTCCCGCTGGACAACCCTTCCACGACGCGTCCTGAAGTGGAGGTTGTGTCCAAGACTGCCGAGGACCTGACTTTGCGTGACACTGATCACACGATGGATGAGGCATCGGCGCAACAAACATTGCGTGAATTACAGGTTATGAGCCCTCCGCGCAGCCCTCCACAGAGCCACGGGCAGCTGGCTCAGAAAGAGAAGAAGAAGGCAATCGCGAAGAATCCTGTGCCGAAAGTTCCTCCTCCTCCGCCTACAGTTCGGACAAGGGCCCAGAAAGATAAGGTGAACAGTTACTTGTCCATCAAACCTTCTTGATTGTTCTCAAGACAGTGCACTCTCTGCAGACCGTGTTCTTACCACTACATTACTGGTATTCAGGTGTCGGCTGGATCAACACAGTCGAAGGATGTCGGTGGCAGAAGCCTCGCACAGACTGCTGAAGCGGCTGGTGTAGCTCAGACTTCTAGGGATACTACACCTACTGTCCCAGGTGCCTAATATGGACATTCATACTTACGTGCCATCATCTATATAGTGCTCATTCTTTCATCCAGCATTTCTGGGTTCTGAGTGCGGAACACTTTTATATGTATCTTTGCAATTTCTCTAAGCTGTACAAGTTCCTCATCTCAGCCGACGTACTCGTATTTTGGATTCAGGTCTGAAGAAGTTTACGACGATCGTCCGAGAGCCTCCAATCGAGGATCAGGTAACACAACAACGGGTTTATCATGTCGTGTTTGACTTAAATGGAGTTCTTGTGCACAGGGGGGAATTTAAACAGGGACAACCGAGAGACATCAAAGTAAGGCCGGGTTCCACTGAAATCCTGAACTTCGTGGGAGAGAAGGCTACTGTCTCATTCTGGAGCAGTGTACTGGAAAAGAATATTGTGGATATCATCAAGGAGTTGCGCAAGAAAGGTGCTACCATTCCGGAAGGCGCCAGAATCCTGACACAGGCCGATTGCACAAAAACATCATATATGCTTCCATCTCAGCCAAAGAAGCCAATTTTCCTAAAGGACCTGACAGTTTATAATAGCAAAGCGTCGCCCACATCTCCTAAGGATGTCTTGCTTGTGGACGATACCCCACTAAAGAACATCCTTAACGATCCCTTCAGCGCAGTTCATCCGCCATCATGGACTGGGAATACGGGTGAAGCCTGGTTGACCACCATGTTTCTCCCATGGCTCTCCGGACTACTAGCGTCAAATGAGGATGTTCCCGACTTTGTTAGACGGAATCAATTGAAGTTTGCCAGTGATCCAGTAGACAAAAATTCCACTCAGGCTCGCTCCGTGGTGATGGACATAATTTCGGCGCCTTAGAACAATGAAATATACTGGATAGTATTAACTCTATGCTTTGTAAATGTTTCGTCATGAATGTCTGTCGGATTTTGACCTTTCAATTTTGAAGACAAATGTTCTTGTCAGAAACGTTATTTGTTGAGGTCCTTCATTTTATTTGTTATTGTTGGTGTCTCGCCCCCAAACTTCACCCTTAATATCTATGAACTCTATTGAGTATTCTCCTGACCATTTCCACTGCAGAACGTTGGTCTGGGAGGGGCACCCGGAGATCTCCGGTCCAGGATGTGACTTCAGTTCCTCCTACCATATTTTCTCGTCTTTTCAATGTTCAATTTCTAATTCTATGGTCGTGCCATCTATTTCGCAGGTCATAATCATATCTCTCCGTGGTCCTCTCTGCTCGGACGAGGTCCTTGACTCGGCCAAGTCCCGATCCGCGCAGCTGCCTTCCTTTGATGACACCGCAGATGTTATTCGAATACTACTGCGGTATTTCAATGTCGGGATCTGGTCTCCTATGCGTCCAGAGAGGCTCATGGAGGCGGCCCAAGTGTTATTGCCCCCAGACATCTTATCAGATATTCTTTTTTGCTATGCCAGCAAGCAGACTCGAAGGCCCAGCTATGTTAGGTTTCTCCACATCTTTAAGAAGGCCTCATTTAATCCTAGAACAAGGCATTATTTGTGGCCTAAATGTGTTGTTGTTGCAGATCTAGATCCATACAAGAATCCTAGAAAGGCTATAGTTCATTATCTAACATATGGGAGACACCATACAGGACGGGTAGAGGGCATCTGTAAAGCACTAAAATTAGAATAGTTGATTCGATTCTCCGTAGATTACACGCGCCTCTTATCAACGGCTACCCTTCATATTTTGTATGACACTTTCTTATAATGAAACAGTTTAGTACTGGACTCTTACTCTGATTTCATCCGGAGATATCCGGTTGCATGTTCTATCAATTGCGAGTAATTTCTGTCCGCATCTCTGTCCCATTTTTTCCTACCACATGTTTCCCAACCACACATTTGTGATGTACAGTATGTCCATTAATTTCTGTCTTCAGGACTCGGTTCTTCTTCTGGTTTCCACTTTGATTTTCACCCGGAGATATCCGGCTGCATGTTCCGGACTCACGTATTGTCTAAATTCAAATTTGGTCGCTCTAGCCATTTCTTCCTTCATAAGTGTCATTGGTGATGCATTTAATGCTTGAAAAGTACTCGAAACTCCTCGGCTTTTACGCTTCACTCTCATTTATGAGGCACATCTCCGGATCTTTCTTTTAGTCCTTAGTCCAGAATTCACCTCATAGTCCAGAAATAGTTGAATTGGGCATTGGCCCAAAAGAGTGCTTGAGGTGGTGATTTTTCTGATGGCCCAAAAGAGTGGAATTTTTGTGATTTTCTGCTAGCCCAAACTGAGTGCATGTTTTGTGATTTCTTTTTTGTTTCTTTTAGGATCTATTTGTTTCATTTGATTTTTTAATTCAAGAGTCTCTTTCTGGCCCAGAAAAATGCAAAGTTTTTTTTTTTTTTTCTCATTTTATGCAACTAAGTTGATTTTTTCCATTCACATGGTTACTATTGGAGCGGAAGCAATTTATATCATTCACATCACCGTTGTGTACTCTCAGACATGTAAAGTCAAGTAACTATGCCTATTTGTTTGTTCCAAATCATGTAAAATGATATTTGTTTTATGGATGAATGCAGGGATTATTGGAGCAAACATATTTGGGAGCATTTTCATTTGGAGCTCTACTTCAAGCCTTGTAAGGTAAAAAACTATTGATATTTTTTTTTATGGTTTATTTTATTTTCATACATCATCAAAGTAATTTTAAGTTTTTGGAACTAAGAGAAAATTTAATTATGTGTCTTTGGTTGTGGTATTTAGAGGGTTTTTCCACTATGTCTTCATTCAACCAAGGATGGTGGCACAATATTACCACTTCTCAGAATATTGGAAGTGGAGAAATGGAGCTCACCTCAAGAAGCTCAAGTTTTCCACCTTTTGCATCGCAACCGCCTTTTGACTTGAATTTTGATTATCAAATGGAAGATGAACATGAGGATCACTTTGGCAATGACATGCATACACATGTGGAGTCTGAGACACAAACTTTGCATGAAATTCGAGAGAATGTGGAACAAACAAGAGTGTATAAAAGAGTGTGTGGAAAATCAAATGAAATAAATAGATCCTGAAAGAAACAAAAAAGAAATCACAAAACATGCACTCAATTTGGGCTAGCAGAAAATCACAAAAATTCCACTCTTTTGGGCCATCAGAAAAATCACCACCTCAAGCACTCTTTTGGGCCACTTAAAAAAAACACAAAACATGCACACTTTGGGCCAACAAAGGACTATTTAAAAAAAAACTAAGTAAGCAGCCATCATGTTGAAGAATAACTTGAGAGAGCAACACAAACCTGACAAAATCAAGTGCAAAAAGAAGTCTGTCATATGGAAGAAGCCTCTTATGGGTGAGGTTTGTAAAGAAAGGATGGGAGAAGAAGAAATGGTCACATAGAACACGTTCCATGAGATATGCTCTGTCAACTAGGTAAGAAAATTCTTTGTGGCTTTCCCACCTTAATTGCGAGCCATTAATGATCTGACAAATGTGCAACCAAATTAACATGACGGGTATTTACATGGAAGAACTTGAATGGGATCACCACCTCAACTGACATGTTGGGAAGCTACAGTCTTTTGGACGGGATGGGAGGAACAATGAAACTCGCCCTTACTGTATGAGTGCGAATAGTGTAATTACCTTTGTACACTATTTGTGAACAAGTTCGCAATTAGTGTTAGATGCCAATGTCATTGATGACACCACCAAAGAACTTAAAAGTGGCCGTCATACTTTCATTTTCTTTGTTGACTTTCCCCATGTCCAACTCACCCTACCTCAAATCAACCACCCCTACCCCCAATGAAGCACCTATCAGCCATCATGACTTAATTGTTCCCATTAACTTCTCCTCTTTTCGCACTCCCTATACTTCCAAGACCATTCGTTGAACAAATTCCATTCTCCCATTCTCATCATCCATTCTTCCGTTCTCCCATTCTCCGAGATTATACCTCCGAGACTTTTTTTGGGCGGGCTTATACCTCCAAGATTTGTTGAACATAGTTACAAACCTTATGGATTATTGAACCGCGAGCTTGCCCATCTATTGAACCTGCGAGCTTCAACCCCTACCCGCCCGGAAGGATCCATGGAGGTACCACCGAGCTCAACATTGTCACCATCAGCGACCGACCTCGCCCCACCATCACCATATATAATTCATTTCATCCATAAATATCATCCACATCCAAATGTTTAGTAGGAATCATCGATGCTAATGCCGTTTGTCATTCATAGGGATGCCTCCATCCAGCCACGCACCACGTCGGCACTCTATCCAGCAAGTGACGACCATCAAAGCCCATCGTGATGTCATCGCATGGATGTTTGAAGATCAAGCTATCAATGGTAGTTGGGGGTTACATGGCCGTATTGTTCAAGCTTTCCCGGAGCATTTTCAAGCCAAATATTAGACCAAATGATTAAGGCCACTCGCTGGTGAGCCCTTCGTGACACTCTCTTGCCCATTGACCCCGCTCCAGCAAACTCTTTGGAAATCTGCCATAGTACTAAGGGCGCGCGGAAGTGAATTTTAAGTATAGCGGCAGCTGGATGGAGCCCCCGTCGGTCAACATGGGTGCAATGGCTTTATCCAAAACTTTTACAATCATTCGAAATTTACAAGACATTCGGGGTAAAGTTTCCACCCGCCCTTCTTATTGAGCTCGCCCTTACCATTATATTAGCCCCAGATTCACCGTATACTGCCCAATCTACGGACCCCAAAGACATCATCCTATTGACACAAAAATCACACACACATGGATATTTCATTTTATGGACGCACATAGTATCGTATTATTGTCACAACGGGGGCGTTTGACTTGTAGCCCGGAAAAATAGCAACAAATTGAGATGAACACCACTTTCCATTTGGGTATTTTATATGGAGGATTTCAATTGGGGGATTTTGATGAAAATCTTGTCAAAAATATTGATGAAACTCATTTTTCCATCAATATGGACAATTGGTGCACTTTGGGATTTAGAGGGGATACTTTGGTCACTTATGTAGATGTCGTTGCTGGTAGGGAGGCAATGACAATGGTAATTCGGATTTCGGGCGGGCGTAGGGTCACTGTAGAACCCCCAATGATAATTTTTACAAATTCAAATAGTAATTATTCAATCCGGGGATTAGGGGATTCAATTCCCGGAGTGTCTTACCGCACCGGTCCAAAGGGATGGATGAGTCAATCCATTTTCCCTCAATTCTTTGAGGATCCTACATCTTACCAACCGGATGTCCATAACCGCATCAAACACATTTGGGTGGATAATTGTACGAGCCATAACATTACTCCTAGATTGGCGGATGTACTAGCTAAAAAATGAACGGTTTTAAAATATCTTTCCCCATGTAACCCATTTATGTCAATCGACCGATACATTTATCATTTTGAAGATTAAAGACGCGTGGACAATTCGGTGGGAGGCAAAAAAAACCGAACTCATCTATAACAATACTTGGCAAAACAATGCCCGCGGTGAGGATCATTGGTCCGGAAAACTTACAAATCTCGGTAAGCGTTTTTTCCTTCAATTGGCGGTAGATGCAGTGGATGATGTGAATCGCATGGCCGATTATGATAATATGTCTTATGCACGAAAAGCTATGATGAGATGTGGTTTAGCATTGGATTTAGATGGCACTTGGAGTGTTCAGCAACTATCTCCGCACCTTCGGGAAATCATTGCAGAACATCGTCCTTACTTTGAAGGATTAGAAGTACCTCATTTTCCTATGGCAAATTAATCTATATCTATGTGTTTTTAATAATATATATTTGCAATTTTACTTTCCTAATATCCAGTCATTTTTTTTCCATTATCTTATTGCAAATATTTAGTTCTTCTTAAGTTCTTTCATTCTAATAATTTCATTCATTTTCTTTCATATATATTTTTATTTTGTTATACTTCAATGTTTATATTTTCTTTTTCCAATTTTTTCTTCCAGATGTTTTTTGGTTTTTAGTTCATACACTCTCTATTTATTTTTTTACAATCTATGTTTCGATTCAAATCTCATTTCCTATTTTTCAATCTTCTTCTTGCATATCATTCAATGTTTTCATTCCATGTTTCATTTCTTATATTTCAATATTTTTATATTACTACGCAATATTCTTCAAAATTTCCAAAGATTCCTCAACATTCCTCAACATTTCCAAAGATTCTTCAAGATCCTCCAAGATCCATCAAGATTCCTCAAGATTCTCACAAGTTCCTAAGAATCTTCAAAAGAATCTCCAAAATGCATCAAGATTCCTCAAATTATTCCAAAAGATTCTCCAACATGCTCAACATTCCTCACAAGATTATCCAAAATATTCCTAAAAAGATCCACCACAAGATTCCTACAAGATTCTTCAAAACTCTCCATGATTCTCTAGGATTCCTCCAAATTCCACAAAAAAATTCTACATTCGTCTATATTCTTCAATATTCCGTAATATTCTTTAATATTCCTCAAAATCTCTTAATATTCCTCATTATTTCTCATTATTTTTTTTGCAAGTCTTTCTTTTTTTGCTAGTTTTTCTTGCAAGTTTTGTTTTATTTAATCAACGTTCTTCCTCCAAATGGTTGTTTTTTGTCTTAATGAACATATTATGTTTTTTTACTTTTCATACACTAAATGCGCACGAGTAAAATTAAATTTGTTACAATCTTTATTGAAATTCACATATAGTGTAGTCTTTCACATTTAGTGTATGGTTATGTCACTACACCAATTGCGAATTTTACATTTAGTATGTGGCTTCGCATTTAGTGTATGCTACACTAAATGTGATTTTTAGTGTAGCAAGCATGGGGAGTATCTTTGGAGTTATGAGCATCTAGAGCCTCATGAGCTTAGAGAATGTAGGGAACGTCATGAGCCTAGATATTGCCTTCACGTTTGGGAGGATGGTGACACTTCATACCTCAGACAAACTCCATGGTACACACCCTCTTCCCATGTCCCAAATGAAATTCCTATATGTAATAGTCAATTGAGGAGCATAGAGAAAGGGCATGGAAGACTTTCACGGCAACAAAAGAGGGGCAAAGGAAAGGCAAGGCAAGATGTACAACCTAACCGAGATCTACAGAGGGATTGCTAGAGAAAGGGGAAAATATTGAGTGAAATGGATATTAAATATGGGGAGTCAACATGGAATAAAGACACAAAATCTTATAAAAATCCTTTGTTGCCAATCACAGGGTCTGAACCAAGATGTGTGCACCCGCATGGACGGCTTCCATCACATTTAGGGATATTTGAAAAATGTTGGTCTCAAAAGTTTCAAAAGGCGAATTGTAACTGAGACTAATCATTATGCATATGAAATTATAGATGTCAACTTGTAGAAAAGAAGAGGGGGATTATTTTGGGTTCCTTTAAGGATTGAAGAGTTCCAAGCTTATGTATCAAATATGCTTATACATGGGGCTGAAAAGTCTACCTTCTAAAAGACTTTATTGGGCTAGGGATGAATCACTTTTACATTGCCTTGTAATATCCCAAATAATGACTAGGGAAAGATTTGAATCTATCACTAGATGTTTGCATGTAGAGAATGCCGCACCATCCATATCAAATTGCAAGAGCCCAACTTTTGACAAACTCCACAAAGTACGATGGATGTTGGATGAAGTTAGGGATTGGTGTAAAAAAATGTGGAATCTAAATTAGCAAGTCATGGTTGATGAGACAATGGCCAGATACAAGGGGAAATACACACCGATTTGAATTTACAAGCCAAAAAAACCACTTTGGTTCGGATTCAAAGTATAGGAAGTTGCAGACTCAGTTTCCAAATACATTTGGAACTTCCAAGTTTATATGGGAAAAAGGTGGTATTCCTTCTAATGTTGCACCTATAACTCAAGTAGAAATATGTGAGAGCGAAAGCAGAGGAGGTGATATACAACATGGTTTAAAGTCCGGGAAAGGTGAAGGATTTCAAAGCAAAAATGTGGTGGATGATATGTTGTTTGATTTGGTAGGAAGAGGCCATATTGTAACGACAGACAATTTTTTTACATCTGTCCCATTATTTACAGAGAACTTGGAGAACGGCATCATGGCAACTGGCACTTGTAGATCAGACAGAAAGTATTTGCCAAAATCCATGTTTGCAAAGAACAAAGAACAAAGAAATTGGTTGGGTGGATTATAGGATGCATGAATCTAGAGAAATATGTTGTACGGTATGGAAAGATAAAAACCCTGTTTTACTGTTATCAACAAATACGGAACCAATTGCACAAACTGGGGAAAATTTATATCTGTAGAAGAATTGGAGGGGAAAAAAAAAGGACTCTGTAGGTTTAATGCATTTGCAATACACGAGGAATATGAGAGGCGTGGATGTTGGTGATCAGCTGAGGGGAAAGTATTCTTGCTTGACAAAAGGTCACAAGTGGTGGCATAGGCTATTTTTTTCCCTATTGGATACAGTTATAGTGAATGCATGGGTAATTCACAGTGACGTAAGCTTTAAAATGATGTTAGAACCAATATCCCATTTTGATTTCCATTTGCAACTTGCAAAGGAATTATCAAGCAAATGGATAGGCAGAAAAACTGGATTTTCAAGAGTAAAGCCAAAAACACCTGCTGAGCATGGGAGCAAGAACATGGGAAATACGCGTAAAGTTTGTAGATTTTGTGGAAAACGGACCAACTAGATGTGTCCTGGTTGTGGTGACATTTTATGTGCAATAGCCCCTGCTATTGGGACAATCACTTTTGACAAAGATTGTACATTACAGGGTCCTAAGTAAATTCATAGACTATAGTTTGAACCTTTGTAGATTCGGAGTAGGTGAACAATGGTGTCAATGTTTTGTTATTGTTGATTGAAATGAAAAACCAAAGTATTGAATTGCGAAAGAGTCTTAAAGAAAAATGAAATCTTGCGTTATAAAACATGAACTTTGAAAAACTCTTGAAGCCCCAATATTAAAAATTGTATAGCATGGGATAAATAATAACCATAGCATATCATCAAGTTTGGCTTTCGTTAATTCTAAAAAAACATGTCATATCAATTGGAAAATGATAAAGTGAAACCGTTGAAATGAAAAAAATGTTGACATACATAGTCTACAAATAAGAAAGATATTGATGGATGCATTATAAAATCAAGTCCGCTTTCCAATGAACAAGAGCACTTTTTGTGAATGCTACGTTGCAGTCCTCGGATAAAATATTGTACATAATATTAATTGAATATTGATGAAGTCTAAATGAAATGTTTCTAAAAGATTATAAATCATACTTGAAAATTCATAGAATGGCTCATGAATAATATATGTCGCATTTGTGAAGAATAGGTATAACATCTTCTATCTTTGCCATGATCCTCTACATAATATAAGATTTTTGATATAAGAAAGTAGCATTGCTTTATTTGAGAGAGTTAAAAACCTAACCTTCCAAATTGTAACATTATTGCTCCAAGACAAGTCAATGTTTTCCCACTATTTTCTGGCAAGCTGCAATGTAAACATTTTAGGTCATCATATTAACCACTCTAGATCTTTATGTTCTTGTCACTTGATTTTTTATACTTCAAAAATAAGCATGAACCTTTGTTTTTATTTTTTGGATATTCAAATTTACAAAAATGAATTTATGAAAAATCAAATTTTGTTTTGGCATCTTTAAACATTAGTCGGGAATTGATATACAAGCATGGATGTTAACTATGTAGTATACAACAAAAAGAATTAGATTTTTGCAAGACTTACACATTTGGATGAAAGATTTTTAAACAAGCACTATTCAATTGGAGGTTATTTCAATATCTAACCTTATCATGTTTAAATATAGCACCATAAATGTAGAATATTGTAGCCACTATCCGTTGTCCATGACAACAATAGAATCAAAATCATCTCTCAATAGAATTTCTCAATGGGTTCCACCATGACACGTACTTTCTATTCAACAATAAATAAGTAAAATCAATTCTCTAAAGTGAAATAAAAAACAATCAATGAAATTCCTTGTTTTCTTATTTCCATGTGGGCTCAATAAATTAATGAAGATTTATCTTAAAATTCATTGAACGAAGTTGTAATTTTAATTCAATTTAAATCATGATCTTTACAAATTATCATCAATACAAATAAGAAAGTATTAAAAACTTGGTCCTAAACTAAAATTGATTTTCGGATCATTGGAGCTGTAAGGCTCCTCCTGATAGAAAACTAGAAAACAGCAGAAAGTTGTCACCAGCCAAACGCCAACGACCTACTGCAATCCATCAATCCACCCACATCCACATCCTCTTCACAACATGGAAGAAGAACAATTTGAGACGACGCAGCGAGAGGCGAGGCACAAGAGAGGCTTGGACAAGGTTGCGGAGCGCCTGCTCGTCGATGGGAGACACCACTGCAATGCTCATGTGAGGGCATTCCACCAGCATCCATCATCCAACAACCCCGAATCAATACCCGTACCCTTCCAACACCAACGGTTATAGGACCATCCTTCTCATTTCATACACGGGTTTAGGTCCGACGCTTAAGGGTTAATTCTACACCTCACTCACACTACACAGTTCCTCATGGAGCTGTTTCAGCATCGGAAGTCACAACCGTCACCAACGCAACGGCGCTCTCGGACACAATCTTCTTCCTCTTCTTCCTGGATGTCTTGTTCACCACCGTTGTTGATGTTTCTTCGAGCTTCACAATGGCCACGGGCCACACGTACGGCAGATCCGGTGGCTCCATCCACCCGAACTGCGTATAATGCTCAGGCTCCTTCCGGAGCAGATTGGAGCGGTGCGAAGCGTGCACTAGCTCATCTCCTGCATGCCAAGGCCGGCCCCCCCAAAATTAGACCCTAAATCCCAATTCTCATGCTGCACGGATTATCGAATCAAGCGCACATGAATCATCAGTCATTCTGGACTTCTAATTCAGGAAAGGCAATCCTATTTGAAAGTTGAGGGACACCAAACCCTAAACCCTACACGAATCAGATACTGCAAAACCAAACCCAGAAGGAATCTGATCACTGATACACCAATTACCAAATCATGTCAATGAAGCGCACATAAATCATTGGGTAATTTGAGCTAACGATTTAAGAAAGCTTGGCCAAAATGAAAATTCTGCAACCACGGATGTAATTGTAGACGCTAAACCCTTAAACCCTGACGAACTCTCACGATGAATCATTAGCCAATCAGTGCTTTAAGGATTCACCTGATAGCCATCAAGAGAAGCAGTCGACGTAAAAGCTAGCCTTTTTGAGAATTCAGCAACTGCGGGGTTCATTCTGGACACTAAACCCTAAACCCTAGACCGTGATGCATCCAGGTTTTGCGGTGAAGATGGGAGATGAGGGGGAGTGGCGGCTCACCAAGCCAAGGCGGCATGGCAACGGCCAGCGACTGAGGCTCCAGGGGCTGCAGGAGGACGTTCTTGAAGCCGCGCCGCCCCCACTCATCGAGGCAGGCGTTGTAGTACACTACGAGTGTGTCGGGGAAGCCGCGCCACATGCGCACCGCGGGCGAGTTGGCCCACGCTGTGCCCTTCACCGGCACGGGGCTCGCCTGCACGATGCGCAGGATCTGCCACGCCTCCACCCGCTGCTTCCCTAGGCGCCGGTTGTCCAGGCACTCCACGCTGCGCTCGAACTCCGGGTACGGCAGAAACGTGTTCAGGCACCGGATCTGCAGCAGCACCCGGCTCGTCCTCCCGATTACAAGCTGCGATTTCGAAGGACTGATTCGCGTGAAGAATTGCTGCGGGCACAAGAGCGATGTCATGGCTGTGGGATCAGTCTGGTAGGGTTTCCAACACGAGAATTCACTCATTGCGGAACCATATGTTGTAAACCCTGAGTTTGAATTGGACAAGGCGATATTCTGAAGCTTGAAACTCCTTGAACTCCACCTGAAGGCTAGATTGAGATTTCAGGCTAGAATGAGCCTGAGCAGGTTCGTTCACATGCAAGCTTCTAATCTAGCGCTCACCGCCTCCACCGCTGTTTGCACCCTCGCATCGTCGCGCCCGCTCAAGTTGCATCTTGATGCAAGTAACTTCGAATGCGCAGAATATCGCGAAGTGGCAGGATTGAGAATCTGGACTTTAATAATTTCATGCCACTTGGACGATGGCGATGAGCGTTTGACAATCCAGGCGTCCATGTGCAGCGCTCCCACATACCACAACACAACGCCGCATGATGAATACCAGCGGATTACAGAACCTACTAATGTGTATGAATTCGTGAACACACTGCCGGTACATGTGTAAGAACCTCGTGTCTCTTTTCGTCGATGCATTCGAAACTCGGCAGAAGTGTGAACAAAGGTTGATATAAGGTACAACCCCCATAATCGACAAGTTAAACAATGTGCATATGTGGAGAGAACAAATAGGAATACATTTATTTTTTGGTTATAGCCAATGGAATGACAATTTTAACCCATGTGATTTCATATTTATTTTTATTAAATGTGATTCAGTTTTGGATTTTCAAAGTGTGCTGCCAAGTTTAGCGGGTGGCTTCTAATAGGTACCCCCAAGAGCGCCAACCAAAAGTAATGGGTAAGGTGACCAATAGTAAACCTGTATTTGGAGTCAAATGGGTGGCAATGGCCAGGGAGAATTGACCCCCTCGCTCGTCCTTGCCCGAGGTGGGCCCCCGTCTTACTTGCATGAGGTCATTTTTCTGGCCCTTTTATTTTGGGGGGTCCAGAGGCTTTTTTTGGATTTTTTTTGGACAAATTTGGGGCCTATGGCATGTGTTTATCCTAAGGCTATTCAGTGAACTCAGAAGTGAAAAAGTAAAGTTATTGATCCCACACTTACATATTTTGCACAAAACTAAAAGAAGTTCAACATTTATGGTTTCAGCCTCATAAGTAGGGTTGAATGTAAATGCTTGATTGTAAAACCATTTGATTATGTTGTCATGGTGCATGAGGTTAAAGGAAATGGGGTTACATTTTGTAGGCTCTCAATTTATCCTAATTTTCTAACATGATTCATATTTTTATTTTTGTTTCTATTTTGATTTTGATTTTAAATTGTTTGTTTTGTTGACAAGAGCATTCTTTTCAATGAGTTGAACATCTTGACATTGATTTTGTTGGTTCCATAATTCAGAAGAATCTACCTTGGATCATCTAAATAACTGATCCATGTGAAATGGACTAGAAGCAAGTTGCAATCTTCTAGCTACTAAAGTTTGACAACCTTATCATTGTTAGAGTTTGACCTAAGAAACCAAGACCATTGGACAACCAAGACCTTTAAAGGCACAAAAATGCAAGTCTGAGTATCATCATATTTCTTAGGATGCATCAGTTACTCTTGTTGTGAAACAAACTAGCAATTTAAATGTTTTTGTACGTATTCAATGGCATGTTATTGAACCTAAAAGTGAAATTTACTTCTTAAACGCTTTCTTTGGAAGTCAACAGTTTTTAATCAATGGACTAGAGGTTCCTCTAAAATGCTTTGGTCCTTCAAGAGTTATACAATTTTTGACAAATTTTTCGACACTTCACCTTAAGGTGCCAAATTTAGATTTTCTACAACAAGGCTAGAGTTGTCAAATTTAGAGTGTCTATTGTAATGTCTATGCTCTTACATTTTGCCAACTAGATCTCGACTTTCAAGTTTCACGTCAAATTTAGACTTTGGGCTGTACATATTATCTAGAGATTTCCATATGAATTTCAAGGCTCCATAGTAAAATTCACATTTCTTTATGTCAAGCAACCTCTATACAAGGGATTTGACTCTAAATTAAACTGATTTTATCTCAAATCTTCAAGAGGTTTCTAATCAAATTGGCAACAATCTTTATTTCAAGGCTTTACGTAGTCCAGATTTAGTTAAATATGGCATCTAGTACAGATATGGCTGTTATTGACACTGTAGATCTTTTGAGTGATACAAAATTCATCCAGGGCATAGTCGCCACATCACAACTTTTTAGCAAAGGAATTCTATCTCTTGATGGAGTTGATAGTCAGAGCTTCTGAATATCAATACAGTAAGGTAGAGGCACCCAATTCCGATCAGCCATCCAATTCCGATTAGTAGAGTATGTATGGAATAGTGCATGAAAATGGTAAATGCATGAAATTGTGCATGAAGCGACCCAAAACCGATAACTCAAAATCTGAAAACTCCAGTCATTATTGACATTGGGTCATGAAGTGTACAATTTTGGGTTGCTCCACGTCAATTGAGCTCTTATTGGTGGCCTTGCCTTGAAAGTCGAACAAGGCCGATTGGCATTGGGTACCTCCATGACTTTTATACATGGCATGTCTTCTCTCTTTTACTCACTCTCACTTATTGGCATTGGGCAAAGGAGGGCACCAAATCTCACCTGCTCTACAGTTTGATTATGGGCTCTGATGGTATATGGGCTTTTAAATTCTATATCAATTGCAAATCTTTGAGATTAAATTTGAATTTTTTTGGATTAGTTTCATTCCTAATTCCACATCTTTCTACATAAATGTTTTTGACATACAATATCATTTGAGTCCCCAACTGGCTTAAGTGATCGGAATTGGGTGCCTCTACCTTACTTCTAAGAGATTTGTGTACATACTAGTAGAGTCTTGGCCTCGGAATACAATTTCTGTGTGCACGAGGGACATGCATGATTGTAATGATTGTAGCAGGCGTGCTATGGTGTATATTGGAGCTGGAAATGTAAGAGCCTAGACAGTACGCAGCCGCAGTTTCCAACGGCCATGACACATCATACTGATGTTTCGTCGCATCAGGACTACTACAGGATCTGCCACCCACTGTAAATCATACAGACACAGTACATTGTAGTCCCACTTCTCAAAGCCAACAAGAAGCAAACGCACATGCAATCAGACGGAGCTCCCATCCGGACCCCAACGTCAGATGGTGGGCCCCACCTGACATGAAATTTCGTTTTATGACATTTTAAAGTTACACACTGAGAACACTTGGGAACACTAGGGAACGACCATGCCCACTTAGGAACTCGCTTGGGAATGCACTTAGGAAGATTGGGGAACACATGAGAACAATGTGGGAACGCAATGGGAACGGATATGTTACAAATATGGTAAAAATTGTAAAGTCGAAGAAGGGTAAACAAATGGTTTGGTTATGAACCTAACCAATTTTCCACCTCAACCCGATATGGGTGTGAGACACCAAACCCGGCCCCGTAGGAGCCGGATTTGGTACCTCACAGAAGCGTATGGTGCTCATGTGCGTATGCTTAAGGTTACCAAGAGAATCGACCATTTCAAGTTCTTGCACTTTGAGAACTGAAGAAAACCAGGCCATATTAAGGCACAGGATGAATTTCATAACTACTCTTGATGGTTTTATGAGATTTCTAGCCGCCTGGAAGTGGTTAAGCTCATCGAGTTTTCAGATTGACGTACATAACAATCTTTTCCAAAATATAACTATTCTGCAGACAATCCTCTATGAGATCGTAGCAGCGCTCGCTCGAGAGTCGAGCCGCTACACAGTCCGTAACCTACCTGTGAAAAATAAAAGAGGAATGCAGTATAATTTTCAATCATCACCTTAGTAATATTGATGAGCATCGGGTCTTCACCTAGAACCGAATTCGCCGAGCGGTCGGCCCTGCAAAGAGTAGTGCTGCAAGTCAGGTCGTGACGACGGCAGAGGCGTCACAGACGTGTCACCAATGATGCACTGATGCACGAATCGCATTGTGGGTCTAGAATGCGGTTCAGGATGAGTGCACAACAGCCCCAACGAAAGCACGAGATTCATATCAAAGGTGTCGAAGAAGTTGTGCAGCCTGGTGTCCACCACACTCAGAATATTCTCCCCCTCATGAGCCTCCCACACCGAGTCCTGCAAAAACTTCTCCTCGACCGAAGCGCGGTCGTCGTACACAGGCCTCCCACACGCGATCTCCAGCGCCAGAACACCATAGCTGTACACATCAGATTGCTTGGTTGCTTTTCGCGTGAGCGGGAGCTCGGGCGCCAGGTACCCCAGCGTGCCAGCTAGAGCGGTGCTCTTGGGCATGGAATCATGGTCTATTAACCGCGCCAGTCCGAAGTCCCCGAGGTGCGCGTTAAACTCCTTATCCAGCATCACGTTGCTGGCCTTGATGTCGCGGTGCACGATGCACTGCTCCCACTCTTCGTGCAGATACGCCAGCGCCGCCGCCAAGCCCCTCAAAATGTTGAACCGCAAGTTCCATGTCAGTTTCGCTCCCTTTATGGGATCGAACAGCCATACGTCTAGGCTGCTGTTGGGCATGTACTCGTACACAAGCAGGAGCTGGTTGTTCTCGCAGCACCAGCCCAAGATCTGCACCAAGTTCCGGTGGCGGATCTGGCTGATGACTGAAATCTCTGCGGCAAATTCTCGCTCTCCCTGCTTCGAGTCGTGCTTCATACGCTTCACCGCTACAATATGCGACTCGTCGTCGCAGAGCGTCCCCTTGTAGACCTCCCCGAACCCGCCGCTGCCGAGGAGGTGCTCCACGCTGAAGTTGTTCGTGGCGCTCGAGAGCTCCTTGTATGTGAACTTCCGGGGCCAGAAGAAGGTCTTCTCGAACGCTGCAGTGCTGCGTCGATGTTTGCCACACACGAAACACCATCCCAGAGCTGCAATCAGGAACGCAGCCAGGAACGACCCGGAAGCGGCCGAAACGCCCGCGATGACCGCAACGTGATGGCTGTGTCGACCACAGTCGCTCCCCGTGGTCGCGTCGCTGGACTCGGACACCGGTGGCAAGTTTGGCATTGCACTACTCCTGAACGTCCATGACTTTAAGTTTGTCACCGTTTTGCAGCTGTACACCGAACCTGCGAAACCGACGTACATGTACTCCAAGAAGACATCGTCGATGTCAGGGAGGGGGAACGCGTCCATGAGAGGATCCGTGGGTCGGGTTACATTCGCGCTTGTGAGGGTTCCACTCGCGAGACGGACCTCCAGGGTGCGATTTTCGCCGTAGAAGTCGATCCATGCAGTGAAGTCTTGGCCTGTCACAAGATAGGTGCAGTTGGATACAGTGTCACGGGAGGATATTGTCAATTTCTCACATAAGTTGTAAGCCTGCACCGAGTTCAGGCTGTTGACGTTGACGCCGACATGGTTGTTGCTTATGTCGAACTGTGGGGCATCGACGTTCCTGTAGGTGTCGAACTCCACGGAGAACATGTGGTTGGTGCTCTTCCTGTCGTCTGCGTCGCGGATGGCGCAGAGGCTGCCTCCTGCGTCGCCTTGCGAGACGTTGTTGCGGCTGAACAAGAATACGAGGCCATCACCGGTGCCTTGGCAGGTCGGCCACGCTCTCTTGCTCATGGAGAACGTGAAGGCGGTGCTGAACGACGCCACCTTGGTTTTATTGTTGGATGTGTCCCTCTCTAGCAGACGCACGCTCTCCTTGAACATCACCTGCCCGCACGTGCCCTTCACTGCCGCAGCTGCTGTACCTACAGTATTCAGGAATATGCTGTTTGTGTATGGCTGAGCGTCCCCGAGCAGCAACAGATTGTCAAGGTTTTCGAACGTGAAGAAGGTGAAGTTCGCATTCTGGCTCTCAGCCGCCTCAAAGTTCCAGGCCAAGGACAAAGCAAGGGAGATCATTACCCCCCACGTCAGCCTCATTCGCCTCACCGGAAATGATTCTGAAACCATTGTGTCTGTAATATACATGCAGGAAATCACAACTGAAAGTATGTATGGCTGAAATCCAAAAGATGGAGTTCAACTTTGGCAGCTCCAAAATAAGATTAGAGGTTTGAAATACAGTGCATACTCTTGTTTAGAGAGGGCTTCCTCAAGTTAGAAGAACAACTGCCAATAAAGTGAATTAACTCCTTTTAAAAGGTCGTATGATGCTGCATCAGTGGAAACTCACTTCGCCCACACAGAGGAGCTGCCCATATTTCAACACCCTGCATAGAGCAAAGCTGAAAGCCAACCAGACACCACCAAGATGCTCTTTGGTAACTCGTCATGGTAAGTGCCTACTTCGATAAACTTTCAGTCCTGGAAGTTGTGATATTCCATTCTGCCTGCTTCTACTACAAGTGAATCTCTCATTTTATACTCGCATAAATTAAGGCGTGGCGTCATGCTTGGTGCCACGATCTCATCAATTTACACATGATATTGTAATGACCTGATTTAGAATAGGGGAATTCAACAGATCGATAACTTTCAATGTCCTGTATCCTAGTTTCTCTCTGTCCGTTAAATGAAAATAAGAACCCGTACTAGTAACTTGAGACCACATACTTCACAGTTCAATCATCTCACAATTATCAATTGGTGACAATCAACGCACCATCTATACTAGCCAAGTTGCCTTATCTTGTCAATGTATGAACCCGCCATGCCATATGTCCCAAGCACACTGATCTGCAGTTAAGGTAAACCCCCCATAACCGACAAGCTAAGCAATGTGCATTATATGGAGGGAAAAAATAATAATACATTCAATTTTAGTAATAACCAATAGAATTACAATTTCAACCCAAGTGATTTCATGTTTTTCCGATGAACTGTGAACTTGTTATGAATTTTCTAAGTGGGTAGTCATGTTTAGCCGGTGGTTGCCAATAGGTATCCAAGAAGCACCAACCAAAAGTAAGGGGTCCTGACTACCTAAAAACCTCCATTTGGATGGTAATGGGATGGAAGTGGATGAGATACACCCCAATTTTAAAAGTGTCGGTTATGTGTTTTGGTTGGTTACCAGGGGTTATCGTAGTAAGAAGGTATGAGAGCACCATTAGCTATACAAAAAATTTAATAAGCGCTTTTCCAGCGAACACTTGACTGTGCTACCCCTACTTCATATCATGAATATCTCCAAAAGTATATTGCGTAAGAACCGAAGTAGCTAAGGAACTTTCAATGCAATGCATGCAAGTTAAAATGTTCATATCAATTCTTCGATATTGCGTCAGAAGCGAAGCAGCTCTGGAGGAACTTTCAATGCAAGCATGCAAGGTGGAATTCACGGCCATTACCACTATAATGCACCCATCTTCAAACCCTTCTAGATCCACGGCTATCTGCATATTATACACCGATTCAACCTCGGCCAGTGCAATCTCATCAGTCCATCGATCTCATATTCGTGTCCGCGCATTCAATCGGAACTACAGCTTTCAGAAAAGTTTCGGAGACTACAGATTCGCTCAAGTTGTCGAAGAAGGCCCAAGTAGAATACTCAAGCTTCTGAACTACTAGTAACTATTTCACTTCAGTCGAGAAATTGTCGACGTAACAAGTGGAATCGCTTACGACGTCTGTCGTCATGGTATCCGCAGTTGCGCCAGTGGTAAGTACTGCTAGGATCACAATATTGGACTAGACCCGCGCACAAGAGGCTAACGAGCACTGTGCAAGGTCGTATGTGAGGGCGTGGAAACGCGGGTTTGCTCTGGCCAGCTATCACGGCCCAGGGCTAATATTTCGTGAAGGCTGAGCCCTCACGAATTGTTTACCTCACGTTTTCCCCCCATGGTTAATCCGTCAAGCCCAAAATTAGACCTGTCAAGAAGTCACCAGGCAAGTCTACCCATCTCTCTCCTTTTGCCTCTCTCCACAGAGTTTGTTTCCAACTTCCTCTCCTCTCCTTTTGTCTCTCTCCACGGATGTTGTTTCACCATGCAAATCGGAGTGGCTGTAAAAATTGGGTGCCTTGTTGGTCGAGGGTGGGGCCCACCCTGATTTATGCGACGTCCCACCCAGCCCTCACAGGGTCATATGCGTTGGCCTACTGCTACGCTTGCCACGGGATCCCTCCCCCGGGCCGCGTAGCAGTTCGGGCAGCTGCAACATCCAAAATCTTCCTTGGGCGATACCCCGATACCCGCCCTCCGAGACCCTCCAATTTTAAACATCGTCGTCGTCGTCGTCCTCGCGCAGCCACCGTCGCGCGCCGCACGGGAGAGCTCCCCGCGGATCTGCTTCCAAGCTCGTTCATACGGGCACGGCTGTTGATGTTGTTGGGAATAGGGTTTCTTGCACTGTTGTGAATAGAGCTTGTGTTGAAATGCACATCTGACTCAGGATTATAATTACCAACACTGCTGGAGCGATGCCGTCCTTGGCTGTAAAGGCTTCAAGAACTGGAAGTGAAGACAACGGGCTTAACTGGCTTGCGATGCACAGAGCTTGTGCTGTGTGATCAAACGTCTTTTTTGGCGTACGTACAGCTAGTGGTAATTCGACCAAGTGTGCTTTCATCGGTTGGTTCATTGGTTTTCTTTGCTTCACTTTTTTGCTGATCATCTGTTGCAGGGACATGATTGCATCTTTTTACTTGTTTAAGCCCTAACGCCTGTATTTGGGAACTTCAAATGTCGTTCAACTTCAGGTGTATTATGGGTGCTTGCAATTCTCTCAACCTTGTAGCTTCTAGGTATTGTAAATTGGTGATGTACTTTGATAATGAGGTGTTTGATAATTTGCTAGGACTTTTCACTGTTGTTACAATTTGTGTTCTAAATTTGGGAGGAAATTCCTGATTTTCTGCAGCTATGAAGGGATTCATGTTGATACCAGGTGCTTTCGAAGCCTCATCACCAGCTCCGTTGGCTCAGGAGGTGCAGAAGCCCAGGAAAGGTTCCTAAGCATCCTATGAAATGCAGCTGGTGGATGTCATTTCTATCACAATGAGTTTCCCAGCACAAGTCATAAGATGAAGGTTTAGTGCAACCTGTACGGTACATATGTGAAGTTCTTAAAAACCGAGCCCGCTTTGATTCGACTTTTGTGTTGTCGTTTCCTCTGCTTGACAAAGCTGGAGTCAACAGGTTATGCCGTGCTGACAGAGAGTCATGGATAATGTACATGTTCAGCTCAAGGCTTTCGTTTCTTAGTATGCTGCACATAAATAGCTGTAAGGATGACTACCATTTGCTCTTTAGAACTCATATAGCTGTTGGCCGCCTCTCACTCTCTCTCTCTGGTCCTGGATTCATTGGTCAATTTGATATTTATCTTGCATTTCTAGCTGAAACCATAGATGTCTACAGGTCCCATGACATTTCCAAAACATCCACTGTAATATTCGACTTGAGCAGTGTAGTTGTATATATGTCCGATGTATTTATGGAACGTTCAGTGATACAGGGCCAAAACTAATAACCACATCAATTGCATTTGCAAAAACAGCCAATGTGAAATACTCAAAAACACCCATGAAAGTAGTGTTTATCCAAAAAAGTCTGCACCTTGTACATCCAAAAAAGAAGACAAGCTTGAAATGGTGCCAAGTGTGGAATTGATATTGCAACGATCCTACTTAACAATTTGAAAATACGTCTTGAATACATCTAGATTTTCGTACCCAAGACATTTGTAGTCTCTTAACAGAGAGATTCGAGCCTACAAACATGCATGAATCAAGTTTTTGCTGGGAAGTGTGCATCTAAGTACATTGTAGGGATATCTCAACTGATATCGCTGCGAAACTCGGGTGCTACTGCTTTTATACCCTGGAGAACTCACCAGCAATACTTCGGCGAACTCACAAGTAATACTTCGGAGAAATCACAAGCAATACTTCGAAGAATTAGAATGTAGACCTAAGTTACTCAACAATCTTGAAGTCAGAGAGGAGGGAAAACGCGTTACTAAAGTCAATTGTGAGCTTTAAAACACGCTGAGATTGTGCACGTTGCAAACCTTCCAAGTCTATGATACATATGACGATGCTTGTAACACAGAACCTATACACAAAACCACAGAACCTCAGGGAAACAATAATCCTCCAGGAGAAAATCATACTCTTCAAAATGTGATCAAATCCTTGGCATGCTCCAACCTCTGGGCTGTCGTCTTCACAAGCTTGTAGAGCTTCGAGACGGGCTCCTTTGCCCTTGCAACGCCTGCAACGCCGCCGGCTCCTCCTTGAGAAACTTCAAGCGCAGCTAGTTCTGCAGCAACTGATCCCACACCGACATGGACACACGGCACAAGCAATACTGGGTGATGAATCGCAGCAAGTGGGAGAATCTGACCATCTTTGTTGGTCGACTGCTGCAACGCATTTGCGTACGCAGTGTGCTCCTCTGCAAACAAAATCTCTTCCTCCTCTGCAAACAAAATCAGCTGCACGCCCAAGGGCTCACGAACGTGGTGTTCAGGCAGCTCGACATTGCCAGCCCGGCATCCATGACGGAGTTCGTGGCGTGGATCAAGCAAACCTTTGGTGGTCTAGACATCCTGGTATGTTTGCAACTCCTCTGGCATTTTCCGAATAAACCGGCTGTGACACTACAACGAACCCTGTCGTTTTTCATTTGCTATTTTGAGGAATTTCTAAGCGGGTGAGTCAGTTGGGTCACAAGGACAAAAAAATGCTTTTCCTCATTTTCAGTGAGTGAAGGGCGACATTTAGTAAGTGAAGAGCGACACTTTTGAATGAAAAACGACAGGGTTCCTTGTAGTGTGATGAAGTCCAATATATGTTCCAATTCATCTCCTCCATGAGGTACAGGGCTTCCAATTATCTTGCTTGACGATTATTTCTATCATTGAGCAGTGAACAATGCTTCGGTGTTCCACTGGGACAATGGGTACGAGCATGCGGTGGAGTCCGTGGATATTAACTATTATGGCACCAAGAACCTCATTCAGCAGCTGCTTCCTCTCTTCAAGGCCTCCCCGGCTGGTGCACAAATCGTCATTCTCAGCTTGGTAGCGGGCTTTCTTTCGGTAAATCTTAAACCTTGTTGACAAAGTATATGTTCGTTTCATAGTACTTTCAACTAGATATCCTCAATTTCTGTTAGTAAATTTATTCTAAGAAGATTGTATCTGGCTCTAAACACAAAACCTAGTCTCTAAGTTTGTTAGCCACTTGGCTAACTTGAATGTGTGTTGTTCCAAATTCTTGAACAGTGGATTAGCAACAAGGGAGTGCGGTAGTAGGCTCATGGACCCCACCGTGTTCACTTTAGACCTAGGTTGTTACATACGCCCAAAATCCAAGCTCCTAGACATCCCGGACGTCTTGTCCGTCCGGACGCAGGAAAGTTGGTGGTCACCGGGCGACGCCGCGATCGTGCATCGACCGTGCAGCGACCGAGCGGCAACCAGACCGACCGTCCGGCGAGCGGCAGTGACCAAGCCGGTTGCCCGACGACCGGGCAGCGACCGTGGCGACCGGCGGTAAAAGAGGTAAAAAAAAGTTTTTTTTTTCTAAGTTACACCGAGGTCCTGTTGAGCTCCCGGACGGATGTTCCGTCTGTCCGAAGAACCTAGCTCCAGACACCATAGACAAGGTGGCCAACAAGTATACGGAATTGTGCAAATCGGGCAACACGAGCGCCGCAACTCGCTACGGAAACGTCTACTGCTATACCAAGGTCCTCCAAGATTCCTACACCCACTTGCTAGATCAGAGACACGCCAACCACCTCGAAGGCTCGACGGCGTATGTGAAATGCGTGAACCTGGGGATGGTAGACATAGATATGTACACCAAGTCTCGGAAGGACATGGGCGAGGAGACATTCACGAAGCTGCTCCTGAACACGGTTCGACCCATCTCGAGGGGCGGCGACACTCTCGTGTGGCTAGCACTGCACGCGGCTAGCAGCCCGTCCGGAAGGCTCTAGTACGACCGCGAGGAATACAGCTACGTGCAAGGCAAGGCTCACTGATATATTAGTAGAGCCTAGTCACATTGATTGGTCTCCTAACTCTCAATTGAGAAGGAATAAAGAGGTGGATTGTAACATTCTACCACCAGCAGGCAGGTGTGCTTATGAATATGACGAGTGGGCGTCAGTCAATGTATCTCGGATTAATCCATGTTAGTGTTTGGATGGGAACAAAGTTTCAATCAACCTGATATTTATCTTACTTGACTGCATCTTAATTTGGATTTGTTTTGAAGTAGTGTTGCTCTTTGGAGATTACGACTATGTTCCATTTTAGTCGTGTGCATAAACTCATTTTAACACATAATATTTGGGATCAACATTGACATTTGATATGACGGGTATCTTTGGAGAAAGATTATTGCCAAAAGATCCAATTTAACCTTAAAGGTCGAGCTGACTATGGCTGATGGTTGAGTCTACGAATGTAATAGATTATGCAGAATATCATCTACTACACTTTTAGATTTTCCATAAGCCATAGCCAATCCAGTCTTAAAGGATTAAGATGTTGTCGCTTGAGCCCGAGGACCAATGGGAATACCCTCCAAGCCAGACACCCACCTGGAGCACCAAGGGCAGTACAGGCAGGATAAAGTTTAGATATTGAAATGACTTTTAAATGAAAGATGTTAGTTGAAAAATCTTTAATCCAAAGGTGTAAGTCCTGCTAAATGTCTATATACTTTTTGTATTCTATAGAATAAAATATGTACCTAATATATACGATTTCCAACTAATGTTTAAGGATTAACTCTTTAACGCCGGCTTGGCTATGGCACGATCATCATCTATGAAGGTCATAGATTTTGAAATGCAATATCAACTACACTCATACACGGATGGTTGGGCCATAGTCAGCCAGACGTTAGAGGATTAAAGTTGTATGGATGGTTTTTAGAGCTTTTGATTGAGCTTAGGCCCCCATTTTGAGGATCTATCAATCTAATGGTGTAGGTTAGGATTTCTACAAATTTTTAGATTTTGAGATGTAGTGGATTTGACTCTGTACTTTGTGGTTGACTTTATACTTTTTGGTTGACTTCAGAGTTTTGGAACTCTAGTAGAATTTTTTTGTGAAATTTAAATCTCTATTTTAAAAAATAGGATTTCAATGGTGTAATTTATATCTTCTAAAAATAGATACGCTACTCTTTATCTCAGAATGTGTGGCATTTTTTTAGATAGAGTTGATCTAGGTTTGTATTATCTCTCTGAAATTTCACATTCTTCTTTTGAAATCATGTCGTTACATGCTGCAACTTTTCTAAATCTAGTAGAAACGGCGTTCAATTCCACGCCCGTGAAAATGGCGCTGATCTTTGGTATCTTAGGATAGGACGGCTCGTACTTGACCAAAATCGTGCTCAAAAAGGGCTACGAAGTGCACAACATGATCCACGAGTCCTCCAACTTCAACACGCAACGCTATAGCACATCTCCATCGATCCGCATAACTTTTGCACCGCTTAAAGGATCACCTCTTGAGATATGGCAGAGACCCTAAGTTCCGGGTTTGGAGGGGTCCTGGAACCCGAGAGTCGAGACTCTTCCGACAAGGAGTGGGAATGAGAGTTTTGGCAACCAAATCGCAATATGGAGGTTATAGTAGATGCTGAAGTTGACACTCGCCAAATGTTGGACGATGCATTCGAAGCACGTAACAAAGCCGCAGATATTGGAGAACGTCACGAAGCTGCAGGTATTGAAGAACGTAACTATGCCATAGATATTGTGGACCAAGCTGCTAATGAAGGTATGGGCGCTTTCACTACAGTAGATGTTATTTATGAACAATGTGCCTTAATCAACGATGATGTGGAAGGGTTTGACGAAGTTGTTGCTGATGCTCCAATCAAAAGATTGGAGGAGTTTGACAATGTTGATTCAGATATACTAGAAGAATCGATGCAGAAATTACATCCAAGTTTGAAGTGCTCAAGATTGGCTGCAACTATTGTTTTGATGAATTTATGCAGTGTCAATGGATTGAACAATAGTTGTACCGAGGAATTATTTTGTATATTGCATGAGTACATTCTCCCGGGCAACAACATTTTGCCTGGGAATCATTATGCAACGACAACTATGACAAGGAAACTGGGTTTATTATTTGAGATTATACATGTGTGCAAGAATGGATGTGCTTTATTTTGAAGTAAATATAAAGATGCAGATTATTGCCCCAAGTATAATGAGGCAAGATTCAAGGATACTAGGCGAATATAATTTCCACAGAAGATATTGAGGTATTTCCCTCTTATACCATGACTGCAAAGACTTCTTAGAAGTTCAACTATTTCAGAGCGAATGCTATGGCATTCCAAAAATAGGAGCAATAGAGAATGTGGAGACAATCTCGTGCGACATCCTTGTGATTTGAAAGCGTGGCGACATTTTCATGAAATTGTTAACGCCAGTTTTGGAGAGGATCCTTGTAACGTGCAATTGGCACTTGCAGCTAATGGAGTTAACCCCTTCAAACAGAATCAATCAACTTGGTTGACATGGTTGGTAACACTACTGAGTTATAACTTGCCCCTATGGTTGAGTACAAAAAAGTTTTTTGTACTTCAAGTGGTGTTGATCTTCTCTCCTCGCTCTCCAACTATGGCTCAGGGGTATCACCAACAGGATTATGAAGACCTCCTAAGGTTTCCTGCTCGACAACCTCTATTGCGAGTTCCTCCTCTTCATAGTTATCCATCAGTCGTCTTGGTCATTTCTTCTTAGTCGTCACCTTGGTCTCTTTATCCTTCTTAGATGACTCTTGGGTCCGTAGTACAGGGCAAAATTCGGAGAGGTAAGGGGTACAATGAAAAAGTTTGGTATGACAAGTTGGCTTACTTGCCATCTCCAACCGAATGGTCATGTACAAGACTTTCGTCCAGTTAAACCTTTCACCATACCAACTCCTGTAAGCAGCTGCCAGGCCTTCGAAAGAGATTACTCCGGGTCCTGGTAGAGACATCAAGAGGCGTTGATTAACAAAGGTCAACCAGCTCCTCTAGCGTTCCTTGGCTTTGGCGATGATATATCCTTTCTTCATATTCTCCTTGTCCAGCCTTGCACTATCCGGTGAGTCAAAAATCTTCTGCAGAGTGCTCTTATCCAGCAGTGGTAGGTTGATCAAGGTGGGACCGCTGTTGCTTAGGCCAGGAAAATGTTTTTTGATGGTGGCTATATCAAAAGTAACCACCTTCTCCTCGATGATAAACTCGTCCAATGCTCCTCTATCACTGACAATGATGAAGATGCGTGCTCTCTCGAGATCTGCTTCAGGCCACTCTTGAGCGATGAGACTCCACAACCCTACTCTTCGAGATTGTCCCGGTTCCGTGCCATTGATGCCACCGGCAAATGGGCTAAACGGGATGGAGCGAGTACAAAGTTTGTCTTCTTCTCCTTGGAAGACATCCTTCCTATGGTTTCACACATCTCATCAATCTTTGAACTTGGTATCACCATAAGCTGGTTCTTCGTGATTATTTTTATTTTTTATCTTCTCCTGGCTCCGCTCCTTATGGATCGCTCGATTTTTCTTGAAACTCTCAATTCTGGTCCTAATCTTCACTTATCTTCTTCCTCTTCGGCTTACTTCTTTTAACTCTACAATTAATGTTGATAATTCCACCAGGCTTACTGAGACAATTCTGAGTCATCTAAAACAAATTTTTTCTTTCAAACAGCTATTATCTTTTCTTACACCAGAGTTTCCTCTTGTAAGTAACCTTGGTCAGGTTCCATGTTGAAGTTGCTTTCCATTTATTTCGTCTCTCAAGCGGTTATATTATCCAAACACCATTTTTCCAAGACAACTTTTTTCATCTTACTTTGACTAAGTTCACTGCATGTTTCTGCCATTTGTTCTCTCTTTAATCTTACTGAAAGAATTAACTCATGGTTTTGCTAACCTAATGCCGTTGAGATCAACACTAACCACTCTTTCAGTGAGTTAGAAATTCTTACCTGGACTTAGTCTTGAGTTCGAAGATGGTTTCCTCTTTCTGTCAACACACTGTATACCACAAAGTTAAATATAATTGATTCTGCATCAAAGCTCATTCATGTTGTGTCATCCCTATCAATACAACAATAAATCACGAGTACATACCTCAGTTTTCGCTGATCTTCGAAGCTCACAGACCACTTCTTGCCGCGAATTTTGTCTTGTACTACAGAATCAAGACTCTCTATATTCTACTTACACGCTTAGTCCATCGCAACACAATCGTTTCCCCTCTCGTAGTTATCTCTGATCGCCATATCTCAAAGACTTGTTCATTCAACACAACATGGAGTTACTGTAGAGAGAACCGTTAGGTCAGTGGTTTCCACGTTCTCTACTATGTTCAAGAGTTCCTGCATGCTGACGAGGTTGTTTTAATTATGACAAGATTTTCTTGGTGTTCTCATTAATACGGTTTGATTCAAAAATGTCCATTTCTCGCTTTTGGTTTGGACCGCTCTCATGCGAATACGTGTCTTTCAAGGACAAACTTTACTACTACGACTTTACTAGTAGTACTTTTCTGTTCGTTTATTTCCTTTTTTTTTTGTAAGCCTGTATTTTTCTTTTACTTCTTACTTACAAAAATTTATTATTTTTAATTACAATTTTATATTTTCCCTAGGATAGACGTTGTTTTTCGAACGTTACTAATTTATTCCACTTTTCCTTAGTCTTAAATAGTTAATGTTCTTTCTCTAAACTTAACTTTAGTCCTGGTTTTCGTCATTGATTAATCTTTTCGCTTCACATTTATTTTGTCCTTTTAATAATTACTCTTTACTTGAGTATATGCTCATACCATCCTGTCCATTTACAACTTTGAGAATTTTGCTCAAAAAATTTATTTTTATTTTTTATTTTTAACATAAACAAATGGTTATTTTAGTGATCTCTCAAAATCTTCTAAAATCCCATTTAAGGAAAAGTTTTTTATTATGATGTCATAATTATTTTGACTTATTCTAACTCATAATAATTTTAAAACTTTTAACTATTTTTCCACTTTCCTCATGAGGCACTATTATGTAAGCTTTTGCTTAATACCCAATAGTGTAAAGAAGTTATTATTTTATTTTTATTTTTTATTTTTTTTATTTTTTATTTTCCACACAAGTAACTTTATAAGCAACTTGTGACCTATCCCATCAAGTAAGAAATTTTTTTAATGCAAAGTTATAAAATCACCCTTAATTAGACTTCAAAACTTTGCCATTATTTCTTACTTTCACATGGGTAGTTTAGGGTCATTCCGGACCACATAAAAGGTCGCATGTTGGAGGTCCTACCCCCTTCTTAATGCATAACTTGCCCTCAAGTTACATATTTTTTCAATCTGTAACCGTTATATCTTGTTGCATGGATATTCCCTACAAAATCTTGTAACTCAACAGAACCATTAGGATAAGACTTGAGTATCCAATATGGACCAAACCACCTCATTTAAAATTTCCTTGGAAATTTTTGGAATCTACTATTATAGAGTAAGACTAGATCATTATCTTTTTATATTTTTGGTTGTAGCTTAGTATCATAGTAAGTTTTCCGTTGCTTTTGAATTGCTTCCATGTTTATATAAGCTTGTGCTCGAATCTCATCGAGTCGCTCTAAATGATCAAAACGTTCCCTCAAGGAAGCCGAATCTCCCAATCTTTCAGAAATAGCAACCCTTAATGATGGTAGTTCCACTTCAATTGGTAACATGGCTTCCAAGCCATAGACCAATGAAAATGGAGTAGCCTTACTTGTTTTAATGGTACAACGGTAGGCCCTCAAAGCATTAGTTAACTCATAATCCCAATTTGATGCATTTCCTTCTAATGTTTTTGTTATAATCTTACAAAGAATGCCATTAGACTTCTCGGTTTGCCCATTAGCTCTAGGGTGATAGGGGGATGACTTACGATGCTTAATAAAATATTGTTGTAACATTTTTGCAATAGTATCATTAATAAAGTGAGTCCCTCTATCACTTACAATCTCCTTGGGGCAACCAAATCTAGCAATAATATTTTCATAAATAAACTTTGCTACAGTATCTGCATCATCTGTCTTAGTTGCTACGGCTTCAACCCACTTAGTTACATACTCTGTGGCAACTAGGATGTAACGTTTTTGTCCCACCCAACTAGGTGGCTTAATAGGGCCTACTAAGTCTATTCCCCATTTCTCAAAAGGGATTTGGGCTAAAATTGGTGTCAAAGGCATAGCCTTAGTAGCTGTAGGTTTACCAACTCTTTGGCAAGGGTCACATTTCTTAACGTAGGTAGTGGCATCAGAAAAAAGCGTAGGCCACCAATAGCCTGTTCTTAACGCTTTTTGAGCCGTAGCCATCCCGCAAAATGTCCACCACATGCTTCAGTGTGACAACCTTGCAAAACCATAGGCACTTCACTAGGATTTATACATCTTCTAAGAATATCATATTTTCCTCTTTTATACAAAACTCCACTAATCATAGTATAAGGTAAAGATTGGTGTACTAACCTTGTTTTATCAATAGTAGTGTAGTCAACAGGGAAGATTCCTTTAGTCAAATAATAGATAATATCTGCATATTCTTGAGGAATTATGTCAAGTATTTCTATACTATCTTTAACTTCAAAGATATGTGCATCTGGAAAGCTGTCATCAATAGATTTTGGATTGATTGTCTCACTAAATCTAGATAAAAAATCTGCATTTTGATGGATCTTCCCAGGTCTCACATTAATGGTAAAGTCAAACTCTTGTAACAGTAGAACCCATCTTGCAATCCGTCCACTCAGTTGAGATTTATTGATCATGTACTTTAATGCATCATGATCAATGTGGAAAGTGAACTTATATCCCAATAAGTAATGTCTAAATTTTTGAACAGAAAAGATCATTCCCAAACCTTCACGTTTAGTGACAAAGTAACTTCTCTCAGTAGCACTTAATTGGCGACTGGCAAAATATATGGGTCTATCATGACCTTTACTATTTTTCTGACTCAAGACACTTCCAATTGCCACATTGGAAGCATCAACATAAACTTCGAAAGATTTGTCCCAATCTAGAAGAATTAAGATTGGTGCTTTGCTAAGCCGGCGTTTTAACTTATTAAAAGCCTTAGTACAGTCATCTGACCAAACTCCAGGTATAAGGGTTTGTTTAGTTAAAGCATTCCAAGGTGCAGCTATAAATGCAAATCTATATATAAATCTTCTATAATATCCAGTGGCACCAAGAAATCCTTTAAGTGCAGTTAAGTGTTCAGGGATCTCCATTGTAAGTATAATTGCTACTTTGTCATGATCAACTGCAATTCCTTCTTTTGAGACCACATGACCTAATAACTTACCACATACAGTGGCAAATTCAGACTTAGCAGCATTTATGGATATTCCATATGCTCGACAACTGTCAAAATATTGCTTTAATGCCTTTGGATGATCTTCCTTAAATCCAAATACACAGAAGCCATCTAAAAATATTTCCATGAATTTTCTTAGATATTTTGTAAAAGCTTGTGCCATAACTCTTTGGAAAGTTGCAGGTGCGTTGCACAGTCCAAAGGGCATAACATTATATGCAAAGGTTCCCCAATCTGTGGTGAAGGTGGTTAATGGTCTATCTTCCGGAGCTATTTGGACTTGGTTATAGCCCGAAAATCCATCTAGGAAAGAATAGCACTCATGCCCAACTACACCATCTACAACTGCATCAGAAAATGGTAAAGGAAAGAAATCTTTCTTAGTGGCTTTGTTCAACTGCCTAAAGTCTTGACAAATGCGAATCTTACCATTTTTCTTAGGTACTATGACAATAGGTGACACCCTCTCACTAAATGGTACTGGATAAATGAAATTACACTCCAGTAATTTATCAATTTCCTCTTTGACCATTAAGAAATATTTTGGGTTCATCCTATATTGTCTTTGCCTAACAGGTTTAGCATCTGCTTCTAGGGTAATACGATGTTGACAAACATCTGGAGGTATGCACTTTAAGTCTTTATATGTCCAAGCAAAGGCATCTTTCTCCTTCTTAAAAAATTCCAACCACTCATCATATTCTTGAGGTTGTAATCCGTCATATATTTTTATTGGCTTAGGATCTTCTTTAGTTCCTAAGTTTATTTCTATAATATTTTTTATTAAGGGTCTGGCATTAGGTGTCTTCTTTTCAACTAGTAATTCTTCTGAATCACTTATATAAGGCAGTTCCTTATCTGACTCTTTTTCAATTATCACATTATATATTGGGGCATTTTGCCATGCCTCTATGGCTGCATCTAAGTCATCAACCTCACTAGGAGGAACAAAGTATTCTCCAGGACCTAAACTTTTAATAGTAGGCATATCTTGGACTTTATTAGTGTCACCAGGTTCAGATTTAGAGTCTGCCTCAGTGGTCCAATCTGAATCCTCATTCTGAGTTTCTCCGTGGTACTCCACTGGAAACATAGGTAACACTATTTTACTTTTACCCTCCCCTATTGTTAACGTCCCTTTACCCCAGTCATCTTTAGCTTTGGCTAAGGATAACCAAGGTCTACCAAGGAGAATAGGGTAGGTTGATATGGACTCAGTTGCTTTAAAAACAATATAATCAACTTTATAATCAATCTCACCAATTATAGTGTTTAATTGCAATAATTTACCTAATGGTTTCACTCGGCTTTGGTCTGCCATTCTTAAACTAATAGGAATAGGTACTATGTTAGTTATACCTAACTCTTCCATAGTGTTAACATTTATAAGATTAACACTACTCCCACTATCAATTCGAACTCCATCAACTAAAGTTCCATCTATATGACATCTACTGTGGGTACTCCTGGATCAAGAGAGATATCATGGACACTTACAATCTCAGGTTGAAGTTTGCTTGTCTCTTTGTTGGTTTTTGGTTTAGCTTTCTTAACATTGTTGTCTTCAACTATTTTGGCTCTTTTCCTTATTAGAGAGGATGTTAGTTCATTCTTACAAGATGGCAACAAAGCAAGTAATTGTCTTAAGGAGATCTGAGGTTGTAATCTATCCAAATCTGTAAAGATGTCATAAGGATTCATGCCAACAGCTAATCTCATCATTCTATGATGCTTTCTTTTTTCCAATGTCAATGAGGATTCTTTAACAATGGTCTTTGAAGGTCTATAAAAAGTAGGTTGTTCCAACGGCTTTGTTGGAATACTTGGTTTATCTTTAGGTGGAGATACATCTTTTGATTGTATAGGCTCTGGCCCAATGTTGGTCTAGGAATCACTATTTGTTATGCCTATTGTTTCTGAATTGGTTTTAGGTGGTTCAGGTTTCCTAAGTATAGTGGGTAGTTGTCTACTAAGCACATGATTAAGTTTAGCTTTACTGTAATCACTCTCTGAACTACTAATTGGCTCTTGTTCTTTAGCTTTTCTAGCTTGTAATTTAGTAATAAAAACATCTTGGGATGTATCAACAGCCAGATAATTCACATCTCTAGCATTAGACGATTCTACCTCTTGAATGTGAACTTGCTTTCTTACATTAGGAAATTCTGTGATATTAGCGGTGCAGTAAGTAGAAACATGACCTGGTTGTCCACATCTTCCACAAACTGGGATATATCCCACTTGTTGTCGTGGATTTGGACATTCCCTTGAGTAATGACCCGACTCTCCACACCTAAAACATACAACTCCTTTATTCCTATCTTGATTAGATGGTCCTCTCCAAACCGCATGTTGACTGTATCCATTCGTCCCCCTAGGACGTCTATTGTCACCGGGTTTGGTAAATGGTTGTTTAGAAGTAATCCTATAAGGGACTTTTTGATTATTATTACTTTGTGCAGGTTGCTCTTGTACCAAGGCCTTAACTTCTTTTATATTTCTACAAGTAGTTATGTCATGGCCCTTTGCACCACAATAAGTACACTTAAGTTTAAGGATTCCCCCAATAGGATATCTACACTCAGTACTTAAGTGTCCATGCCCTTTACAGTTACTACACCAAATATTAGTTCTTTGGTTTGTAGCCTTAGGTCTCTTATTCTTTCCCTCATTAATTTGAACTGACAATTCCGTGAATTGTTTTTGTGAAGCTTGGATTTCAGTTTCTTCATTGTTAGCAGGCATTAAAGCTAAATGCTTCTCTCTGTCTGAGATCGGTCCTGGTAACATTAATTGAGGTTGTTGGATTATTGTTTTAGGATAGTAGTCTCTTCCACTCTTATCTATTCTTATTGGGTAAGATATAGGCATATATTGAGGATCTGGTTGTGTAGCTCTTCTATTTTTATACAACATGTTAGATCTCTCTATAGCAGCTTCCCAATTTCTCGCAGCCTCATATGCTACAGTTAAGTTTGCAGGATTAGAAAGTTTGACTTGATAAATACACAAAGGATCTAATAATCCTCTGGTGAAGGTATTTGTAATCCATGACTCGGGCATCTCATTATTCCTCCATTTGTGTAACAAATTCTTAAGTCTGGTATAGTAACCCGCTATAGATTCAGTAGGATATATCTAAAAACTTTGTAATTGATCTTGTAAGGTATTATGATAAGAGTGAGGTCTAAACCTGGCCAAAAATGCATCTTTTAAGGTATTCCAGTCTGATGGTCGAGGATTTAATGCTGCATACCACCTCTGAGCTTCCCCTAGTAGATTACCAGGAAAACTAGTGATATACTTATCAACTGCTAGATTGTTAGCTATTACTACTACTTGGAATCTTCCCAAGTAGGAATCTAGATTCTCTCCCAAATCTCCATAGAATATGGGAAATGGAGCTATATTAAGCATCCTAAGATGCGCCATAGCAACGGGATCAACCAAAGGGTCGTCAGAAGTAGGAGGGGTTGAAGGTGGTGAGAATAATGAGGACCTGCTAGAGGTAGAATTAACAGGAGAAGTGTCAGAAGGAGAAGTCCTCCGAGAAGTACCTGAGGAATGTCCAGCTGAACTCTCTACTTGTGATGGTGGTTCCGAGTGTTCTTCTTCTTCTTCAACACTGTTAAGTTTACTTTCACCTCCTTTAGGCTCACTTTGCCCACTTACTTCAAATTCTTCCTCGTTAATAAGATTATACTTAACCTCCTCTTCCTCTACACTAGATTGATCAATCTCTTCTTGTATGTCAAAGTTTAAGGTAGTAGGTCTAAGGATTTGGCTAAATGCTTCTAACACTTCCGTACGAAACTCATGTTTTTTTTCCTCGTTTTCTAATGATCTGGCATTAAGAAAGTGGTCAATAGATTCTTTTGCTTCACTGTGAGTAAATATTGGTGTTCCTAATTTTGACTCAAATCCTTGAGCAAAAAGATTTGAATAGGGAGTCTCAAAGTCTGTTTGGTTTGAGGAGTTACCTACTTCGTAGGTACGATCAATTGTTAAGGAGTGTGGTATGGGGGTTCTAAACAATTGTTCTAACTCATCAAGTTGTTGAGTGTTAACATTAAGTATATATTCATTAAAGAGTTTTCCATCTACTTCTTCCTCTTCTGAGGATCCTTCCTTTTCTAAGGAATTAGACCAAGCTTTCTCGCGTTGGGTCTCCAAACTTACTTCTTTTGGGCTATCATAACAACAAGAGTGAGTGGTATATTTTTTATCTTTTTTTTTTCCTACATTTTCTTTTCTAGGATTTTTTAATGCTACAAGTACTAACTCTTCTGGAGTAAACTGTGCTTTCTTTGATTTTTTACTGAGGAGAATTTGGAGGATCGGGCAGCGTCTTATATGTTTTCTCCCTTTTAATTTGTCCCAATGCCTTTTCTAAGGCTTTTTCGAATTCATCATCTAATTTGAATGGAGAAGGAGTTGTAGCAGTGTTAAAGGTAGGATTGTGTACTCCTAACACTATAGATGGCTATTTTTTCTCTGCCTTTTTCTTATAACATTGAGCTCTCTCAACTTTTTGTTTTTCTCTTTGTCTTTTCTTGACATTAGTAATCCCCATAGAGTTTTTATCTTTAACTTTATTTTAATTTTTAATTTTATTTTTAATTTTTAAAATTTTAAAATTTTAATTTTTAGAATTTTAATTTAAGTAAAGATAATTAGCCTCCTCTGAAAGATTCATTCCCTTAACATCTTCATCGACATGCCTAGGATAACTTAACCCCTAAAGGACCAGAGTCTCCTTCGGGGGGATTCCTTGATTTTTGGGCAAGTTCCTAAAATTCGAAAAAAAATCAATTTTCTGTGAAATTTTTAAGCTAGATTGCCTTTGATAAGAGCTTCGTGGACATATTTTTATTTTATTTTTTGGATTTGTGGTTTGAAAGTTAGTACCACTTATAGTTTTTGAGGGAAATTGTCAAGGAACTTTAGGGGTTAAGATAGTCAACAGCTCTCCCATTTGCTCAGCACTCACCCAATGACTTAACTCTCAAAGTAATCCGTCTATTCCGTCCTCTAGTATTTTTAACTCTTTCCTATCATTAGATGCAAGAGTTTTATAACGTTGAACTTTGGTTATTATGCATCTTATTAGTCTAGATCTTCTACTCAGAGGACTCTCCCATGGTTGTTTCATAAAGAATTTGGTAATGATACCAAGTTCTAAGGGTAAAATTTCTATTTTAATCATTAATGGTAAAGGTTCAATAATTAATTTCCTTGGGTATTTAAATTTTTGTAAAAGGCCATTAATGATATCAATCTTCTTTTTTGAATTTTTATTATTTTCTTTAATTTTTTCTATCTCCTTCTCCAAAAGGTTAAATAATTTTAATTCATTATACTTTATTTTTTTATAGATTACTAACAATCTTTTCAACCTAGTTCTTAAGTCCTTAGGTGTTTCATTTTCAAGATTCATTGATTAAAGACATAATAAATCAAAAGCTATAGTTACGGGAAGTTCCGGGTCTTTGGACAAGAAATCTAGAAAAAACACCTTAGTTTGGAAGTTGCGTTTACTGAAAATAAAAGTATAAGTTTCCTTATCAAACTTAAAACCGTTCCAAGCTCCAATACCTTTAGAAATTAAAGGTTGGGATTGAAGTTTTAATCTACCATATTGAGCAAAAAGAAATTGTAGTTGGTATTTCAAATACAATGTCTTTTTCTTGACAATTACTTCATTAAATCCTTCACCTTTATCCCACACTTTATTTAGAATTATTTGTTTAATTTCTATTGGTAATTGTTCAAACTTTTCCTTAAAGTTTCTATCAATTTTTGGGTGTGCTCCATAAAATTGAAAACCTTGACCATAATACGCACCTCTATAAACACAATATAGGGCGCTAAATAAATATGGTCCCTTGAAAAAGTCACTTAGACTTTCTTCATTAATTTCCCATGGAAAAGACATGTTCTCCTAACTTTTCCTCCCATGGATTCTCACACTAGGTATGTCCAATTCACTTTGGATCAAACCTTTAATTTTTGTATATTTAATAATGAACCTCTTTGTTCATTAATACACTTTAATTCACAGTAATACTTAGGTATTCAACCTAATTAATGACAACTATCTTCAATTAAATACTACTTGACACTGGCGGTACCATCCCCAACATGGTCGCCAAAAAAATGTAAACTGGAAAATTCACATTCACAAAACACCCAAGACTCACACCAGTCTCCCCATGATTCTCAATTCTTCCGAGGATGGTCTAGCGTCAACCGTTAAGTAGTTTGTCTTTAATTATAGGTCAAAAGCTATCTTTTCTATTGAATTACTTAAGTTTATGCACTCGTTTTTAGGGAATTAAGCCTTAAAACATATCACACTTAACATTCCACTCTTAAGGTATTATTCCCAAGGATTTAAGTGCTTAGGTAGAGCCTTGCTCTTCTAAAGAGCCTTGCTCTTGAGTTAACTATGAATATGCACGTTTGTTAGTTTCCTATTCTTTTGCCATCTTCGGCTCTTGGATACTATCCATTGCACTCATGGTTGATTCTTTAATTAATTTCATTAGAATTCACGAACTTACCTCGTGCAATTCGCTCCACTTCTCCCGTACGTCTCACGGTTCACGTACTCACGTACTTGTCACAAGTGTTAGGTTCGGACAACACGCAAATTAGATTACGCCTCTAAATAATTCTACTCTAAGTCTTGGCTTAAGTCTAACCTATCTATTAGTCCTTAAGACCTAAAATGCAGAAAAAATATCTTCACTCTTCACTTGCATGACTTAAGTTCTCTTATTTATACATGCATGAGACTCTCGTCTAATGTCTTAATGCTTTAAGTTTCTACACTTAAACTCAAGTCTTACATCAATTACTTATGCATTCCTCACATTAATGCATTAAATTTCTTACTCCAAATTAATTTCTAAATGCCTTACATACACTTAGAATTATTACATTAATATTCACCATGTCACTTTGACATAGTTAGGATCTTCACTAACCTTATCTCTTGAAGTTTTAATATTAAGTATTCATATTTCATTCATATGCAATACATTAAATTTAATTCATTAATACACACAATTTCATGTCACATAATTAATTAGGATATTATCCTAATTTCTACAATGAAGATCTAAATAAATAAATAATGCATTTATGCATAGAAATTTATTCACAATTAATACCTCATACATACAATTGCATTCACAAAACACAATATCAAATTTATTCTATGAAGTTCAAATATTATTGTAATTACACATATTATTCAAGTCATACACAAGACTCCACACATGCAAATTTCAACAATAATTATATATTAATAATTTCACACATAACTTAATAATCTTACAACATAAAAGATTTCTTCAATTGCTAGCTTTTTCACCTAAGCTAGGGCTCACTCCAATCTTCCTCCAAGGAATTGTTATGGAAATGGCCAAGAATGCTAAAAATTCAAGCTATTCATTCTACTCAAATCCAAGAGGCACACCTCTTGGAAAAACGGTTTTTTCCATATTTAACCGTTAAAACTAATTTCTCTTCATCCTCACATCCATTCATATCTACTCATGAAAAGGCACACCCTTTCCAAAGGGTGCGAGTTCAACCCTTTTCCCATTATCTCTTATCTTTTGGATATGAATAGGCACTTTTTGGTTAATTAACTATTTAGTGTAAACTTAATCATTAATTATTTAATTCTCCATATATCTACAACCCTTTTTACATTGAATTTTCTGGAAAAAACTATTTTTAGGATTTAGGCTCTACATTTACTTTAATGTCGTAGAATTTGATAGCAATGAAAGTAGTGCCATAAATGATAAACGGGCAATTTTGTAACATTTTGAAATCATAGACCTTGTGAATATTTTGAAGTGCACTTCATTTGTAAATGGCTTTAGTTTGAAACAGTATTGTTTATCTCTGACGTTAATCAAGTTTGTATGGTTCAGCATGTTTTTGAATTTGTACAATGTAATAAAGTGAATTTTTTGTACAGTCTTGTATACGTTTAAATTAAATAATTGATGATTGTGTTATGATCTTCCATGATTGTACAACTTCATGCACTCCAGTCAATAAATTAAATTCACTTTTGTCTAATATTTGAAAACCGACTACAATAGTCTGTAGTATCATCGAGAATTTATTTGTAGTGGAATTTATATCATGTGTTGAAGAATAAAACTTAAACTTTTGTCTCAAACATATAAATCATAAGACTAAACAATAAAAATCATGTTACTTTCTTGCATAATAAATGATTTGGGATGTAACAAAATACCCAATATTAATGCAACATTATTATTCTTGGTTGAATTATATGCAACTAATTGCAACGGCCTTCCAAATGATAAGAGATGGCATTCTACCATACAAATTATCCATATTATATCTTAATATGAGTATAAGCTTGCGGAACAAATCATTGAGCATGCTAATTGAAGGTACTAACTCTCCCCAAAAAATCATTAAGTATAAGTATTGTGTGCCTAAGTAAGTATAAGTATTGTATAAGTAAGTATAAATATTAAGTATTGTATGTATAAGTATAAATATTGTATAAGTAAGTATAAGTTCAAGGTCATTGGTTATAAGTAAGTATAAGTATTGTATGTCAAGTTCAAGGCACAAGTTCAAGGCACACCCCTCTCGCTAACGCGCGCAGCCCTCCCGCGTACGCGCCCAGCCCTCTCGCGCACGCGCCCAACCCTCTCGCGTACGCGCACCTCTTGGTCGTATGCGCCCGCCATAGGTCACTAATTTACTATAAATATTAGATTTCAAAGTTACGGACCCCACTTCCTAGACGCTTTGGCCTGCAACTGCCACGTGGCGGCTGCTTGCATGGCACTTTTGGGAAGTTTTTAATGGTGTCTATTGATACCTTTGTATTTCACCAGCTTCGTATTCCTCCACCTCGTCACCATGGATTCTGGACAACCATCTACTACTAGCAGTCCCCACGGAAAACGACAACGTGATTTTCGTCATGCACGCCCAAAGCAGAAGAAGCGCCTTCACGTGTTGATGGATGAGAAGATGAAGGCATTTTCTGGTTAGGAGGCAGTTCCAATTCCATGGACATTTGCACAATGTGCAAAATACATTGGATGGTGTCATTTGGGGCACCTCTGGCCATACTCGCGGTATTCTCTAATGCGACGTACAAATAGGGCCAACTTGGGATACTGCACCAATGAATTCTATAAGGAGCCTTGCATCCAAGCGTACCAACACATTTATGACGAGGCGAAAGTGCGCCGCAACTCGGTAAATATTTCAATTTTACGGATGGTTTACGCGGAGGTGGTACTTGGCGTACCGGTTGATTGGAGGACAATGGAAATCCAAACACACTCCAAGATGGCGCCAATCATTGGATTAACAATATCGTTTGTGCGGAAGTTTCGAGGAGAAGGTCTCGGGAAAACCATGGAAGTTGAACCTTCAAATCAAAAAATCGAGTGGTCCGCGTCTTCATGTGACGACTCAGATATTGGATGTCATCAGTCTGTGCGTAGGCAACAAGAATTGTCCATCGTATCAGGCTTGAATCCTAAACCGTCAGTTTCACAACAAGACGGAGATGCCACGAAGACGGATGCAGTACCTGAGGAGGATGTGGATAATAAAAAAAAGTCTACGGAGGGTGACTGAGTGAGTTGTGACAATTATCTTCGAGTTGTGAAGCGACTAAATGAAAGCTTGAACGTAATTGAGGATCTAGGAGAAGAGCTCGATGAGAAGGATAATGAAGTTGCAAAATGTCTTGAAGAAATTCAAGACTTGAAGGCACAAGTTCGGGAGAAAGACAATCTTCTTTCATTATTACTAGCTTTAAGGGAGTTTAGAACTACAACAGTGCTAGAAATGTATATAGAGCAATGTTGAAACGTTTTGGAACAAGAGTTTTCTACAATTTTTAACTGCCACTTAATATTAAGCGATATTTTGTATATTTAATAAAACCTTGTAAATTGAGTGGCATCATGTATATTTAGTGGATTTTTATGAGATGTTTTACACATCAGAATGTTAAGTGTTGCAATGTTTCAATATACCGTCGAATTAGTGCACACGCCCCAACATTGTGCGCGCCCGGCCCCAGATGCTCCTGCTCCAGCACTATATAAGAACCATATGCGATGTGCTGACTCACCTCACATCCTTGGCTTCGTGTCCTGGAACTCCTTATTGGGCTCCTTGCATGAATCTACAAGTTTGTGAGTGACCTTTGGGTCAACATTTTCTATGCACACACAATTTCCTATTACTTTTGGCGGATTCTCTCTGGCACAACATTGCGCGCCAATTTTATTGTGATGTCGTCTCAACAAAGGGCTCAAACGAAGGAGTGGGCCCCATGGTACACATTTAACAAGAAGGATCAAGTGACATGTGTTTGGTGCAATTACACGTTTGCATACAAACGTGGGAGGTGTATGTCACACTATGGGTATCCACAATGGACGAAGACTTCGTGCACTAAGGCCCCAGCAGCTGTTAAGGCCCGTTTTAAAAGATGCGGGAATATTATTCCTACTAGGATGACCAAGGCGGAGATCGTTGGCCTTCCTAGCGCACCAACAACATGTTCCACTGAACCTTGTTCTAGCCAATCCATCCAACAAGGTAGTTTCTTGGAAATTCAAAATGAGGAGAACACGCAGTCCACAAATCCTCTAAGCCAAGCAGCATCATCAACACCAAGATCTGTACGACAACAAAGCTTTCCAGAGGCTTACCAAATAGAAAAACGAAAAGAGTTGGACGAATTATGGGCACATTTTTTTTATGAAACAAACGTTGCATTCAACGTGGTTAGACATCCGGCCTTCATCAAGGCCACCCCCGCAACGTCAAAGGCGGGTTTCGATTATACATCGCCATCGTACAATGCCATGAGGACGACATACATTGAGCCTCTAAAAAAAAGTGAAAGACCTTGTGGACAAGAAGATCGGCGTAGATATTGCCAAGTATGGGGCAACAATATGCTCGAACGGGTGGGACAATGTTACAAGTCGCCCTTTCATGAATATCATGCTCGTATGTCCAATGGGTGATATGTTCTTGGGGTCTATAGACACCACGGATATGAAGAAATCTACGGCATATATAGGGGACCAATTGAAAAGTTTTATCCGTAAGGTTGGACAATTGAATGTGGTCCAAGTGTGCACCGATAATGCTTCAAACATGTTGGGGGCAATGAAAAATGTCAACGATGAGTACCCGCACATATATACTCAAGGGTGTTGTGCACATATTTTGGACCTCCTCCTCGAGGACTAGGGGAAGGAAGACATATTTGCAGACCTTGTCCAGAAGGCAAAACAGATTGCATTGTATATCCGGAACCACCATGTGCCTATGGCCCTTTTTCGTCGATTTTTGCCAAAATTGTCTCTGTTGTGGCCAGCAGCAACAAGGTTTGCATGCAATTACATAATGATCCATCGTCTGTTGGAAGTGAAGAATGCCCTGGAGATGGTTGTGATAGACTCAACATGGATATCCTACGTATCCTCTCTTTTCGATAGGCAAAACTGGCACTGTCCCCATGCGAAGGCATCGTAGGTGCGAGCCACCGTTCTAGACAAGACTTTTTGGGATCGGTGCACTAACTTTGAATTTGTAGTGGCACCAGTACTAAAGGCATTGCGGACTTTTGATGGTGACACTCCGGCAATGGGAATTGCTCGGGTGACCATGAAGAAGCTAAAGGAGCACGTGTTCAAGCTGCACAATGCGCCGTTCAATATGCCTGACGGAATTGCAACTGGCCTCGAAGGATCATTCCTTGCCCGTTGGGAGATGATGCAACAAATCTCCATTATGCAGGGGCTTTATTGAATCCTTATCTAGCCAATAACTTGCAAATTCAAAACAATGGTGAGGCCAAAAGGGCCCTAAACAAGGTTGTTCTGACGCTCTGTGGTCCACTCGAAGTGTCTTTTTTGGCAGTAATGCTCGAAATCACGGAATATGAAGAATTGCGAGGCCCATATTCACCGGAGGAAGCTGGGGAAATTGAAAATAGCAACCTGTTGCCTCACCAATGGTGGAACCGTGTGGACGGGCAATCATTGCCTATCATTCCGAAGCGTATACTAGCACAAACCTGTTCGGCCTCGTCATGTGAGCGTAATTGGAGCATGTATTTGTTCCTGCATAGTAAGAGCCGAAATCGCTTGGGAGTGCAGAAAGTGGAAGATTTAGTTTACATCTACACGAATAGTCGATTGCTTCGAGAACGTGCTCGACCAAACCTGGTTTGATGGTATGAGGAGAATGTGCATTTGGAGGAGTCTGATCCAGATGGGGGACTTCCTTCAAACACAGAGGACGAGGGCTTGAAGTCGGATGATGAAGGTTACAACTGGATGGGCGGCGATTGGGAAGACCTTGCTGGTGACAACAACCCCATGTCTGATCATAGCCCACCTAGGGACAACTCTGCAAACAACGAGCACGGTGGAGATGCACTACATGACCATTTTCACAACATCTACAGTGATCCAGTGGATCCTTTTGTGTTTGATGATGTCGATGCAGCGGCAGTCCATACTGTAGTAGAATTATCGGGTGAAGACCGTGCCCAAGAAGCTAGAGCAGAGGAAGATGGATCGGCATTGGGGGGCAATCTTGATGGAGATGACAACATCTCGGGGAATCAGTCTCCCAACTCAAACGGCTCTAGCGCCTCAGGCCCTTCTAGTGGCAATGGCCCTGATCTCGACGGTCATAGCATTGGCATTGCAGCGCAGAATACATTTCCTCACGATGGAAACGAAGTGAACAGTGGTGGAAACGATAATGAATCCCATGAGTCAATGGCCACCACGGGATCCATTGAAGTTGTGAGAAGCAATGCGGTTTTGCCTCAAGCAATAGAACCGGACTCAGAGGAAGACATGCCACTCCAAGATTTGTTTCGGCGGCCACGTGCTCTTGGTACCGCATCGATCGGAAGAACTCTTTTACGTGTTAAGGAAAAGACCTCTTCAACAATAGTTCGGCCACCCGTCCACCGTAGCCCACTCGGCCCAAATGGTGGTGTGGAGCATGCGATACTAACCCCACAACTTCCCTCCGCGAGGGTTGGGTCCTCTACTATGAGCAGCCATTTAGGGACACGAAGGGGCAAGAACAATGGTACTCTTCCTTTCTTCACGGGACCTTGGCGAAGCGGAACCTTGGAGAGAGTCATTGGGGCCAAAGGCAACCGCTCTAAAAACATGGATGGAGTAACAGACAAAAAGAAGAATATCCGAGTAAAATGGCTTATGAACGCCGCATCAACTATTGGAGCCGAGCTACAATTACAAAACTTGGCCTCGGAGATTGAGGAGTACGTGGCACTAGTCTTGGAAAATGCAGCAGAGAACTTCTCATCATCGGGCGATGATGCAGACGATGAGGATTGCGATGAGGTACCTGGTGACAATATGGTGGTGCTTCGCGGGCTTTCTCTTCCCCAAAATGTTCGCCGATCAAAACGGAAGCGGAAACACAATGAAGAATCCTCAAGTTCAGATGATTAAAAGATGACGGATACGAGGGTATCAAAATTAAAAGTGTCTTTAGTGCTGTAGTGATAGCATGGTACAATAGTATCGCAGTTCTAAAATATGTACTTGGTGTTGAGAGTGCCCATTCATGAAAGCACCACATTGAAATAAATAATTTTAATGTTAGAGCACCCTGGTACAATTGTATTCTTTCAAATTCTCTATACCTTAGCCCTTTTGAGAGGCAAACGCAGTGTTCGATCGCGCGCGCCCGGCCCCTAACCGCGCGCGCCCGATAGGCAAGTACGCGCGCGACCCACAATGGTACGCGTCAGGCCCGTGATGCTGCGCGCCCGGCCCTAAACCACGCGCGCGACCCACAATGGTATGCGCCACGCCCGTGACGCTGCGCGCCCGACCCCTAACGGTACACGCCCGACCTTGACGGTACGCGCCCGGCCCTGATATGCACGCGCCCGGCCCTGAGGGGTACGTGCCCGGCCCTGTATGTACGTGCCCGGCCCTAAATCGTACACGCCCGGTCCAGATTGGTACGCGCCCGGCCCCAAATGTTGCGCGCGCGGTCTGAAGGCATGCGCCCGCCCCTTGATGTGACGTGGAAAGCCGTCTGATGTGTCGTGCACACGTGTTTTACCAGGGGGTAAGTTGAAAATTTGATTTAGGATTTGTAATTTTTTTTTACACGCAACTGTCTGCCAAAAAGTGTTGTCCGTCCTATCCGTCCGTCGTACTGTCCGTCTGCCCGCTGTCTTTGGGCCCCTGTCCATCTATGTAGACAACCCTGGATGAAGTGGCTAAATTGGTGGAACTCTGGGGATTTAAATCGTGCGGCGCTTCGTTTTCGTGCGATGGGTGTCACCAACGAAAAACTTGATGCGTGGTTGACCAAGGCCGCATTCTGGGCTGAGGTTAGTATTTTTGTTTAGTTGTTCATCATCTTTGAAAGCTATCCTTTCACCTCCTATAGGCTTCCAATGTATTGAAAATGCAACTATTAATATGTTGAAGTAAAATTGTAGTTGGAGTTCAATACCGTGGAAGTAGTGAAAGCCACTTTGAATTCAGAGCAGATCAAAGTGGACTAGAAGGCTCGGGACGACTTGGATGAGATAGAAGAGTATATTGAAAAATTCCGCATTATACTCTTGGATCACGCATTCTATTTCATATTCCGGAATTCTTGTGGATATTCTCGCTCCAACGCCTTCGCTTCACAAGAAGGAACTCAGATTGCTTTGCAACGCCTACAATACCGGTATTTATTCCAAACACATCCTTCATTTGTTCCTTGGTCAGTCTAATCTTTTATAGTGGAGTGTAGTCGGTACTTCTCGTTCATGGCTTGTATAGCTTCCTCGGGACGGAGGACGCCATTTAGGTGACCATGGATAACTTGCAGAAGGAATCTATCATACGTACTGGTAATGGTAGGTGATATCGTTAATGAGGAATTCCATTGGATAACTAGAGGAATAGATATGGAGGATTCTTGTTCCTTGGTACCGAGAAAGCTCTAGGGGATGGTCATCTATGTTGTCATCCTAACTGATTATGTGTCCAAGAGTTTGTGAAATATTTCCTCTCTAAACTTTGATATATGCCACATTTAACAAAATCTAGACTTTGAATAGTCCAGAATGGTCAAAGTCTAAATTTAGTCATCAAGAGAATGTGCAAAAAATATGGCACAAAGGTGCATCGGGAGATCTATCGAAGAAATCGAAGATGGTGAAATTCTTCTGAAAGGAAGGAGCTTTATGGAAGAAGCGTTGGAAAATTAATGGGTGTGAAATGGTGCCATGTGCCCTTGCATTCACATATAGGAGGATCTTCCAATGTGACCAACTGTACCTAGAGAACTTGGAAGTGAATCCCTCAAAAGTATGAGGAAAGAATAACTGATGATAAATAAGGGTGAATGGATCCTTTAAAAAACAACTGATGATGTTCCAAAGCAGATCAAGGGGGACATGCTAGTAGTACATGCGAGAACAATCCGGTAGGAAATAAATGTGGCATACAGTTGGATCCAGTAGACACAACAAGCAATTTAAAAAAAGGCCGAGACATTGAAGATAAATCATGACAGCAACCGGCAAATCAATAATAGAATAAATTGAGATGTAGAAATCTAACACATGCAGATATACTAGGAGGGATAGATAGATCTTCCTATCTCTTGGACTGATTCACTGAAGACAATTCATGACAACAACAGGCAAATTCATAACCGAATGTATTACTTGATACGCAAAGCAGACACATGCTGGTATAGGAGGGATAGATAGATCTTCCTATCTCTTGGACTGATTCACTGAAGACAATTCATGACAACAATAGGCAAATTCATAACCGAATGTATTAAGATACGCAAATCATATACATGCTGGTATAGGTACAATCAATAGATCTTCCTATCTCCTACACTCAAAAGCACCCAACAAATGTAATATACAATTGGTCCTAGTAGGCACAGAAGGCTTTTCCAAAGAGGATTGATTTACTAAAGAATTTTTATCACAACAACAGGCGATTCAATATTGTATGTATTAGGATGTGAAATCTTACACATTCAGATAGAGTAGGGATCGATAGATCTTCCAATCTTCTAGACTTAGGGTCGATATAGGATATTGCCTGAGGATCGATAGGTCGTCTAGTCTTTGAACTCAAGGATCCGCCGTGTTTGCAGCTTCAAGGTTTGTCATTGCTGCTATTCGGTCCCTCCGTGGAATTGTTCGAGTCTGAGGGTTCAATGTACTTGACCAAGAAGAAAATACGACGGAATCATGAACGTGCACCGGACGTCGTTTCTCCGGAACCCACATCGCTGACCAACAATCCTTGTACTTCTTCTTGTGGTTCTTGAACGCATTTCTTGGCTCTCAGAATTGGATAATAAACATTCCATATTGCTCATCACCAACTACTCTATTAACTGCTGATTGCGCTCTCCCTAACCAAACATGATAAATCTCAAGGTCAGATGGACAGAAAAGGACCCAAGATCCAGAAACGACGTCTCGCCATGGATTCAAAGCGACCTTTGGTCTGCTTGAACGTGGGCCACAGAAAGGTTCAGGCTCCTCATCTTCAGGTGTGACATCTCCTCTAGTAATAAGGCTCAAAGGAGCAGAAATTATCGCACTTCAATCTTGAATCGGCCAAAATCCTTCTACCAAAGCTGAGGGTGTGGAAGGAAGAGGTTTCTCAAGTTCCTCAAGAATTGCATTCCAGTATGCAATATACGGTGGAAAATCACGTCGAAAGCCCTCACATTTTTCCATCTCCTTCTCCCAGAATTTTATATAACCTTGAATTCCAGATTTAATGAAGGACCTCTTATCAATTGCTTTGGAAACCCTCTCTCTTGCCTTCTCAATTGCCTTTTCTTGATTGCTAGTTGGAGAAGGAACCTCGTCTCCCCACACTCGCCTGAAAGGTACTGGCTTTGGGAGGCCGGAAGGTATCTTGGGACTTCCGTCAGCATCCGACTTCCAAAGCCATATACCAGAGTTGTTTCCGGGTAGCCAGTGAGTGTCAACTGCGTTCTCTTTGTAGCGCATTTCGGGCCAACCATCATCATCTACATAGAATTTGAAGAGGTGCATATCTCCTAAACCAGTAAGTGTATTTTGGCCATCACATAGAAAGCCTTCGACAAATGATTTGAAATCCGCAACCTCCTGAACAAACTCGGGCATAAAGCCCAACTCCTACGATTCCATAAAAGACCTCATCAAATCCGCTACCACGTAAGTATTCCAATTCTTAAGGGCCTTGGATAAGTGGCTGAAGTAAGCATCGATATCTTCATGCGTGTGGCCGACTAATATGAATCTAACTTGGATTTCCTTGAACACCCTACGATAAGTCAACATCGATAAGAAAGCCATGAGAAACTGGTTCTTATTGTCCTTTGCGGAGTTGTCCAGCTGCAAATACAGATTTTTGGAAAGTGGGACGACTGTAGTTGAGTGGTTTGGTACCACCGTAGGTAAAAGGTTCATACATCTAGACTTTCATTTCAACAAAGCCTCAAAAAACGAGTTTGCCGGCTCGTGAGGAAAAAGTTTACCCGTAACGCGAATGGGAGGTTCTTCAAGACGACGAAGCAATCTCGCTAGGGATGAGATTGTGTAATTTGAGTCCCCTTGCGACAAGTCGATAGAATAGTGGGCGTGCGCACCGTCTCCATGTCCATGCGTCACCATACCGGTGACGTTCATTGGGAGCTGACCAAGAGGTGAAGTGAGTTTGGTGGAAACACGCATGTGCGGGATTGCAGTCTTGGTTGTATCCATTTTATCGTGGATAATGCAAAGAATCTCCCCCTTATTGCGCTTTGACTCCTCTCTCCAACTATGGTACACACGCCTACATGAAGCTTGAAGATTCAAGTACTGACTCCGTTGTTTCACGAAGGATACATACTCGGCAGAGCCCTTCACTGATTTGTTGATGAACTGTTGAAGAGTGTCGCAGACGGTGCACTTGGCAAAGGAACTCCCAACAGGCTTAACCGCAACGTTGTTGAAGAACTCCTTCGTGATTCTACTCACAGCAGACTGCGAAACAATGGGCAACCCGTATTGTAGATTTGTCTACAGACAGAGCCAAACAACAGAAATGAGGAAACGTGTCATTGTGGGCAGTGAAGGGATCGAAAGATCTTCCTATCTACCAAGAGATGGAATTGATGCCATTTACTGGTGAGAAAATCCAAGCAATAACTCATGAATAGGATAGGAAGATCTACCTATCCTCTAAAGCATCCACATGAATGAGTCAAAGACTAAATTGAGGTGAACTGTGTCGAGTAATACCTCTGTGGCGTCAGCCTGGATCCTCTTCCAACTATGCCCAGAGGGCAGAAACTTCAATGTGTCCATCCACCCTGGTACAGTCGTGCGCATTTGATGAGGCATGTGATCAGCGTTCTCACTTATGATAGCAGAAATCGTATCCATGGCTTGCACGGTTCCGAGGCGCGGACGTATGACGCCTTTGTTCCCGTGCGTTGACGAAATGATGTCCTCCTTGTACTGGTCGATATAGGTGTGGAACGTTGACTTTGGAATACCATGGATCTTGTACCATGCTGTTGAGCAGACATCTTGTCCAAGCAGAGTCACATACTTTCTTTTCCTATTATTTCCCAAGTAACGCAATTGCCCACCCACAACTCTACCATACTCCCGTCGGTCATCGAAATCTTTCAGCTAGAACTTCTGCCGAATGAAGAGCGTATCTTGAGGCCGGAATAATCTGACGCATTCGTCAAGACAACATGACAACGAACTGACCGCCTGAATTGCTTTGGAAAGAGTCTTCTTTGCATAAGAGGTGAATTTCTCCTCGATTCGCGGTTTGCGACGATCAAAGCGGTATGCTGCTTTCAGACGACCACCAAGGTGGGCATTGGGGTCCACATGAGGAGGAAGTCGGATGAAGTGGTCCACTGTCTCGCTCAGACCACGCCCCCCATCGAATCTACAATCAAGAATGGGCCACCTCTGATGGCTCATGATGTTGTTACGGTCTCCGATGAATACGTCAAAGATAGTGATGCCAATGTTCCCCTCCCCCAATGTACTGTCCTGGAAAGGCTCAGCAGGCAGGGCGCAATTGATGCGACGAGATGCAATCGGAAGTCCATCGCAATTATAGCGTATTACCACCATCCCCACCCATTCCTCCTGCAGAAAGAACGGACGAAAGTCCGCAGATTCGGAACTGCCATCAAGTTTTGGGTCGACCGATACTGGCTCATCTGGAAGGACAACGCATGCTGACACCCAAAGAATAGTTCTACCGATTGAATCAGCCAACAAAATAAGACCGTCTTGAACTGGGTGAATAAAAAGACATCGAGCCGCATGACAAATTTCCACAGGTTGGAGAAGAGTCATCTGAGGCATGTGAACGTTGATGTCAACGCCAAGCCAACGCCCTGAGGGGGCTGCTTCAATAACAGTGGCGCGTCCCACAACCCCATGGCCAGCATAGCAAAGCAGAACAGCCATTCGTGGCGCTAGTTCACCTCGGCGGTCTCGCATGCCATTGTCACGGGCACAAGAAGAAAACATCCTAACTGGTCCGATAATGGCCCTGCGCAAGCATTCAAAACAGTCCATCAACAACCGGACAAGAACACCATTAGGCACAGAAGAGAGATTGACAGATCAACATATCCGGCACAATTCACACTCACCCTGAGAGACAAGTCGACCACAAGAAAGATCGAAATACCTTCCTATCCAGTGGGTCCCTCCAAGGGACTCAAAGATCATCCAGCCTACAAGGTTACTCATTAGCCATAGTAAACCATAAGACAGATCGAAAGATCTTCCTATCTATAGGGTCATCCTAGAGACTTACCGGAACATTAAGCGGATCGATAATCTTCCAATCCCCAAAGTCCCTCACAAATCAAAGTTAACCATGACAGTGATCAAAAGATCTACCGATCTTTAGGTCTCAAATACAACAAAATTATCTACGAGGGAGTTTGAAAGAAACTCCAATTCACGAGGTCTCGAAAAAACCTTAGACGAACCAAGTGAGATCGAAAGATCTTTCGATCAAAAGGGTTGATGAAATGGATCGAAAGATCTTCCCATCTACACCGTCTCACTCTTATCAAATACTTAGGAGTGATGGACTATTAAAGAATTGTAAAAGATCGAAAGATCTTCCTATCTGCAAGGTCCCCCTCTCCTAGAAGTTGTTGATGAGGAGATCGAAAGATCTTTCGATCAAGAGGGTCGATGAAATGGATCGAAAGATCTTCCCATCCACACCGTCTCACTCTTATTAAATATTTAGAAGCGATGGACTATTAAAGAATTATAGAGGATCAAAAGATCTTTCTATCTACAAGGTCCCCCTCTCCTAGAAGTTGTTGATGAGGAGATTGAAAGATCTTTCGATCAACGAAAGCAACGAGAGGGTCTGGTGGTTATTAATATACCTTGAGTTAGTGTGTTCTATTGGAATGGAAACAACATTGACACTGGAACGAAACCAATAGTATTGTGCGATGTATGAATCCATACCACAAGATTAATTCCATATACAAATAAGTCGACATTGGAACGGAATCATGTGCCCAGTCAATGAAGTCAATGTTGTAGGACAACATTGTCACTGGAGCAAAATCGATAGAATTGTGCGAAGTATGAATCCATACCACAAGCTTTATTACATTCACATACAAATTGAGAGAGCCTCGGAATTCGAGGCATTCAACAATTCAATTCTACTCGTATATAGAATTGAATAGTATGGAAGTGATCAACATTGAAGTTCAGGAGACAGTATCAACCTTAACACATCGGATGAACGGCGTCATAGGAATTTCCTAATGTTTGAGATAACAAACGCACTCGCAGAAAAAGTGCTGAAAGAGGGAGGCGACGGTACTGTTGTTGAGGCGAAACTATGCAGAGATGGATCACGATCGAGCTCCAGACGATAGCATCAATGAACACAATCCAACTCCACGCACGAACACCCACGACCAAGCTTGCACTGAAGGCGCCAGCATCTACTAACGCTTAAGCGCTCATGCTCCAACACCACACTCGATACAACGCATGCTCAAGCTCTGCTGCCTTGAATACGAACTCCCTGACCACGTCCCTCACGTTCTCCATCTAACATTCGCTCTAACGTTCTGTCAAGCTAATTGCGTCTTACTACACACGATGCCTACCACTTGCTATAGTGCTGAAAAATAAGACTTGAAATTGCTTCAAGTCAGGGATGGAGTGTCTCCTTTCAAACTTGAGCGGGAAATTGTACGTCCAATTCTTGGCATCGTAGAATGATTGACCATTTTGGCGGGGATGGAGAGTAGCGTTTGTTGTAATGATTGGCAGATGAAATGGAATCTTGAGTGTAACGGTTCTTGACAATTAAGTGGTCGGATTTTAATGATGAAGATCTGTAGTTCTCATGTGCATCCCACGGTGCACCACAAGTGCTGATTGACATCCGACGGTTTGAATTAGTCTAGTGAAAGATTTAATACAAATAAAATAGAGAATTAGTCTAATGAAGGATTGAATATAAAAAATTAGAATCACAAAATAGAAAAGAGAATAAAAAAATAGAATAAAGAACTAGAATGAAAGATTGCATAGAAATAATTAGAATCACAAAATAGAAAAGAGAATCAAAAAATAGAATAAAGAAATAGAATGAAAGATTGAATAGAGATAATTAGAATCACAAAATAGAATATAGAAATAGAATGAAAGATTGAATGAAAAAAACTAGAATCAAAAAATGGAATAAAGAATTAGAATGAAAGATTGAATAGAAATTACTATAATTATACATACAACATACAATTATATATCGATACATTTTATACATTTATATATATATCCAACATACAACTATACATACACAGATCTTACATATATATATATATATACAACACACAATTATAATGTCGAATGGATTTCTGGTCCACAGAACTGATAGCGATCGCGGTTGTATCCCTAGACCCGACTGTGTTCCGTTTTTCCACTAGTTGTGGAGTAAGGCTAATGTTGTGGTATGGAGTTGCGCCATTCCGAGAAACGTTGAATTCATGTTAGACTGTGTTCTGTCTGGTTCTTCTCTCAAACAAGAGCAGCTGCCGGTTTTGTCATAGAACGATGTGACATTTTCTTCCTTTCCTAGAAGCAAGGGCAAGTCAGACAAGAAGTACATGATGAAAGATCTTAGAAAACTTAGAGGTGTTCTTGAGCATGTGGACCTTGATCGGGCATTGCTTGTTGACGACAGCCCAGAGAAGAACCTCCTCAACGGGCAGTTCAACGCTGTTCATCCTTCGGAGTGGTCTGGTGAATCGCCGGACCGGTTCCTCATGAACACCATGCTTCCGTGGTTGCAGATTATGATTGCCTCTAAGCTCCCTGTTGCTGATTTTGTTCGAGAGAATCTTCTTTCCGGATGTGGGGCTAGTACTGGATTTAGGAAGTCTACCATCGCACGTAATATCGTATTAGGGTGTTCTAAACTATGGGATTCCAAGAATGGAAAATTTCACTGACTAAGCACTGTTATCGGTGATTTGTTTATTTGTTAATATGGCTTTAATATATCCTTGTCAATGGTTTACAACTACGACATGTAACACGCTTCATGTCCTCTCTTTCTGTGATGCCTAGATAGGAATATTTTCCCATCTAACTTCCAGTTCTTCTCTTTTGTTCTGTTTGCAGCCAGTCCGCGACGACTCAAATAAAGTAATCGTATTGTCTATGAACGGATTGCTTTGCTTTGAGCAATACAATAACTGCATCCCCCGACGCTTCGATCACAACAACATTATTGTTCGACCTGGTCTCATAGAGTTCTTCCAAATCCTATTGAGGTCCTTCCATGTTGGTATATGGTCGTCCATGGTCCCCGGACGGCTGAAGAGGGTTCTTCAAGTGCTCCTCCCCGATGACATAAGGTCGAAACTTCTCTTCGTTTATGGACGAAACAAGTGCTCAAGGCCACAATTTTATCCTTACTGTTACAAGGTTCTTCGAAGACTATCAATAGACCAAAAGACAAAGAAAACTTGACTTCCTGACAAAGTGTTGATGGTTGATGATCAACCAATGCGGCATGTCTTTAACGGAGACATGGCTTGCTACTTTCCGAAGCCTTGGCGTGGTGAAATGGTCTTGCCCAATGCATCCAATGTCATACCAAATATTACTACAGCATTGATTCCGTTCATCCTTCCGCTGTGATCTTATGCCTCGGTGAAAAACTATCTACGTCAACATCAGATGGATGGAAAGTACAAACGAAGACTGCTTGAATCATGGCACAGTGACCGAGTACTGCAAACTTTGTAGAACTAAACTGCATTACATGGTTGGTTTTACCATTTTTGTTTTGCCACAGCTTCTCATTCACTTTTGATTTATGAATAAAGTTTTCAATGAGTATTACTGTCTTTCTTCGATTGCCCTTGAACACCTATTACTTTAATGCTTACTAGTTAATGTGTTTCAAAGATCGGTAGATCTATCAATGTATCTATAGGAAGATCCCTCTATGTAGCTATCATTTGATAAGTTTCTTATTGTGTATTGGTGATCCATGATAACAATTCAATGGCTAATATTGTCTATCTTTGCGCCCTACTTGAACGCCTATTACTTTTATGCTTACTTGATAATGTGTTTCATGGATGGGCAGATCTATCAATGTATGTATTTATAGGGAGATCCTTCTATGTAACTGTCGTTTGATCAGTTTCTCATTCAGTTTTGACCCATGATAACAACTCAATGGCTATTATTGTCTTTCTTCATGCTCATTTATTGTAATATTTTTCAATACTTTGCTATAATGGTAACATTGACAGTGTTTTTGGGTCTAGCATCTTGTAAATAATATTGTGCCAGAGTCTAGATTTCATCCTAAAGTCTAGATTTAGTTAAATGTGGCATATATATATCTGATGTAGGTATTTCAAAAGAGAACTCCTCGGAAAGAAAGTACTCGACAAGAAATCCTTTCCAAAAAATTTTGGAGCTTGAACGGAGAAGTCCCTTAAAGAGATCTATATGTTTACACCTGGACAGACACGTGCTTTCAATTCGAACGAGCTCACCGCTTGTCCATGGTACTTGGAATGCTCAAAGAAGTTTGTCCCAAGCGAGGAAAAAGATGAAAAGGCAATCCAGGCTCCTCCAAGCGAAGTGCCTGAGGAGGATTCAGATGATGACACAAATGTGATTGCCCCAGCGCATGTTGAGTCAAAGAAGACTTCTAAGAAGGGCAAGGAGACCAAAGATTCAAAGGCGCCTAAGAAGACAAAAGACAGAAAGGATAACAACGGTAATAGTTCTATGAAGAAGCCTGGTGAAAAGGATGCATCTGTTTTGGTGAGTGCTTCCGAGACTATATTTGTAGCCTTGATTAACCCTGGCACGTTGAGTAATCCAACTCATTGTCCTATGGAGTTGATGTCCGAGTCTACATAGATCTTTGTCCATGATCCATCCCTGATTTATGAGAAGACTACTAAACGCACTGATTCACATGGCATTGACACCAAAGTTCTTGTGTTAAATACTTCTGTCCCGGCCATGGTGGACTACATGTCTAAGAAAAAGGAGCCTTCCCCTGAATTCAAGCAGCTCTTGTCATTTGCTTCAAAGGTTCAACCATTAACCTTCATTCTATTTTGACCATTTTATACAATTAGATATAAATAATAATTTGTCAATATAGGTTCTAACTATGTCTCTATACATATTATCTCTTGCATAGGTTGGTCGAGGTCAGCAACGACTTCTTGGTGGTGTGCCTAAGAAAGAAGTTTGCCTCGATCTAATCATGACAGATATACCCGATGGACTTCCTATTACAGATATGGGATCTACGGTCCCATCATGGAATGTATTACAAAAAGATTGGCCTGAGCCCATTTTTGAAGTGGCACGTGATACACTTCAAGCTGATGGGGCGATCATGTTGTTTCACCCCGATATTCCGGATGCCAGAACTGCAACAAATTCTCTAGCCGGAGCTTACGGCTTTACGACATTGTATGATTGGTGGGGCATCAACGAGATGCCCCTCACATCACACAGAAACCAAAAACGCACGGTATTGGATGTTAACTTGGTTGTTCTTTAACTCCGTTACTCACTCAAATCGTAATTTTGTTCTTATTCATCTCTATTGATTCGTTGTATGCTATTTAGAGTTCAATCATGACTTCTTCATTTGTTTCATTATTGTTCATGCATTCTATGGCTTTTTGTATATTTATGTTTTGTATCACCATTTGTTAGCTTTCTATGACATGTTTAATATATGTGCATTTTCAGACAAAGCGGTTTTGGATCATTCTCTATGTGAAAGAGTCATAATATGATGAGGCAATCAATTCAAAGTTCTCCATAGAAGTAAACCGGGAATTGAGTAATCTAGGCACTAATGTTGTTGAGGCGAGTGTCCTTTACAATTATATTACTTCGAATACCGCATTGAAGAACGGAGACCGGATGTGGCGGGGACCTCGTGAAAAGTGCCCTATTCTTGTGCAACTTCTACTGGAGAGTTTCTCAAAGCCTGGAAATGTTGTCCTGGACTGCAATGCATCAACAGGTTCCAACTTTGCCTTCCATTGCTACTCAATTTACATTTAATTTTGAATTCAATTATTTTGCTAACTCTTCTATTCTTCGAGATTTTTTTTCTAGGCGCCAGCATTCATGCCTGCTGTCGTTGCGGGCGTCACCTCATAGCTCTTGAGGCGGATACAAAAATCTTGGAGACCATGCTAGTTCCTCTTAGTTCTACAGGGTCATCAGAAGACAATTCTGGGGGAAAAAATGGAAGGAGCCAGCTTCTAATGAAGTCACGCCCGAGGAAAGACCTCAAAGAGGATACCGAAGAATCGCATGTGTATGTAAGTTTTACCTTTTGCTTTTGAATTGCCTCTATTTCAGTTTTCTTTCTTTACAATTTATAAGTTAAAGTACTATATTTTTTTCCCTCTTTGCAGGCTGGTAGACTTTTTTCCTAGTCCTCCAAGTCCTTGTTGTGCTATATTGAGGCAATGGCCATAAATCTTGCAGAGGAGGATACTCCTACACAAATCCCTAAGTTATCTAAGTATAATCCGAAGGTTTGTGGGTTCATTGACTATGAGGCAGAGGAGGTTACTATTGTTACTAGTAGTGGCAACACTGAATATTCTTCTAGTGCTACTTCTAGTGACAGCTCTTGAAGGTGTGGAATTGGTTCCATATGTGTTTCCAAGCCTTTACTTCATTCGTTGTATGTTGTTTTTTTTTTATCAATGTAGTGAGACAAAAAGGGCCATTACATATTCATCTGCAGACCTTTTGTACTCTATGATTGTGTCACTAGTTTTTGGTGTGCTTACTCTTCATTGACTCAAATCAAATTGTTCATGTCATTATCCCCAATGTATTTTGATGTATTATTCCCAATGTCAATCGCTTATGAAAAGGTAATTGTAAATGGTTTTTTTATGATACTTCTTTATATATTTTCCTTAAACCAAACTTGGATAAGGTTCTAGGAGGCTCCTCGGTACTAAGGAGCCCCTAACACTCTGTTCATTGTTTTGTCTTATCAGTAATTTATTTTGGATTTTCTATTTTAAATTCATCCATGTCTTCCATCTATATTCATCCACATTCATCCTTAATAATCATTCATCCTTCTTCATTCATTCCACTCCATTTTAGACATGATTTCTATGGTTCTTTCCCACGATTTTTGCTATAAATAATATCTAATCTTCCACGGATATAGGTTGTACAGTCAGATTACACACCGTAAATCATCAGAATTCCGTGGTCATAGGTTACAGAATCCAAAAAAAAATCTCCTCATTGCTCACTGCTCACTGCTCACCGCTCACCGCTCACTGCTCACTGCTCACCGCTCACTGCTCACTGCTCACCGCTCACTGTTCACTGCTCACTGCTCACCGCTCACTGCTCACCGCATTCCTGATTATTTGAGTATTTAGTGATGCCGTTTGGCTTAACAAATGCCCCAGCTCAGTTCCAAGCACATATGCAGTTTATTTTCAATGACCTATTGGATATATAAGTGGTGATCTATCTCGACGATATACTTTTTTTTTTAAAATTTAGAAGAACACCAAGTAGTGGTAAGAGAAGTTCTACGACGACTACAACGATATGGCCTTTATGCTAAAGCATCAAAGTGTCACTTCTACCGTAGCTCCGTGGAGTTTCTAGGGATGATCGTCTCAAGAGAAGGACTACAGATGTGCCCAGATAAAATCCAGGCAATTCAAGAATGGCCAAGTCCAAAAACAATAAAGGAGGTCCAAGCATTCTTAGGCTTTGCAAACTTTTACCGCCGCTTTATTTGGGATTATTCAAAAATTGCAGTACCCCTGACAATCCTCACAAGAAAAAACCAACAATTTCAGTGGGATATCGTGGCCCAACAAGCATTTGAGGAACTACGATCGCGGTTTATACAAGCACCGATGTTATTACATCCCAATTTGGACCAGCCTTTTATTGTTGAAACGAACACATCCGACACTGCAACGGGAGGCATCTTCTCTCAACATGGAGGAGATGGGCATTTGCATCCTTGCGCTATCGTAGCTCTAAGATTTCACCAGCAGAACAAAATTATGACATCTACGATAAAGAGCCACGAAGTATTGTCTTAGCGTTTCAAGATTGGCGAGTCTACCTTGAAAGGTCACCTCATCAAGTACGAGTAATTTCTGACCATAAGAATCTCGAGAAATTTCTTACCACCAAACAACTTAACGGACGACAAGCTCAATGCTCAGAGCGGCTATCAGCATTCGATTTTGTTATTCAGCACACGCCAGGATCATTAAATGGACGAGCGGATATGTTAACAAGACGCAGAGATATTGAAAACAAATTTGACCACAATTCAAGACCTTTACTACAATTAGCAATGTTGGAAACATGTCAACTGGTTTGGAATGATGCCGAAATTATTAACATGATCAAATTATCAACCATTAAAGATAAAAATCTAAAGCCAATATTGGCATTTTTAACAAATAACCCTGATCAGGCACCAATAAATATCTGACGACGATTTCAAGACTACAATTTTCAAAATGGAGTACTCTATTTCCAGGATAAGATGGTGGTACCCGAAAATAATGAATTAAGACTCCAGATACTAAGATCAAGACATGATGCCCCGCTTGCTGGACATTTAGGATGTGCAAAGACTTTAGACCTGGTAGCGAGAACATTTTATTGGCCCTCCTTGCATCGATATGTTCACAGATACGTAGACGGTTGTGATTTATGCCAACGTTCAAAGTCGACACACCATAGTCAATATGGACTATTACAGCCAATTCCAGCACCACAAGCTCCATGGAAACGGATAACAACAGACTTCATTGTAAATTTGCCAAAGAGTGCAGGGTTTGATGCTATAATGGTGGTAGTTGATAAGAACACTAAATTGGCTCATTTTATCCCAACAAATGAAACAATTGATTCAAAAGGGATGGCTACGTTATATCTTCATAATATCTGGAAGCACCATGGAACACCAGAAGAAGTAATCTCCGACCGAAGGCCGATATTTGTATCAAAAATTTTACGACGTTTATATGACCTCCTCCGTATTCACCCCCTTCATACAACAACCTTCCATCCACAATCGGATGGACAAACGGAGCGGGTCAATCAAACTTTAGAGCAAATTTTCCAAATGTTCACCACCAGGCGCCAAGATGATTGGTCCAACCTCCTTTCCCTAGCCGAATTTGCTTCTAATAATTCTCTTTATTCTGCTATAGGCTTCTCACCATTTTATGCCACGTATGGCTATCATCCAACTCTATCTTTTATAACACCTACAACTTCTACGGTCCCAGCAGCCAAAGAACGGATTTGTCAATTACAAGCGGTGCACGAAGAAATAAAGACTATGATTAAAATTGCAGGAGATCAAACAAAAATAAATTATGATCGACATGTTCAACAACAACCGCATTTCAAACTTGGGGACAAAGTACTTCTTTGACACGAACACATTACGACAACGGCACCTTCTTAAAAATTGGGACCCAAATTCTTAGGACTATTCCCTATGATAGCTAAAATATCAGATTTGGTATATCATCTCAAGCTGCCCAAGATACTTCGCATCCACGACGTGTTCCACGTTTCGTGCTTGGAGCTATACCGCCAAGACATAATCCCAGGCCGCAAACAACAACCACCACCACCTATCATATCATCAGATGGAAATATCGAATGGAAAGTACATAGCATATTGGACTCTTGAATAATTGGCCAATGAAAGAAACTTCAATATTTGGTTGCATGGCAAGGCTATGGACGGGATCAAAACTCGTGGGAGCCTGCAGGAAATTTACAAAACGTCCTAGATGCCGTCAAGGAATTTCACCGTCGACATCCTACAACCCCAAGACCAAGGACTAGGATCTAAAAGAGGGGGTAATGTTACGACTACGTCGAACATCTGGACTAGTTGACAAGTAACTCTACAAAAGGGGATTCATGGGAAACCGTTATGAGTCCAATACGGTTATGGTAGTTGTAAACCAAGTCTTCTTTTGTCACTCTTAATGCTTAGTGGGAGGAGCTTTGTCTCTCACCTTGCATATTATTAATATGGTGGAATGTTATAGTCTTAAGCTTCTTTGGTTTGCGGTATGATTTGTGGTTGTATTATTTGTAGAGTCATGATAGGATGATTACAGTGGAGTGTCGACAGGAATTCGATTAGGTTTCACCAGTTCTAACACAAGTGAAATTGCTACAATACGTGAAACTCTTTCACAAACGGATGGTGAGAGACTTCTCATGTACCACAATCCAATCCTCCAATGCAACGTGTGGGAATCCGTTCCCACATAGTTCCGGATACAGCCTTAAAATCCGGCTAGATATAAAATATAATAAAATAATAATAAATAGAATATTATAGTAGGACGCAAATAGGCAAATAAAAATAAGGAATCATGGTCCAACCAGAATCCTTAAACAGTGCTATTAGAGTATTTAATATTAGTGCGGACGTCCGGAGAATTCCGGACTATTTCAGGGGTGATCCGGATTCCGGAACTGTCATCATGAAACGGACCTCATCTGGCAGCCGTTTGTTCCTCAGGACAATTCTAAGAGCAGATCTGGTCGGTAGGGAGGTCGGCAGCAACACCACCAGTATAAGAATCTCTAGCAACAATTTCCGGATCCGAAACTCAATAGCCGGAGGAGACTTCGGAGAAGATAGACGCCGGGAAAAAGATAGAGGAATCACCTAGGCGTAAGAATAAGAAGACACCATAGTTAGGAGTAGTATTAGGAAATCCCTAGTCCCTTTTGAATTAGTAGGGATTAACGATGGGGCTCAAGATTGCCCCCGGCTACTAACAAAGGAGACTAAGGGAAGTTTGCATCCGGAATGCCTAAGTCTAGAAAATTGTGAGTTTGGAAGGAATTTCCGGACTTCAGGGAATTTCCGGATTTCAGGGATTTCTGGATTCCGGAAGGCAGGAGCCGGAAGTCGTAAACCGGAAGCCGGAAGCCGGAATCCGGAATCCGGATCTCAGATCCATAAATTTCGGATCTGAGATTTGAAATCCGGATTTTCAGGGATAAGATCTTTTAGGATAAGATTTTCCGGATTCCTCGTGGATAAGATGGAGCTGAGGTTAGGAACTTAGTTAGAACTTAGAGGATGAGTCTTGGTAGGCTCATCATCTTGTTTCCTCTAGCTGAAAACATCTTAGCCTTTGAATATATTTCTCTATATCCTAGTGTTGATCGTTTTTGTGAGGAACGGATCCATTGCGGTTTGTGTTGTTGTCGATAGGTTTTGTCATAGTGAGCGTTATTGTATTTGTAACTTGAGGTAACTGGTTGGAACTTGCATTAGGAGAGCGCCCGGGAGAGCTGGAGACGTATTGCAGAGGTGTTCCTGGTAGTCTCCAGGGTCCGGAAGGAGCCAGGAGAGGAAGAAATATATTGCAGAGGTGTTCCTGGTAGTCTCTAGGGCATGGAAGATCCGTGAGAACCCGGATTCCGGTTGAGGCTGGAGTTTACCCCCACGATAGGAAAAAACCTGATGTGTATGTCTAGAAGGAGTCTTCATTGCAAACCGTAATACTCACTCGGTAGAATCGCGACAGCACTTGCCGGAGTGCCGTTGTAGTCTAGACTTATCTCTGCGTGACCGCGTCCGGATGGCCAACCGGATGTTGTGAGAGTGGGTGTAGCAGCAACAATCAACCATCGGTTAGCGGAGTAGGGAGAGTGGGTGTCCCGCCACTATAAGTTTCGGGGCAGTGGGTGTCTAGCCACTTTAAGTCACAAGACAGTGGGGAATCCAGCGACTTACACAAAATAGGATTAGTGGCACCCGACCACTAGCTTCAAAACTCCGGAAGAGGCTCCGTCAGAAGTTATCCGGAATCCGGAAGGATCCGGAAACTATTGTGAGGATCCGGTGGATTGGTGCTTGGTGTTTATGGATTATTTAGTGATTCTAGAAGAAACAGCAGGTCTCTGTGGGAACGAACTGGGAGCAGTTTACTTCGGAAGTACTTAGTGACGATTAGGTGCATTCCGGAGGAATACTGTCTCTACGAACTACAACACAACGTTAAGTCAAAATTCGCGTCACCCGATCCTCATGATCTCCAAAATATTGAAGAATTAGTCTCCCTTCCTCCTCTCTGCTCCACAAACAGAGACACAATTAGCACCCCCTCAGATGCAACTTCCTCATATACAATCTCCACCTTTCTCGTTTGCTCCTCCAAGTTACATCAAGTCAGCAAATAAAAATGTACGAGATCATCAAGTCATCACATGAACGAGATCCCAAAACTGTACAAGATCCGAAACTCCCGCTTCCTAGCAGTTTCAATCAAAAAATTCCTTCGCAATTGAGAGACGCTAAACCTCATAAACTCCGAAATGGCCAACAAACAACCTCCTCTCACCTCCACAAACTTGCCATGAGCACAAAAACACACACCTCTCTCAGTACAACTTCAACATCACGTGAACAGAATCCACTATGACTCCAAAGAAGATCCAAAGAAGCTCTTAGAGTAGCAAAATTTCATTGTCGATAATTTCTCTAGGTAAAGAATGCAATTGACACCTCCTACACTCCAAGAACAGTGCACAATTTTGCTACTCCACACCTTCAATGACCACAAAAACCCAATCCGAAGGCTCCAAATAATCTATCCAATAGAAAATCTAAAATTAACCTCAACAATTAGCCTCACTTGGTGCCCGCAGCTTAAACCTTGTCCTCCACCCGATCCGTGAATGAGCAAATGAGGTAAGTTTGAGCTTTGGTAGTACCTGAATTTTAGCGCTCCTCCCAAATGGTGTTGCTTTCAGGTGGTGCTGCCCAATAGCTTCAACATGAACAATGTTGCCACTGCATACGCGGACGAAATCAATTGCAATGTTGATTTAATTGATGTTAGAAGAAGAACGCCGGTTTCCGAAGGGGACGGGCGTGAATAAAGTGTATGTTCGTTCCACTATCAAGACCATGCCCACCGGACAGGGAACTAGTGAGCTGGAACTACTTCCCCCTCTCGAGGGTAGACACTATGTAACGGGTAGCCAAAAACCAACCAATTAAGTTATTAACAAACCAAGCAAGCAGTCAAAAAACCAAAGAACCATCCAATCAAGATAAATCGTGGCGGGGAAGCGTTTAAGGGGGGTCTTGTGTATCGGGAAGGGCTTGGTTGTTTTCAATTTTGCGTTTATGCAGTAAGATGGACATGGCATATTGAATAGCGATGGGGTTAATGTTTTTAAAGGTGGTACTAACCCATGCCCGGTGGGCATGGACTTAGTGGTGGAACGAACGGACACTTTGCTCACGCCGGCCCCCGGCGGGGACCGGCGTTCTTTTTTTTTTTTTTTTTTTTTAAAGGTGGTTGTAATTGTTTCGATGGATATTTTGAAGGTATCCTCAAGAGTTTTCATAGATGGGATAAAGGTGGTAGTACGAGCGCCAGATGTGATTACAATAATAGGGTCCACTTTCCATCCAAGGGCAATGATATCGTCAATGAGGGGTTGGTATTTATCTATTTTGTTTTGAATTGTTTCCGGAGAGAATCTATCATTGCAATATGTGAATTCAATGAATTGAATGGTATAGTCTTGGTTAATGTGATCGGGTGGTGGATCATTATATGGTAAACCTCTAACACAAAGGATGTCCGGTTTGAGCCTAGCATTGCAATGACATCTTTAAGTCTCACATGAGCATGGGAGAAGCCAAGGAGGGACCGTATTTTCTTGTGGCTTATTATTAAAGGTGCCGGCGTTCATTAATATAAAGCATCTTGATTTGTTGTAGGCGGTGATTAGTTTTCGGACTTCCCATATAGCTTTATTATGTCTTTTAACAATTAGGGAGTGTATGTGGTGGTTTTGGCATTTGAGTAGAACATGAAGCCATGTGTCAGGGTCCGTTGAAGGGCATATGGGGCATGTTATGGATGGAAATCTTTCTATTCCAAAGAAGAGTTGTTTGCGGGCGTTTCCCATGTATTGACCAATACGGAATTTGATGAGGCATGTTATTTGTGAGTCTGAAATGATGGGGTTTTTCCAAAAATTTGTAGAGAGTTCATTGTCTATGTTGTTATTGTTAGTCCATTTTTCTATGTTAGGAATATTTTCTGATATTGTGTCAAGGTTGTTGTAGAGGTCTTGTTTTTTGAGATATTTGCCCAGAAATCTAATTGGGCCTTTGTCGGGGGTATCTTCTTTGGAAGGCCAATCTTCTTTTTGAAAGTGGTATGGGGTGGCATGGGCATGTTCGTGTGGGTCTTTGGCATTTTTGTGTGTTTTTTCTCGGCCTTCTTTTGCTAATTTGTCTGCTTGTTCATTGCCATCAATGTTGGCATGGGCTCTCACTTTGTGGAGGGTTGTGCTTTGTGTTCTGTTTTGTAACATTTTGACCATTGACGTTAATATGGTTTGGTCGGGGTGGCTATTATGGAGAGTAGGGTGTGTGATTTGAGTGTTTAGTAGGTAGAGTGCATTTATACAATCGGTGAATATATGTGCAGGTTCATTATTGTATTTTGTTGTGATGATTTGAAGTCTCTTGTGAATGGCCATGAGTTCTGCTCTGAGGATATTTTGTAGTCCATGAAGTCTTTTGGCTAGTTTAATTTCCTTGGTAGCGTTATAAATGCCATAGCCAACTTTTTCTCTGCGCCAAGTTCCCGGGCTAATTTGTTCTGGTGGTTTAAAGGAGCCATCGGTGTAGTAACTATGTGCGGGGTTAAATTTTGGTGTGGTATGAATTGGATAGTTTGGGAGAGGGGGCGGTATGAAAAAGTAGTTTAATGTATTATTGACATATTTTAGTTTAGACCAATTCTTGCTTCGGTTTACGGGGGTTTGTATAGGTGTCGGCGGAGCCGGTGTTGTGTATATTTGGTGTATGTTTAGATTGTTTGTTATGGAGGTAAGTTCAACAAATTATTCTAGGGTGCCAAGGGTTTGATTTTGGTGATGCACGCATAGTATTTGTAATGTAGATGGCTCTATTCGAGGTTTTTTTAGCTCGGGTGGAATATTAGGTTCTTCGTATGGTATGGAGTCTGCCTCAAATAACGCAATGATATGGGTATCTGGATATGGGTTCGAGTGTTGGTTGTTGCTTTGGTACCAATTGTTGTTCGGTGTGATGATGATTGTATTTGTGTTATTTGGATCATGTTTGGCGGCAAGTTGAGCCCAATGTAATGTTTGTTTCATTTCCTTCTCGTTGTGGGGGTGAGTTATACCATTACCAATCCATTTGTAGTCAAAGGCTTTCCCCAAGGATCCGAATATTTTGTCTCTTTCATAAGGTGAGTAGAATTTTTTTAGTTTGGTAGAACATGTGATCGGGGAAGAAAAGTATGATTGTTCTATGTTAAAGGATGAGATTAGTGAGTCTAAATGGGGGTGGATATTGTGTATCGCGCATTTTTGAGGGGGTCGTTTTTTGGTATTCGGTATTTATATCTTTGGTATAGCCAAATTAATTCGGTTTCAAAGGGTTGGGTTGTTGGTTCTATGTTTGTAGGAGTTTGTAGTTTAGTATTATATTGATTCCATAGCCATTGGAGTCTAGTAATGGGGATAGTGTGCAAGTGTTGACCATTTTCTTCATATAGATGTGCTTGATTGTTGTTTATTTTTATTGTGTTTGCGAGTGTAAGGACATCATTTTCGGGATTGCATTCTGTTGTGTGGATGTTTAAGAGTGGAATAATTATGGGTGGTGTTACGGATCGTGAATCTAAGAGTTGTTCTTGGGGGTGGTGGTTTTGGATGATATCTGAGTAAGTTATGTTTTGAATTTTTTGGTAGTATTGATTTAATTTTTCAATGTTATGTGTAGGTATTAGTGTCGTGTCGTGAGAAAAGGTCTCTTTGGGGAAGCCATTTATTGTATGAATGCTCGTTGTGTTGCCATTGGCATAAATATTTTGTGTAGGTTTTTTGTATATTATTCGTATCTGTGTGTTGTATGTGTTTATGGTGTAAGATGTTTTTAATGGGGTATGTGGTAGGGTTTTTGGGGATGTATGTTGGGGGACGGGGGTGGTATGGGTGTGGGGGGTTAGGGTGATTGATTGGCGGGGGGGGATACTTCTAGGGGTGATGTTATTGTTGATGGTGATGAAAGGGTCTTGAAGTATATAGGAGTATGGGTGTATGTTACAAGGGGTATGACATGTGGTGGGGCATGTTGGGTGGCAAAATAGTTGTTTAGCAACGTTTAGGGCACTTTTTAATAATTTGGATGGGGTGAAGTGGTAGGCTTTAAAGTCCTCATTGTTCATGATGTGTATGCCGTTAGGTAAAGTAATTTGGTTTAGTTCAAATATATTTTTTGAGAGGAGTTTTTGTAGAAGCTTTTGGGAAAGTTGGGCATTGAGTGTGTTGTGATTTAGTGTTTCTTGGCGCCATAGTATTTCTAGTGATGTAGGATTAATGAGGAAGTTTGAAAGCATACTTTTAAGGTGGACCTTAGCTATATGTTTTAATAAGAAGAATGTTCGTGTTATTGGTGATCTTATGCAGTCACTTTTTTAAATTCTGGGTATGTTTTCGGCGCCCCCGTATTGGGCAAAGACATAATGAGTTAATCCATTATATATTTTTCCGAGCCTACCTTTATCGTTTAAAGCATTTTGTAGTTGTTCACCTATACATCGGAGATATGCGTTTTTGAGGGAGAAAGCTTCAAGTCCAAATAGGTTATGTGGGAGTTGGGTTATTGCATTTGACATACATTTTGGTAATCCACATATCGTTTTTTGTATGGCTACTATTTTTTTATCAAGTTTTTTGATAGCTGGCATAGAGTATGGTACACCGTAGAAACTGTATGCCACACCTGGGCGTAGTACGGTATCCACCATTTTTATTTTTTGTTTCATGGTGGCCGGACATGTTGTTAGTTCTTTGCATTGTTTGGTGAGTTTTGTGGTTGTAGTGTGAATTTGGATTTTCCACTTTAGTGAGGGAACAAGATTTGTACCTAAGTATATGTATGGTTCATTTTGGTGTAGTATAGGGATTGATTGATTGTGGTAATTGATGTTAGAGGCTTGCATTAGGGCTTTGAAAGTAGTAGGGTTCAATTTGGATTTGTTTGGGCATCCGGTAGCGGCACATTTTGGGACACCTACGTCCATATCAGTCCATTTGCAATACCTATCGATTTTATTGAGTTGTATTTGGATAGATTTAATTTTGTTAGTTATGGCGGCGAGGCCATCCGCGTATTCGGCAGAGTTTATTGTAACTTGTGATGTGCCAAAAGTGTATCCATTGTGGCCACATTCTAGCCATCTGAGTAGTGGTTCTAAGAATATAATGAATAGGTATGGGCTAAGGGTGTCCCCTTGTATAGTTCCTCTTTGAATGGGTATAGGTTTTGTTTTTCCAAAGTATTCACCGATATAGTAAGTGGATGATTGGGAGTAGATGTTTCCAACAAGTGTAGTTGCATCTGTTGGGTAACCAAGATCCATCATTATTGCTAATAATCGAGCATGGTCTATTGAGCCAAATGCATTTTTAAAGTCAACGTATAATATGTATATGTCTCGGTTTGTAAATCTTGCGTCTTCTAGTGCGGCTATTATAGTTTGTATCTGTCGAGCGGTACTTCTCTCTGCTCTAAATCCTTCTTGACTATCATGTAGGATTTTGAATTTTTCACCATACGAGGATAATATAGAGGTGAGTGGTAGTACCTTTACCACTTTGGCAATTCAGGCGATAGGGAGATGAGTGAGGAGTAGCTCCGTATTTCTTGGTGAGGAGGATTCAAGGTGTTAGACAAATTTTGGACCATAAGGCAGGAAGAGGTGTTGGGCCTTTCTTGCAAGCCCACTTATGACTGTCATTATTTGTGAAAGGTGTTGTAAGCATACACATGTGTTGGGACAAGGGCTTTGGAACAAGATTAGATGGACTCTTGCAAGAAGGTTGCTAGAGATCGGTGGCTATGGTTTATGAGGTAGATCTGGAGCGGGCCCTTGTGTTGGACTAGACCAGCAGCAACCGATCCACTACCTTTACCACAAGATCGAGATCTGAACCGAGAAAGTTGCTCACACACCATACACTTGAACCAGCCGAACCATGTCACATCCAGCAAGAGAGATGGCGCACAAGATCAACAATAGCATACGAGAAAAACACAAGCAAGGACGAAACAGCTGCCAGCCTCGAAGACTTTTAACACAATCAAATAATCTTTCTCTCTCACTTACTTGCCTTTCACTCAATTACAATTGTTGCTTCCATGTTCATATCTATTGTATAATCAGTACACAAGGACATAGTATGTTGCGGCCATACCAAAGTCATGAGGAAGGGGTGACACAAGACTCATTCAGGAAGGACCCATCCCCCCCAATTCACACCAACCAACACTCCAACATGAAAGGAAAAAAGCCCAACAATCCACTACAGCAGCTGCCCTCCAACAACTGGCCGCAGCAGCAACAAACAATCCACAACAGTCGGCGGCAACAGCAAGCCCAACTCCAACACTCCAGCTACCTGCACCAAACACAACATGATCAGCTGCACGCCAAGACCGACCTCACCAAAAACAACAACCACAACTCCAAGGACTCATCATCAAAAACTCGGATCCAACAGCTCTAACTAAGAACTACAAGATCCCAAGACAAGTCCAGGACACAACCAAATTGAACTACACTCAACAAGAGAGATGTTGTACAAGCACAAAAGATGAAGGCGCGATAAACACAACCAAGGAAGAAACAAACACCAGCCCCCAAGACATTCAAGACAAACAGATACCCTCTCTCTCTCACCCATTTACAATTACTGCTTTCACACATGTATTTATTGCACAATCAATACACAGACACAAAGTATGAGGCGGAAACAACAAAGACCTACGGAAGGGGAAACACAAGATTGAACCAAGAAGGACACTTCTACATCAACACACACCAATCAACTTTGCAAAGAAGACAATGAGAAGGCTAGCAGCCGGCCGCCAGCAGCTGGAAACAGCAGCAGGACAGCAGCGGGAGGCAGCAACAGAGGTCCGCCAGAAAGGTCAACTCCAACACTCCAGCTACCTGCACCAAATACAAGAAGATCAGCTGCTTGACAAGCTCATCCTCACCAAAAACAACTACCACAACGTCACCGATCCACCAACAAAGACCCGAACATCAAAGCCACCACCAAGAAAAACAAGATTCCAAGCCAAAACACAGGTACGCACAACTATAGGTAAGCCCTCACATACCTATTCCATGGTTTCCCTTGTGCTTTTTTCTTTCACAAAAATATACTAACAATTGCAGCAAAATAGTCGCCACCCTAGCCACCAGCAAACTCCAACGGCACCATGATGAAGCTGTCATCAAAGACAACACACCGCACGTCACGAAAACTGAGATTAGACAAAACCCTAATGACGACATCCTCAAAAAAGACCAAATGAAGAACATAGCCAGCTCAGATCCAAAACCCAGCCATCAAGATCCAATCATGTGGCCAACACCATCACACAACCCTAGCCGCCGACAAGGAATAAGCGAAATGCATCCAGCATCAACAGACGAACTCATCACATTTCAAGAGCACTCATCAAGGTATATAACACCTCAATCCCTCCTGAAGAAATCCTTTCCTTCTTACTCACCCTACACTCCCTCTGTTACACTCACCACCTCCTAGAGGAGAGCCTCCCCAAGCTGGGGAGACATCGCCCATCATCCAAGGCTCACTGAGGCGCTGCACAAGGCTTCTCCACCTACCGAACCACAAGATCCAGGGAAGACACAACTCTGTGGAGGAAGTTTGCCGCCCGACTCTCCTATACCCGCCCAGCAGCAAGCATCATTGAAGAAGAGCCGACACCCTCGACAAAGCTGCAGGCATCGAAGGAGATCAACAACAATAGACACAGCCCTTACGATCTCCTACAGTGGAGCATCCCTTACCATACTTTTTGATTTTTTGATTGCATCTTGTAAACTCTACCGTAGTCTTCCATACTTTTCATTGATTGTGAATCTGATCTACAAACTTCACCCACATGCTAACTCTCTCAACCTGGTACACACACAGATCTTCACATACAGCGGAAGCTACAGGACGTACAAATACAAGACTACGCACGAGCATCAAGGCAGCCTAAGATCGAAGAGTTTGTGTGTGAACCCACCTCCGTCAACCCGCGTACGTTGCCACAAGCCGCCCTCCACACCTGCGTCGAAGGCCAACAGATCCACCAGAATGAGAGATCAAAAGTACCAAGGATTGCCACACCAGCTCGTAGGTGCGGCCGCCCACGCAGACCCTTTACAGCAGCCCAAAGGTGGTTGTGTCTATACAGACTCATCGCAGCAGCTCGGAAGAACGACCAACCACACAAGGTCGGCACAGAAGGCAGTACGTATTGAGAGAGCACGCGACTCAGAGTACGAAACCAAGCAAGAAGGAGCAGCCACCCACACGAAGTCTCTAGAGCCGACACACATACTCAAAATACGCCAATCGAAGGGCGGGACTAAGCTGTGCAAGTGTGAGCTCACTGGGAGGTCAAGGTTTCCGCACCAGCCAGTGGGAGAAGCTAAATAGCGCAAGTGCGAGTTCGAACTCAAGATAGGGTTTCCACAACAAACATGCAAGAACGAAGGCGGGACTCAGCTACGCAAGGCAGGATCTGAAGGAATGGCAGGGTTCCCACACAAGTCGGAGGGAGGAGACAGATCGAAGGTATGATCGGCTCCATAGGAGCTCCTCAATAATCCGAAGCGGCGCTCGCCCACACAGATCGATAACAGTAACTGGAGGGTTCGGCCGCCCAATGCCAGCCGGAGGGACGCGCTAAGCTGCGGCACAGAGGCAAGATCAAAGAGAGGCCACGATTTTTACACCAGCCGGTGGGAGGAGCTACATCACACAAGTGTGAGTTCGAACAAGAAAAAGGGCTTCCACACCAGCTGGGCAAGAGAAAAGGCAAAGAGCGGAGGCGAAGAGGGAAGGCGCAAGAGCGAAGGCAAAGAGCGAAGGCGAAGAGCGAAGGCGCAAGAGCGAAGGCAAAGAACAAAGGCGAAGAGCGAAGGCGCAAGAGCAAAGGCAAAGAGCGAAGGCAAAGAGCAAAGGCGCAAGAGCGAAGGCAAAGAACAAAGGCGAAGAGCGAAGGCGCAAGAGCAAAGGCAAAGAACAAAGGCAAAGAGCGAAGGCGCAAGAGCGAAGGCAAAGAACAACGGCAAAGAGCGAAGGCGCAAGAACAAAAGCCAAGCTAAGCGGCCCAAGGCCCAGCCTGAAGGAAGAGCAGGGTTCCCACATCAATCGGAGGGAAGGGCCAAGCTACGTTAGTACGGGCTCGAGTGTCGGGCAGGGTTACCAAACAAGGCAAAGAGCAAAGGTAGACTGCTGCAGCTGGAGGCTGGGACCAGTAACTCCCAGCAACAGGAGCTCGAAGGACGAGCCCAAAATTGACAGAAGGACATGGGCCCAAACACTTTACCACGACGGACTGATTCCAAGTAGTCCTGGAGTTCACCTTATCAGTTTTTTACTACAGCTAGCTAATCCTTGGTGCTTCAACGTCAACAGAAGGAAACTAGAGAATGCCCAAGGTACGACTTGGCACTATTGCACCCAAGTGAAAACTACAGAATCAGGTCACTATCCTCTATCACTCCCTTTGCATTCTAGTCTTTTTTGTAATCATTGGATTTATTATGAAAACCCATGGACATGTACACAGAATTCAATATTACTTTTTTGGAGAGGTGACCACTTTTATGGCACCTCTCACGGCAATGTATGTGTAAATGTCACTGAATATTACTCCTCTAAATTAGAGTTAGATAATAGGGGTCAAGTCATTTTCTTGCATGACACCTTCATTGTTAAAATTTATCTCTTCTTGATCATTTCAACCTCACCAAGCTCTCAATGCATGTTGAGGGGAGATGTTGAAATCAAGGTGATAAGGGAGAATGCTGTAGAAAAATTGCACAATTCATCTAGTAACACTCTTACTCTTGTCATCTACAGCATGTCTCAACTCCAAGCTACGGTGACCCCCTCCAAGCGTTTGTTTGTTGAAGTACTAGAGGAAAATCCATGTAATGTAAATGTAACTCAACAAGCTCTAGTTATTGCAAATGCCACCCAGAAGAAAGTGAAGGCAACAAGTTTGCCTTGCACCAAATTCTAGTTAGGCTACCACACAATGAATATACTTGCAAAGAAGAATGGAAGCCCAAAGGTACCTATGAATGCTTTGGAAGATTTGGTCTAGCTTGGTCTAAACACGAAAGAGGCAGTAGAAAGAATTGAAGCAATGCCTTCCTTCCCATTCGTCCCCCAGGAAGAATGGCCCTCAAAAAGGGTTGATGGAAAGCCTGGCAACCACTTCAACCTCATCCAACTCCCTAGTGAAGTTGAAGTGGATGAAGATGACTTTGCCTTGTATTACCAAGTCTCAATCCATTTTGAACTTGGTGACCAAATATGGGCAAAAGACGTGGTGTGAGTGGCCAAAATGGGCCCTCACTCTTTTTCTTCATTTTTTTCGAGTTTTTTAATAGTATTAACCAATTTTTAGTTAAATGGGTAGTCAACCCATCTATTAGAGTCAAATTCCTAGATTAATAGGCCTAGTGCCATGATGTGACACTAAGTTTCCTATTCTTCCTCCTTCCTACTAATATGCTTGAAAGTGTAGTGGAAGTGGAATGGAAATGAAGAGAAGGATAAAAAAATGGAAAGAAAAGTCCTTGGAAAATGGCTAAAATTTGAGAAATGGGTCAAAAAATATGGGAAAAATTGGAAGAGTGTCTCCTAGCAGGTAGAAGTAGTGGTAAAATTTCTAGAATTTCCCGAGTTGAATTGCTATTTTATTCTAGGGTTTGACTAGTGGATCGGCGGGTTGACCGTTCGGGAAAAATACTTAGGAACCTTCAAAAATGCTAAGTAAATTTAGATAGACTAATTAGGGTGCTGGGAGTCCAGCTGTGTGGTTAGTTTTTGAAGTTATAAGTAAATTGCAAATCATCAGTAGATAGTATTAGATCTAGTGTAATAGTCTTTAAAAGATCAAAAGGAAAAGGAAAAAAAAAGGGAAAAGAAAAGAAAAGAAGGTGGCTAGAGGTACTTCCCCATGCACATGCCACATGACAATTCTTGCCACCATGGATTTAATTTTAGGGCGGCTTGTCAGGAGCAAAGCGGCGAGTTAATGCTCGTGATAAACTAAAAACATCCAAAAACGGCTGTAAGCAGCCAATCCTGCACTTTTGTGAGAGGTCATGGGCTGCCTCATTAAAAGAAAGCCAGTCTTGTCAGGGAAGGAAAAGAAAAAGACAGAGAAAAAAAAAAAACAAAAAAACAACCAGGCGGAATCCCTGGCGAGGAGAATCTCGCGCGAGCTGTGGGAGACTCTGTCGAAGAGCCATTTTTTTTTGGGGCGGACCTGTGTGCGCGAGGAGAGGCTTGCAGGAGGGTGCGCGAGGTGTGAGGAGACAGTGTGAGTGTGTGCACGGAATGTGCGGAGTGCGAGTTGGAGCTCGTGCGATTTGGGGGGAGAATCTGGCATTTTGGAGCAGCTGAGAGGTGGTGCGCATCTGTGTGCGCGAGAAGGGAGGCTCGCGCGCTGTGGGGGACTCTGTCTGGAGAGGAGGCTGTTTTGTTTTTTTCACGTGTGTCCTGCGAGTGTGTGCGAAGGGAGCTCGCACAGGCTGTGGGAGACTCTGTTTTTTTTTGTGAGAGTGGTCCACGAGGGGCTGCGTCGCGATCGGCGTGTGTGAGCGGAGCTCGCGCGAGTGCTGCTGTTTTTTTTTCTTGAAGACTCTGTCTTTGGTGGTGCGCATCTGTGTGCGCGAGAAGGGAGGCTCGCGCGCTGTGGGAGTCTCTGTCGAAGCGCCGTGTTCTCTTCGGGCGCACCTGTGTGCGCGAGGGTGAAGTGCGATCTTTATTTTTATTTTTTAATTTTTTTCTTGTGTGTGTGAGGCGGTCCGTGTTGTGGCTGGACTGCGGGGTCCGTGATTTTGATCACGAGGTCTGGTTCTGAGCTCGGGAGAGAGAGCCGTTTTTTTCTTTTTTTTTTGGTTTTGAGAGAGGGCGCTGGAGTGCGCGATCGGGTGGAAGAGAGCTGGCACGAGCTGGAGAATTCGGCGTTGGGGTGCTGCGGGGTGTGTGCGCCTGAGTGCGCGGTGTGTGCACGCGGTGGTGTGAATGTGCCGCGAGCTGGGAAGACTCGAGGAGGAGGATCGATCTGGAGGGGTGCGGGCGTTTGTAAATGCCTCTGACCACAGGTGGTGTGTTTGAAGTGTGAGTCTGGTGCGAATTGCTGGAGGTCAAGAGCCTACTCGCGCGGTGCTATCTGGAGAGAAGGTGCTGGAGAGCTGCGAGGAGCAAGGTGTTAAAATTCCGGTGGCCGAATCTCGTGCGGAAGCGCTCGTGAATTTTTGCCAGAATTAGGTTTTTGGCCACAAGTTCCATCGGAGCTGAACCGGTCCACAACCCATTGATTCTATTTTGTATGCATAAGTTCGTCTTTGGGATCATAATGATATGTTGAGATCGTTGGTGCATGAAAATTGCTTGTGATGGTGGTTTCTATGTCCTCGGCGTGCTGATTTGGGTTCTAAGTGGTCTATTCAAGTTGGAATTGAGCTACTGGTCATTTTAAGAGGAAATTTTTTTGGATTCGGAGTCCCGAATCAAAGATAAAGGCTGCCGAAGTTGCTGCTCCAAAACAGGATCTAGATCAGGCCTGATCAACCGACCTAAACTCGAAAAAAAATTAAAAAAAATAAAAAAAAATAAAAAATAAAAAAACAACCCAAAAAAATAAATAATAGTAATAATAATAATAATAATAAATATCACATAACAAATAATTAAATAATTACTTAGACCTATTTAGATTTATCCAGAGTTAAGTGTTTGATTACAAGGGAAGGTTAATCGAGTTCACTTAACTGGGTTAGGATAATAGTATTATTAATTTCTAAATATATAAATAGATATGCCAAAGATCCAAATCCAGTAAAAGTAGAATGTACAGTTAAGCATAAGGAATGGTTTAAGTGGTGTAACGATAGGACCTTGTGGGTTTAAAAATTGATTCTCTTAGGGGGTCTATTTTTGGGCTTACATTTGGTGCGTCCGCCGGGAGGAGCTTTTTGTTTGGTTTGTTGCTTGGAAGGTGTTTGTCTCGCTGCTGGATTGCTGAATTTAGGGTTCTGAATTGTCTATTTCTGACCTAAATTGTGAGTTGAGTGGTGTTTGGTCTCATGTGGGAGGTGGAGTGCGCTATTGCTTGAGGTGAGTTGCTAAACCTACTTTTGTGCATGTATTCTTGTATGAGGTGTTTTGTTCAAGTAGTAATGGAGGTGGGGAGTTAGAAGGGTGAGTGGAATTCCCGACCTCCTAACACAAGCACATTGTGTTAGGCGGATCACCTTCTAACTTTTGTGCTTTGGTTGAATAAGGGGGCTTAGGGGTGAAAGGTTGAGGCCCTCCCACCATTGCTTGAAAGTAATCAGTGAGCTTCTAAGCCAAAGAGGGAAGGTGCATGTGCCCGGGCATGGGACAAGGGCGCCCTTCCCTTCTCCCCCGAACTTGATCTACCACCAAGGTAAGGGCAACTTGTGTGTTATCAATAGCTTTGTATGTTGAATGGGATGAATGTTGCATACATAGAATGGTATGCATGTTGAAGGGGTCGTGAGGAAGGAGCACGGCATAAGGTGAGTATACTAACCTTCCTCACTACACCAAACCCTACACTAGACACTTAGATTCGGTTAGGGATGGAACACGGAAGGTGAAATTGGAACCAGGTACGTTCTCCGCTTCTTAATGAATGAGATATGATGAACCAATGAAGGATTTTTTTGTACATGTTGGTGTCGTTTCTCTTAAGTTGGTGATGCCGTCCTTTGGAGGGAAATGGGGGATACCTTGATACCGAGGAGAAACCCTCCAAGTAGGTGGTCAGCCCAACTAAGAGTCTGTATCGTATGGGGCATAGTGGGTATACCTCGTCCGGAGGTTAGCCCTACATGTGACCTTCTGTTTTGTTTACTTCCCAGCATGGGGGAGTTTGGGAGAAACTCGAGATTATCTTAAGTCAACTAATTGTTTCCATGAATTGTCTTCACATAGGTCTAGAAAACTAAGAACGGTAACTTAATCGTTAGATGAGCCCTGTGACTCGATCTGGAAGATATTATAGACCGCTTCCCTTTCCCCCGATCTCTACTACTCCAACTTCATTTCCCGATTGTGAGACATTAGAAGGAGGTCTTACTTCAAGAACCAATTTGGAAAGCCCTAAAAACCTTAGAACTGTAGAGGAATCGAGCTTTAAGTCTTCTTCCTCTTCTTACTCTTCTCCTCCTCATAGTCTTGTTGACATGGAAGATTCAATTGTCAATCCACCTCTAAACCCCTTGGTTCAACCAAGGGGTTTGCCTATTGTAGTTCCTGAAGGGCTTCAAGCTGCCCCTATGCCCCCAAATCTTCCTAGTTTCAAAGGAACTAGGGATGAGGATCCCTCGATGCATGTGGAGCGGTTTATAGAGTTGTTGACTACTTGTTTGATAACCGACAACCGTTACTACTTGGTGTGGTTTCCAACCACACTCAAGGAATCGGCTTATGAATGGTACTACAATCATGCGGCATCCACCTTTCGTGATTGGGATGGCCTCATGAGGGCATTCCTGGAACAGTACAGGCCCGAGGTAGGCCAAAGTGCAGCCCTGACAGCCTTGGCAAGCTTTAGGCAAGGGAATGATGAAGATATTTCATCCTATATTCGTAGGTTTGAGCAAGTTGTCACCCGGTTCGTGGGTGATTTGCTCACAGATGATACCTTGAGACACTTTTTCCTGCAAGGGTTGTATCTAGAGAAAACGGTACGGGAAATTCTCCAGACAAGGCCTACAACCTTAGAGGAAGCTAAGGAGGCAGCTAGGACCGTGGCAGCAGTGGCAATAGAATACGAAAAATATGGAGGAATGAGAATGAGAGCATTCCTAGCTTTATTCCCATTTATGCCCGTGAGAAGTCAGACTTAGTTGAATCTCAACCTAGCCCAACAGTGTATTCTCCACATGTAATGAATACCATTCCCCTTAATGTCAGGCCCCTCGTTCCTCTACCCGCTCTTACAAATGGACCCAATTGGCGTCATGAAATGAAGAAGGAGATCCACGACGCTCAGCAGGGGTTCCAAGACCAACTCCAACAACAGTTGAGGGCGATGACAGATCAGATGGCTCTTCTATTCAGGAACCAAAACCCTAATGCCTCACCTCCTCAGATAGACATTCTTCTGGTATGTGGTGCACTTCATGCGGCGAGAATGGTCACACCATGCAGTTCTGTACCACCTTCCCACAACAGTCAAATGCCTACCAACCCCCACACCGGAATCAACAACTTAACCGTGGTCAAGGTCCGAGACCCCAGCCTCGTTGGGAGATCTGCCAATCCTGTGGAAGAAGACATCCACCTGGGAGTTGTTGGTTGGAGAATGGTGTAGTGTGTGGGAACTGCGGTGGTAATCATCCCACAATTAGATGTAGGGAGAAGGACAAAATCATTCCTATGAGGCCAATGAGAGGGAATTTTGCCCAACAAGCCATGGATAACTAGAGAGGGGCTCGAAACCCTTCGAATGACAATAGTCTCCATCCTCCCAACATGTACTATGATTATAATAATCATCGACAAAACCACCAACCTCCTCAAGGCTTGCAATCCCAACAAGGTTTTGTGCCCTTTGGCCAAAACCAAGCGTCTAACCAAGATGCTCGATTTGCATCTCCTTCTTCTTCATCTCCCTCTACCACTGTCATGTTGACAGAATTAGGGTCTCATGGAGCTCCCCAAAGTTCTACTTCTTCCCAATCTCATTTCGTATCGCATGAACCTGTCATTCCACATCAAGTGGCTCACCTTTCGCTTCCCGCTAATGCGATGATGACACGAGCTCAAAGGGCCAATCAACCCTTCGTAGCTCAGGAATTAGAGGATAGCTTCGAGGATTTACCGCACTTATCGGAACTCAATGATGTAGTTCATGAAGCCTTGAAGTCCACAAGGAGGGCCAACCAAAAGGTGCGTCCAGTGAATCCGTTGATGTTAGATTCCACCCCTTCTGAAGGAGGTGAAAAATCCCAGAATCCCCACACACCCGAGCCAACCTGGGAGGGTCCAACAATTCCCATTCAAGAGATGGGAATTAAAAACCCTTCATCCACCTCCACGTTTAGACCGTATGATCTTTTGAGAGGACTTGAATAGGTTGAACGCCAACATTACCATTGCCCAACTCATCCACTTGGCTCCCTTGATACGAAAGGAGTTGAAGAAGAAGATTCCACTAGCCAAAAGGGTGAAGGTCAAGGCCAATCTAGCTGCTAGAGTGAGCTCTTCTCGGAAGCCTTCTAAAAAAGCATTTGAGGTTCGTGCGGTAGAAATTGAAGCCACTATAGTGGATAAGCTGTTGCCTAAAGTGTTGGTGGATGGTGGTAGTGGTGTAAACATCATCCCCTTCACACCATGGAACAATTAGGGCTAGATATCACAGAGCCCTCACCTTATGTGATCAACATGGCCAACCAGATTCCAGAAGCACCAATAGGCCAAATTTATGGGTGCAAAATGAACACAGGAGGGGAGGACTATACGGTCACCTTCCAAGTGCTTCGAATGCACTCGAACAAAAATTCCTTCCCCTTGCTTCTAGGAAGACCGTGGTTAAAGGCAGCCAATGCTAAGGTGGATTGGAGTGGTGAAAAACCTCACATCACCTATGGTATGGGGTCGAATCTAACCAAGGTTTATATTCAACCTAGCTTCCCTAAGACCTTGGGATCTTCTAGCTCATCCTCAGACGATGAAGCCCAGGTGCCCGGCGGAGCTAGAAAGACAATCAAGGGGGTGAAGTTCGCGCTTCCAGAAGTAACAAAAATCGCCACTCCTTCCTCATTGAGATGCCTGAGGCCTAATCTATACGAATGGGAGGACGATGGAGAATTCTCTACTTGGTTGGCTGAGCACCCGCACACTGAGTCTGAGCAATCCATGGATACGTTTTTTATGGAGGAACTTAGTGGTGATCCTCTCAAGGACATCGACTTAGCCATTCTCGTAGATGACCTTTAGTACGAGGACGTTTGTGGTGTCACCTTAGATGGCACACAATTGTCCAATGTGGATCCCATCTTAGATGAAAAGGTCCTCATTTCTCCGTTGCATTTCAAATCCACTTCATCAAGAATACAAGTGGGAAGTGATTTACCTATCTATCCACCAATCCCCCATGATTGGTACAAAGGACCAACGGAACAACCACATGCGAGTCCAAAAGATTGGCAAAAGATAGATGTATCGTTTGAGGGAGAAGAACCGCGAATGATAAAGGTTGGGAGCCAACTCACAAAGGAAGAATTAGAGCCCTATAGAGCCCTAGTCATGGAGTATCGCGATGTCTTTGCATGGTCTTATAGGGAACTCAAGGGCATCCCTCCAGAAGTGGTGCAACATCAAATTCCCTTAATCCCAAGCTCAGTGGCCATTCGCCAAAAAGAGCGCCGAATGAATCCACAACTCCAACTTATAGTTAAGGCGGAGTTGGAGAAACTCCTTCAGGCTGGATTTATCCGCCCCGTAGAGATTATCGACTGGGTTTCCCCTATGGTGATAGTCAAGAAAAAAAATGGGAAGTTGGGAGTTTGTATAGACTATCGCAAACTTAACCAAACCACGCAAAAGGACCACTTCCCTCTTCCTTTCATTAACACCATTTTGGAAGAAGTGGCTGGTCATGAACTTTATACCTTCATGGATGGTTATTCTGGTTATAACCAAATTTCCATACACCCCGATGACTACCACAAAACGGCCTTTACCACTCCTTGGGGCACCTTTATCTATGTAGTCATGCCATTTGGATTGTGCAATGCACCATCCGCCTTCCAGCGGGCTATGATCCATGCCTTTTCTGATCTCTTACATACATCTATGACAATGTCTATAGATGATTTTAGTATCCAATCATCAATTGAGGAATATTTGGCATGTGTTCGAGGAAGCTTCGAGCGGTGTAGAAGGACGCGCATCGCCCTTAATCCAGACAAGATCTTTTTAGCTGTTGTGAGGGGTGTCTTGTTGGGCTATGTGGTCTCCAAAGATGGTAGGGAACCAGATCCAGAGAAGGTCAAGGTGATAGCTGAATTGCCTCCACCCATAGATGTTAAAGGAGTCCAAAGAACTCTTGGTCACATGGAATGGTATCGGGAATTAATTCCCGATTATGCGACAATTTCGTTACCCATTAATCGATTGCAACAAAAGGCAGTAAAGTTTGAATGGAGTCCAGAGTGCCAAGGGGCATTTGATATCCTTAAAACCAAGCTTAGCACCTTTCCAGTGTTAAAACCTCCAAACTGAAACTTGCCCTTCTATGTTTATTGCGATGCCTCCTCTATAGCGGTAGGGAGTGCATTATGCCAACCAACTCGTGAGAAGGAGAAGGACTACCCCGTGGCCTTTGCTAGTCGCCAGTTAAATCCGGCAGAAAAAAATTACACCACCACGGAACGGGAATGTCTAGCCATAGTGTTCTCTTTGAAGAAATTTTGCCACTATCTATTACTAAATCAGGTGGTCTTCTTCGTAGACCACATGGCCATCAAATACTTGGTGAACAAAGCCGACCTTAGCGGTAGGATTGCTCGATGGGTACTACTCTTGGAGGAGTTTGATTATACCGTGCAATACAAACCGGGTAGGAAGCACTTGCAAGCAGATCACCTACCTAGACTATCGGGAGATCCAATTACCAAGCCCATCGATGATAGTTTGGTAGATGAAAACCTCTTCCTCGTCTCTTCTTCTCCTATTTGGTACCAAAACATTGCGGAGTTTCTCAAAACCCAACAAATGCCAGACAACTTGGGAAAAAATGATCGTAGGAAGGTGCGCATTAATAGCCACCATTTTGCTCTTGTAGGTGGTCGTCTCTACCGCCAAGGTATTGATGGCATTTTGCGAAGGTGTGTAGAAGCCACTGAGATTCCTACTATTCTGGCTTCTTGCCATGATAGTGCATGCGGGGGGCATTTTTCTGGTACCTTAACAGGCCAGAAGGCCTTACGTGCTGGTTACTATTGGCCTTCCATGTTTCGGGATGCCCACGATTACACTCGACGTTGCGATGCTTGCCAACGTTATGCTAGAAATGATCTACGCATAGAGCTGCCACTTCATGTCTCTCTCCCCCTTGTCCCATTTGAAAAATGGGGAGTAGATTACATCGGAGAAATCCATCCCCATTCGAGTAGAGGGATGAAGCACATAGTGGTGGCGACAGAATATCTCACCAAATGGGCAGAAGCCAAAGCGGTAAAATCAAATGATGCCAAGAGTGCTGCTACATTTTTGTTTGAGCAAGTGATAACACGATTTGGATGCCCTAAAATCCTCATTAGTGATCGGGGCAAACATTTCCTCAATGAGGTGATTGAAGACTTGACCGATCGGTTTCAAATTGACCACCGTAAAACTACACCCTATCACCCTCAGACAAATGGGCACACTGAGAGGTTCAATCAAACCTTGGCCACGATCTTGAGGAAAACGGTCGTAGACTCAAAGAGAGATTGGGATGTTAAACTTCCCGCTGCGTTGTGGGCTTACCAAACCGCGTACAAAGTGACCATCCAAGCCACTCCGTTTTCACTAGTCTATGGTATAGAGGCAGTTCTCCCGATTGAATTCGAAGTGCCATCACTTCGAATAGCGGTGGATGCTCGATTGACCACCAAGCAGTCTTTAATCCATCGATTGGGACGGTTGGAGGATGTGGACGAGGATTGTAGACTGAGCGCACAACACATGGAGGTTGTCCAAAGGCGCCGAAAAATTGCGTTTGATAAACGCCACAAGAAGCGGACATTGTTGCCAGGAATGTTGGTTTTGCTTCAAGATGCGAGAAGGCTAGAATTCCCTGGGAAGTTTGATGCGTTGTGGTTGGGCCCCTATCTCGTTGCCAAGGTATTTCCCAACAACTCGGTCCAACTCGAAACCCTGAATGGTAAATCATTTCCAACACGCACGGCTGGTAGTCGTTGCAAGGAATACCGAACATGATAGAGTTTGATTCATTATCACTAGCCCACCTCACTTCGTGACAATTGGCCTTACAACGGGGCAGACATGAGTCTTCTGATTTAGCTAGTGCCTCTGACCACTAGTTGCAGCCGGTCATGTTTCTCTCATGGGTCAAACATACTAGTCTCAACACTGCACTAGAAACAAGTGTCTTCCTTTCTCCCACCTTCCTATCAAAAATAATTTTGACTCCTTGTTTTCCTTACCTTCCACGAAAATTGGAACTTTTATCTCTCTGTAGTCCAAGTTCACTCCTATGAAGGCGGAAGGCGGTTTTCAAATCTTTTTTGGCTATAGCTTCAACCTGGGTCCGTCCAGGGCGAATGGGTTTAACTCAAGAATTGCACCAGGCATCCATTCTGCTAACTTTCCAAATTCTTTCTAGTCGAATGCTGTCTCCATATTATCTATTTTTCTCTCATTACTTCTCCCTTCTCTATTGTCATTTTCTAGCTTTTCTTCGATCCCATCACTTATTTCTAACTTCCTAGTTTTTATTCTTCCAAGTTCCTTAATTGTCTTTCTGCATCTTTTTATTTTTGTTCTCATCACCGTGTGCCATAGCGAGCAAGAAATCTAGGTCCTCTCTCCTCTCACGAGTCGGCCCAGATGGTCGCCATGTGTGAGTGGCCAAAATGGGCCCTCACTCTTTTTCTTCATTTTTTTCGAGTTTTTTAATAGTATTAACCAATTTTTAGTTAAATGGGTAGTCAACCCATCTATTAGAGTCAAATTCCTAGATTAATAGGCCTAGTGCCATGATGTGACACTAAGTTTCCTATTCTTCCTCCTTCCTACTAATATGCTTGAAAGTGTAGTGGAAGTGGAATGGAAATGAAGAGAAGGATAAAAAAATGGAAAGAAAAGTCCTTGGAAAATGGCTAAAATTTGAGAAATGGGTCAAAAAATATGGGAAAAATTGGAAGAGTGTCTCCTAGCAGGTAGAAGTAGTGGTAAAATTTCTAGAATTTCCCGAGTTGAATTGCTATTTTATTCTAGGGTTTGACTAGTGGATCGGCGGGTTGACCGTTCGGGAAAAATACTTAGGAACCTTCAAAAATGCTAAGGAAATTTAGATAGACTAATTAGGGTGCTGGGAGTCCAGCTGTGTGGTTAGTTTTTGAAGTTATAAGTAAATTGCAAATCATCAGTAGATAGTATTAGATCTAGTGTAATAGTCTTTAAAAGATCAAAAGGAAAAGGAAAAAAAAAGGGAAAAGAAAAGAAAAGAAGGTGGCTAGAGGTACTTCCCCATGCACATGCCACATGACAATTCTTGCCACCATGGATTTAATTTTAGGGCGGCTTGTCAGGAGCAAAGCGGCGAGTTAATGCTCGTGATAAACTAAAAACATCCAAAAACGGCTGTAAGCAGCCAATCCTGCACTTTTGTGAGAGGTCATGGGCTGCCTCATTAAAAGAAAGCCAGTCTTGTCAGGGAAGGAAAAGAAAAAGACAGAGAAAAAAAAAAAACAAAAAAACAACCAGGCGGAATCCCTGGCGAGGAGAATCTCGCGCGAGCTGTGGGAGACTCTGTCGAAGAGCCATTTTTTTTTGGGGCGGACCTGTGTGCGCGAGGAGAGGCTTGCAGGAGGGTGCGCGAGGTGTGAGGAGACAGTGTGAGTGTGTGCACGGAATGTGCGGAGTGCGAGTTGGAGCTCGTGCGATTTGGGGGGAGAATCTGGCATTTTGGAGCAGCTGAGAGGTGGTGCGCATCTGTGTGCGCGAGAAGGGAGGCTCGCGCGCTGTGGGGGACTCTGTCTGGAGAGGAGGCTGTTTTGTTTTTTTCACGTGTGTCCTGCGAGTGTGTGCGAAGGGAGCTCGCACAGGCTGTGGGAGACTCTGGTTTTTTTTGGTGAGAGCGGTCCACGAGGGGCTGCGTCGCGATCGGTGTGTGAGCGGAGCTCGCGCGAGTGCTGCTATTTTTTTTTCTTGAAGACTCTGTCTTTGGTGGTGCGCATCTGTGTGCGCGAGAAGGGAGGCTCGCGCGCTGTGGGAGTCTCTGTCGAAGCGCCGTGTTCTCTTCGGGCGCACCTGTGTGCGCGAGGATGAGGTGCGATCTTTATTTTAATTTTTTAATTTTTTTCTTGTGTTTGTGAGGCGGTCCGTGTTGTGGCTGGACTGCGGGGTGTGGTTTCACTGTATTTCCCCCGTTAGGGGTATTAGGCCCTTGGCCTCTAGAACTTGGGTAACTCTCGTGGCGGCCACGTAGTTTTACCTACCTACCATCCGAATTAGTAGTCCTTCCTTTACCTCGAAATGGCTAAAAGAGCTTTATCTAGGGGGTCCACATAGACATCCGCACAAGGGACCATACTCTACTCCTTTCCTTCAGAGGACGACGTCCTTCCTCCCTCACCTCCAATAGACATCCGCACAAAGGGGGGTTAGTTAGCTTTCCGTCCTTCCCTCAAGGTAACCCGAGCTGTTAGAGTAGGTCCTAGTTGTATCCGCATAGACATCCGCACAAGGGATCTAACCAGGTTCTATTCAATCCTTAACACATGGTTTTTGGGTCAGTCCTTACCAATAGACATCCGCACAAAGGAGAAGACTGAAACTAGACTTAATGTTTTAAGGTAAGTTAATGCTCCTTACGACTCAACCATCCGACCAAAGGTTAGTGTAGCAGGAATCTGACTACGCCCTCACAACCAGCTACATCCGCCACCGATAGATCACACAAGGCGCACCAAGACTTCTCCCTCACCGGTCACTCCCCCCTTGTCCTTCCCTGAACACTCACAATCTCACCTGTTATTCCCATCCACCCGGCTAACTCTACTTGATGGAACAAGGAAACGACAACTTCGGTGGTTAGTATAGACTTGAGAAGTGGACTACTTGAAATGGTACTCACAATCACGTATGCAATCCGAGCTCTCCAACCGTGGAAGGTTTTCTGAGAGCGTAGGTTTAGAATTCAAACTGAAAGTAAATACACACAACAAACAGTGAAGGGAGGGGCCAAGAGGCTCCCCACTTATACTGCAGCAAACACAAACTAGCGTCTAAAACAAGAGATGCCATCTAACTAAACATGGTGGCATTAACTACCCTTGACGGCGCAGCCGTCAACCCACCAACTCAACGCCAAGTCAAAAGGCATATAAACACAACTCCCAAGGCAAAACAAGTCAAACTCCAAAGTCAAACCGGGGCCTAGTCCGCGAATGAACAGTGACCTATAAACTAAGATACTGACCCTACTACTGGGTCGACTCCTCAAGTCTTCTCTTCTCTTCCTTCCTCTTCCGCTTCTTGGCAGTCCGGCTTGAGGTCGACTTGGAGGCGGCCTTCGCAAGAGTTGCCAAAGGAAATAACAAATCTGCGGACAACGAGGAAGCCGGTCTGGACACGGACGCACGAGGGAGGGTCTCCCTCGAGGTCAAATAGGCTTCCGGACCACTCGGAGTGAGTAATACGGAAGTAGTGCTTGGGTGAAGCTCGGGTCGGGTCGTGAAGGCGGGTACTGGGCTTGGAGTCTCGGTGAAGACCTCCGCAGCAATGGGTCCGGACTTGTCCTTCGTGGATACCGGAAGGTGCAAGTAAGCGGAGCTCTTACTCGTGGACCTCCCCGGTTGAGATACACTCGGCAAAGGCGCCACAAATGGCGCGTTGCGAACGGGATCTCCAAGAGGGAGGGTGTTGGGACCAACCTTGGATGAAGGCTCTCCCGTGACACCCGTGTCCTCCTTCCTACCGCCATGTGCCTGCGTGGTGATCTCCGAAGGGGAAGGGCATGCAGCAACTCCCACCACTAGAGCTCGGGGTGGAAGGTCTGGGCTATCAAGATCAACCACCTCCTTCGACTTGTCTTGGCCACCCAAACCCTGTCCACCCGAGTCCGTCTCTGATCCTGAAGTGTCAGAATCCTCCACAATCTTGGATAGAATGTAGGTGAGGTTCTCTACCAACAACCTCATGTTAGCATAAGCTTCCTCCACTTTGACGGTCTGCTCCACCATGAAGGCAATCACCCTCTTGCTAGAAATATAGCCATCCCTCTCTAACTTGGCGTCGAACATCTTGGCCTTTGCTAGTACATCCGCCGGGAAGTGCAAGGCCTCCTCCACCTATTGCAATGCTGCTGCCGAGGTGTTGGCTCGTACAAGAGCTTCCCTACAATTCTTCTCCGCCTCTAATGCCCGACTCCTCATCTTGGTCATGTCAAGGGTGAGCTTGGTGATCTTCTGCTCCAGGGTGCGGAGGTCACCAGCTCCTCCAACCTTCTCCTTGACTGCATCAACCAATCTTTCATGCGAGGGATTGCCCACCAAACCGCTCACCTGTCTTAAGGTCTTGTCCATGTCCTCCACATACACACGAAGGGCTTCAATCAACTCAGAGGCTTGGTAAATCTTATCCCCAAGTTGAGCTGGACCGGTGGCGGCGGCGCGGATGGCGGCTCGGGTGCGGGTGGAAGGGGCTCTTCCCTGTCTCTGCCTCTGGCGCTTGGGAGGTGGTAGAGCCTCCTCCTCCGACTGCGAAGTACTACTCCCTCCCTCCGATCCTTGCTCGGGCTCTGACTCAGTCCCTTCAAACTTCTTGAGCATGAGTTGTGTCCCGTAAGCATTGTTCTCCTCTGGAGTGGTCTCTTTGAAATGATGGTAGAGGTGGATCAAGAAAGAACAGATGGGAGAGCGTTTGGTGCTGTTGATGCCCTTGGTCAACCTGAGCACCACCTCCCGCACAATGATGGCCCAATTCACCACCCGTCCTCCAAGGTAAGAGCCATACAAAGTATTAGCTAGTGTAACCGTGACTCTAGTGGGTTTCTCCGGGTGCAAGATGGGTACAAGGAAAGAGAAGACCCTCTTTGCTCGGGGATCCAAGCAATCTCGTAAGGCATAACCGCTCTTGGCATCCTAGGTGCCAAACTTCCCCTTTGCATACTCCTCCTTCTTCAAGCTTGTCCATCCCGCTCCCTGCCTTGGAAAACCATACACCTCCTGCCATCTTCCCATTGTCCATCGATCCGGGTAAGCCCGGATGCTATCTCCCTCTGGTAGCGGTGTCGTGACGTAAATTACTACATTGTGTGAAAATATTAAAAGTGTTGCCCTTGACATCAGATTGATAATGAGGATAAAGAGACAAAATGTTGAAGTCGTGGGGAAATCCACGGTTTGGTTGAATACAGAGTAGCCGGAGCTCAGTTGCGTATCTTGAAAGCCTGCATCTTGTCACTTTAGCTCAGGGCGCGTAGGTGGCTGGTTGGCTGTTTATTTCCTGCTTCACTAGCAAGTGCCAAGTTGCAACTATCCAGGCCGTTCAACGAGTTGATAAGAATCGAACTCGGAACCGGCAAGCAACATATAATGGACCATGACAGCCAACCAAGTCCGCAACTTGGCGACTGTAAGTGGACTCGAGGCGGTTTTATACCATTACAGAGGAACAGTGTCAAGTTGTAACTTTGTCCTTTAGTCAGATCTTTTGGTGCAGGCTATTTTTAGTTGAAATGGTATTTTTTATGGCTATTAGAGTAAATTCAGTGAAGGTAAGTTTCTTAAAGAAGTTACTGTAAGATATAAAGGGAAGGTATTTCCCTTGCCTCACATAGTTTACTCCAAGCTAAAATCTTAGATAGCTTAGAGTTGGCAATATGGATTCTCAAGACCCAGATGAGTGGGAGTTGTCGTTATCGCAATTACCGAAGGATCCGTTTCAATCTTCTCAGCCATCAACTTCCAGACGGCGAGTGCGAGATGAAGCGGGGCCTTCCGAGCGTCGTGTTCAACCACGTCCAGATCCAAGTCTGTGGCAACTTGCATTTGTGAATCTACAACCGGACGCGAGAGCTCTAGTGATTGTATTGGAGGCTGAAGCTTCATTGACGGGTGGCCGTCAGATGGTGTTTGAAGGGTGTTTTGAAAATACCAATGAAGGCCAAATGGTGAGTCGCTTTTCTAATGAGATGGGCCACCGTCTTTGGCTTCGAGGGCCGCTGACCTATTTAAGCGATGAACGGAGAGCAAGTTATGTTTCTGCGGTACTCCGTCAAATTCTAGAGTTTTTATACGGTTAGATGAAGGTAGAATCCATTTTGTTGTTAATATAGGAGTTTGTTATGTGTTTATGTTTATATTAGATCAAGATCCAAGAAAGAAAAAGAAAAGAAACTAACAAAAAGTTTGACCATCTTAGAATTCTTTTGGAACCACACCTTTTGAAGCCCAATGGTTGGGGTTTCTTTCTTATCTTATCTTGATAGACTTTAGAGTGCTTTTGGAGGTCCACCAATAGGCTTTAGATGCCCATGTGGCTTAGGCATGGGCTGATGTGGAAGGATAAGGGGCGACTCTCCTTTCCTTTTGGTGTGTGTATTTTTGGTGTGTTGGAGTGTTGTGAGAAAATTCCCGAGAGGGAGATCGGGCGGTGTGTATTTGTTTTTCATGAGAATGTAATGAAAGTTTGTAGAGTTGTTCCTTGTGAAATTGCGCTTCTTTGAGCGGTGTTTTTGTTCAATTTGGAGTTCATACGCAAAAGTTATGAGAGATTGAGTGAAGAGTAGTTGGCCGCTACCCAATTAGAGGAGCAGCAACTTCGGGCCTTCACCACGGCTTCGATACTTTATGTTCGGACTTGAAATTTGAGAGAAGCATACCTCATTGTACTAGCTTTCTAAGAGGCTATCACTTGATTCATTTAGATGCGCTATGAAAAAGTAATAGGCATCTAAGTAGAGGAGAGTTTTGTCGTCTTGGAAGTGGGGAGGCGTGAGTTTTGAGTTTACACATCTTTTAGTGAGTAGATTAGTTTAAAGTGAAATTTAGAGGAGTTGTAGCTTATTAAATTAGCTTTCTATGAAGCTATTATACAACTCATTTAGAATCGTAGTATAGAAGTTATAGCCGCCAAAGTTGGAGAGGGTTTGCTGCCATCGATATAAGAAGGCACAAATTTTGAACCTTCATAACTTTTAGAAGGTAGTTTAGAATAACCTGAGATTTTAGAGGGTGTTAGCTTACTGCACCAGTTTTCCAAAAAGTTATAGCACTTGGCATTTGACGGCTCGAACCATCTGTGACATCAATCTGAAGCTCGCAGCTAGTGTGGTAAAGAACTTTGGGAGGTCTTTTGTGTTTTTGAACATTTCAAGACTTGAAGATAAGAAGACAAGAAGACTCGCGTGTTGTGACTTGTGGCTTTGTTATTCCTAGCCGGTTTTGGAGGCTCGTTGTCTTTATTTGTTATTCCCAGCCGGTTTTGGAGGCTAGTTGTTTTTCAATTCTGCTTCGTAAACTTTGTTGCGGCGAAGTGGGGTTAATGGCGCACACGGTCGTGTTTATGTTGTTCCCACCGGTGAGGCGCGATTGTTGGTCACCGTGGGTTTGAAGTTTAGGAGCCAATCTTTCGGACGGTCAGCTCGTGGTTTGGACGTCCCGTTTTACCCGTCCGAGGCCGTGGTTTCTTATCACCTACCCTTACCCTTAACCCTTTAGAACCACCACAGGATAGGCCAACGTGGACGAGTTTGAAGAAGGTTGAAGAAGATTCGGCGTTCAAGAATCGACGTTTTATTGAAAGACAACTTTTGTTTTCAAATCATACTAGCAGTAGCCAGAATCCCCGTGATTTCCCAACGCAAAACTCTCTCTACACGACAGCGGCAAGGGAGCTTGCCGGAGCTCCTGCACCGTTGAATCAACCCGGAAACCCCAACAAAATTCTAAGAGAGAAAGACACCCCATCCGGAGGAGATCCTCCTCAAGCTCGGTTCGTTCCAGAGGGTTTTTGGGGAGGAGTGGAGAGATCTCCTTTGCCATAGTCATTACCGGGTTAGAAGAGGCCATGCTCCTCGGCTGTGCAGGTAATTTGTTAAAAGGCCGAGCTCGACGTGGCTCGGATGGAGAGTTCCTGCTTACTCCCTCGAGTCTTCTTTTCTGGTCGTCTCGGGTCTCCTTCCCCTGGCTCGGTCTCAGGCCTCCTTCTTGGCTCGTATTGCGCCCACAGCTCGGCTCCTCCTGGCTGCCCCGGCTCAGATTGCAGGCTGTTTGGAAGAGTGTTCGGTGCAAGGATGCTCCAGCTGCCCGGATGGTGGCTCGGATCCAACGGTGCTGGGACGCTCCCTACTCGGATGTTGTGGTGTTGAGGTGCTCACCTAGGCTACTCGGATATGCTCTTCCGGGTGCTGGAACGCTCCCTGTTCGGATGCTGTGGTACCGAGGTGCTCCCGCTCCGAGGTGTTCCATGCTCGGATGCTGTGGTGCCGAGATGCTGACCTAGATTGCTCGGATGCCATGGTGCCGAGGTGCTCCCTACGTTGCTCGGATATGCTCTTCCGGGTGCTGGAACGCTCCCTACTCGGATGTTGTGGTGCCGAGGTGCCCCCGCTCCGAGGTGTTTCCGCTCCGAGGTGTTTCCGCTCCGAGGTGTTTCCGCTCCGAGGTATTCCCTGCTCGGATGCTGTGGTGCCAAGATGCTCACCTAGGTTGCTCGGATGCTGTGGTGCCAAGATGCTCACCCAGGTTGCTCGGATGCTGTGGTGCCGAGGTGCTCCCTTCGTTGCTCGGATATGCTCTTCCGGGTACTGGGACGCTCCCTGCTCGGATGTTGTGGTGTTGATATGCTCACCTAGGTTGCTCGGATGCTGTGGTGTTGATATGCTCACCTAGGTTGCTCGGATGTTGTGGTGTTGATATGCTCATCTAGGTTGCTCGGATGCTGTGGTGTCGAGGTGCTCCAGCTCCGGGGTGCTCCCTGCTCGGATGTTGTGGTGCCGAGGTGCTCCCTAGGTTGCTCGGATATGCTCTTCCGGGTGCTGGGACGCTCCCTGCTCGGATGTTGTGGTGCCGAGGTGCCCCCGCTCCGAGGTGTTTCCTGTTCGGATGCTGTGGTGCCGAGATGCTCACCTAGGTTGCTCGGATGTTGTGGTGCCGAGGTGCCCCCGCTCCGAGGTGTTCCCTGCTCGGATGCTAAGGTGCCAAGGTGCTCCCGCTCCGAGGTATTCCCTATGTTGAGCGGTATACCTCCCCCTCATCTGTTGGTATGCTACACCGTTCCGGCTGCTTGGCTACTTTAGGCGTGGTGTTTCCTTCCTGTTTGGTGCAACCGGGCTGCTCGGCCGTTGACTTCTAGGATGGCGGGGAAGTTTCCTTCCCAGGCCCTCCTCATTCTTTGTGCCCTTGTTCCTCGTCTTTTCGCTGCTGCCTTCTTTTGAACAGGGTCCTCTCGAGCTCGGATGAGCTTTCCTCCAGCTCGGATGAGCCCTCCAGCTCGGATGAGCTCAAATGGCTTCCTTTCAGCTCGGATGAGCTCGGATGAGCTTTCCTCCAGCTCGGATGAGCTCAGATGGCTTCCCTTCAGCTCGGATGAGCTCGGATGAGCTTTCCCCAGCTCGGATGAGCTTTCCTCCAGCTCGGATGAGCTTAGATGAGCTTTGGGGGTGACCCGGCTACCCCCGGTTGGGGTGGCTTGGTTGCCTCCGGGTCGGTTGGGCAAGGCATGGTCTAGCCCTGGTTTTAACTATTTTAGTGGGTTCCACACCTCCGATCTTGGCTCTTATCCTAATACTACTAAAGCTTAATATAGGGGTAATCTAACCCCTCAAACATGAGTTATTTTGTACTATTTAAACTATTCTAAACTATCAACTAAATTTTTTTGAAAATTCGTGGTACGACACCACTCCAACACCCGCTTATATTTCCCCCCTACCATGTAACCACGAAAATATAGATAATAGAAACACATACATTACTACATGGAACGCCTCAACATTAAATACTGCTCTACCATGCATCCACAAACTAACCACCCACACCAACACACCACCCGCCATAATTGCCATACAAGAAACTAAAACAACCGCTACTAAATCCACAAAATACATACAAAAGATATTCCCGAACTATAAACTTATTTTTAACAACACTCACTCTCTCACACGATGCATCCAACAACGAAGGCCATATACACCGGCAAGAGGAGGTCTACTCATGCTCATATACCAATCATATGCCTTCCCCGGGAATATTACTAAAATCCCTACCCCGGCTAATATTTCACCATATCTTCAAGTCATTGAAATTACTAATCGAGCCCTCCAACCATGGCTCATCCTTCACCCATACATGCCTTCGCACACAGAAGACCCTAGGCTTATTCCGGAAAACCAAAATTCCATCACCTCACAAATAAATACACACGCTAACCACACAATAATACTTTGCGGAGACTTTAACCGGGATATTGCCCTTATTGGACGACAAAATGGAGAGGTTCTTACCCCTCCACTTGACATAGACTATCAATGGCAAAGTTACACGGACGATCTAGATTTATATCTAATCTCAACTGATACACAATACTCTCGTCAAGGTGGACTTAATTACACACACACTAGCCTAATTGATGGATTTTACATTAAAACACCTAACCATACTCAATATACATCCATTACCAATACCACAACCAACTTAAACTCGAACCACTTCCCAATCCAAGTCAATATACCTCACAACACCCTTATAAGTAGACCTCCCGCTACCATCAACTCAAATAACACTAAAATACTAAATCCCATTCCAAAAGAAAACCTTGCTAACTTGAACACAGTATTCTTTGAAAAAAACTCACTACTAATAGAGTCCCTTACAGATACTCTTTCTAACCATCAACACCTCACACACATACAATGGCAGGAAGCTTGCACAACTCTTGACCAAATTATTAATGAAATCTCTAATACACTAGAAAAGACTTGTAAACCGCCTCCAATCCCACAACTCACACCTAGAACCTCGAAACAAGGGGGGTATCTCCCAAGAAAACTAGCCAAAAAGTGGAAACAACATCTTGTCACATACCACACGATTCGTAAAACAATTCATATTGCTAAAACTAACCAAAATTGGCGAACCCACCCTATACTCTCCGAACTACAAAACCTCCATCACCCCCAAATCTCACAAGTACCACTACCCAACATCCATCACGAAGACTGGTTAATAGACATTGCAATCATTGCAAAAAACGCCAACAAAGAAGCTCGGAAAATTACTACAAAATATGTAAGAGAATGTGTCAAAAATCCATTTCTAAATACCGTCAACTATACGAAACTAGCCCAAAAAAGATTAATAGAAAAGTCTTTAAAAATAACACAAACCTGCCACTATAAACACCATATTCATTAAAATGAGACATTTCGGAGTCTCAATTTATCATGGTGTCTTTTTTTAGTCAATTTATAATTTCATTAATTTGAGACTATGTATTAAATTGAGACTTAATCTCCATTGAAAATGCTAAATAAGCTAGTTGTATCATGGATTGTTGAATTCATCTTGTATGAAATTGAATATCATATTCAATTGTATGTGTAAAGGTAATAGATTATAAAAAATGTACCAAGATATGGAGGATATTACCTAAGAAAAACTAATACATCCAAAAAAAATCATTGCGAAAATAAAATTACTGTGGAAAATAGAAGCAGCAATAAATGTGATAACCCCTCTAAGTAGGGTTTAAAATTGGACTAAAATACACATATACACTCATTTAAATTCCACCTAGAATGCATACCTTTTCATTTGAAACAGAATTAATTACCAATTTCAAGAGATTCTACTATTTCCAAACAATAAGGTACCATGTGTTGTACCTTTCAACGCTAAGGTACCTAGCGTTGAAAAGTTAGCATGTATTGTAGCAATCCATTCAATAATTGCTATCAATAGAAAGTATCGATGCATCAAAGATAAATGTACAATTTATGACACTCACAATGTGAACCGCCATTATACATCAATGATGAAACACAATTCCCGCCTCTGTTGTATAATATTGAAAGCAACACAATACATCACTACATGTAACTACAAATACTAATCTAATTCTATCTACAAATATGCTATGCGCACATTTAAAGAGTACAAATCCATTCTACAGATACAAATTCACTACATACTTAATAGAATATCCAGCACGAAAGAACAAAAAATCAAAAAAGAACATGCACCCCCCTATTTTATATTGGTAAAATAACTCTAGTCCCCAAAAACCACAAATTCCGATGGAATCTATAATTCAGCTAAAGATGCCTTGATTATGTCCACTTGTGATTTTGGAATTCTTAACCTAGAGGAGCTTGTGTTTCCACGCAACCTAGGCTTCCAAGCCGTTAAAATACAATCTGTATACACCCAGATTGGTTCAGATTCAGTCTCTTCAACCCAATTATTCCCATGATTAGAATCCCACCCTTGGTACGTTTCCAAGTCCACATGACGTTGGGATGCAGGTTTGAAGTATTGCACTTTAATCTCATGAGAATGTTCACGATCCGGATGTGGATTAGTCAACGCTAAGGCAATCCAAAATGGGCGCAAATCCCCATCAGCAGAACGCACCGCAAGTATATAGCCCTCGTACACATCTCTACCAACCCGAAACGATGGAGGAGGACAATGACGACGTTGTCCAATGAATGGAGGGTCCTCTGCATACTCCTCCCGCAACGACCCATCAATCTCATATTCATCCACCATAGATGGAGCATATCTAGATAGAGGCCAGAATCCCTCTCGTAGAAGAGACGATTCTTCCAAAGGCCCTTCGAGGGCATCCTTAACACCTCTCCAATAATACATAATATGCTCGTTCTTCCTCCTATATTCACCCGAGAGATCCTCGTTAGCCATTGATTCCCAAAGACTTAGAAACCCAGAGAGACCCTTCAAAACCTCATCATAATTCTCATGACGTCGCGGAATGAGAGGAAGCGGCTGACCACGAGGCAAAATTGGCATACCATCTGCCGTCACTTTCCACAGCTGGATTCCTCCCTCCTCCTCGGGCAACCAATCCCTATCTGTACAAAGAATTTTGTACTACATCTTTGGCAATCCATCTGAGCCCTTGTAGAACTTGAATTGTTGGCCCTTTGTGTGACCTGTAAGGGCCTCTTTGCCAATGCACAAATATCCTTCTAAAAAGCCCTTGAAATCGGGCACCTCTTCAATGAGGTGTGGAATAACTGGCATTTTCTCAGCATCCATGAATGATTTCATCAAGAGTGGAATCGTTGGATAGCTATTTGACTTTAGTTTGGAACTCCATCTCCCAAACATTGCATCAATATCCTCGTGAGTATGACCAACAAGTAAGAAGTTGACATACACTTCACGGAAAATACCCATATGGACGAGGAGGGAAAAGAAAGCAAACACAAATCTATTTTTATTGTCCCCTGTGGCATTATCCAACTGCATCTGGAGAATTGGTGGTAACTGTTTTGCAGGAACAGGCTCAACTGGTGAAGCAGCAAGGGATCCAAGACACACATTAGCATCCGCAAGCACAGCCTGAGAGAGAGGAGAAGCTCTTCCACCGGTAAATAATTCACGAGAAGAATACGCCGGTGGACTCTCTAAGTCCCGAAGTAACTTCGCAATCGATCCAACAGTGTGGTTCGAGTCGGTGGGGAAGATATCAAGACTATAATGGGCATAACGAACATCTCCATGTCCATGCGCAATCATTCCAGTTACGGCCACAGGCAATTTCATGAAGGACTCCGTCGCTTTATTCTTGTGAGAAAAATGAGGAGATGCGGTTTTGCTATGATCCATTTTATCATGGATGATGCACACAACCTCATTCGGTTTTTCTTCCGAGTTCTTCCGGTTCCCATAATATAAAATTCGATGAGTCTGTTGAGAGGCCTGGTGTAACTGCAGCTTGACTTCCCACATTTTGTATGCGGAAGACCCCCTTGTACAAGCCTTCTTTAGTTGCTTAAGTTGGTCGCATCTTCCGCAGCGAGCAAAGTTGTCACCAGGCTTCTTGGTAGAGTATTGTTCAAATTCGGAGCTCCGAATTCGACTCAGACCAGACAAAGATATTGGTTTGAGGCCAAATCTTGAATTCACCTCATTCACTTTGGGCAACACTCCACTCCATTGAAAAGAGGCAGGCAGGTGTTTGGAGACCACATTCTCCCCAGTGCCAAGTGTAGTAGTCTTATTAGGACTGTGATCAGCAGCATCATCAAGTATATCATGCAGAGTAGCAATTGCCTGTAGAGTATGAGTCCGGGGTTTCTTTGTACCAGTATTGTTGTGTGCCCCCGCCCGCATCCCATCCTTTGCCTCTCGTTTGTACCGGTAGAATGTGGCTCGGCTAACCCCCATGATAGTACACCATGCATTTTGACATACATCAATTCCATCCAGCGTCACCACATTGTTGCCATTGGAATCCATGTGGATCTGCCTGTGTACATCAAGCCAGACATGTTTCTGAAAGAAAACACCTCCAATGTCACGGTAAACTTGGGAGCGAAGCACAGAAATTGAACACCGTGGAAATCATTGAGTACAATTTCTCGGACAACAGACGGTGCTCGCAACAGAGTTGATCGATTGTGAAGTAAGAAGTACTTCTTTCTTTCGTGGGGAAGGACCCTCTACTCTCAGACGAGTGGTTTCGTACTGTCGAACGCCTACCCTAGGACCGCGACGAAATACTTTTAGAGCTGTATTGTAAATGCTAGTTTGCTCTTGGTCGTACAAACTGACGTTGCAAAGAAAGACTTGTCGAGTTGGCCACGCTCGAAGGGCAAACATCCAATTCAATGGAATTTCAGTCTCGTCTAAGCATTCAGCAATTAGAATCGCAACATGATCATCTCCAAGTGGCCGACCATCAGTTTCAGGAACAAATCCAGAATCAACACTCTGGCAAAGTCCAATTCCAACATCAGCCCCAGATGTGTTTCTAAGGATCACGCGCTTTGAGAACCACGACGCGCGAGGAATTCCATCACATGCAACAACACCTGGAGGCAAGGTAGGTGGAACTCGGACAACACCATCGTATGAGCGATCTTCCATCTTCAAGATATCACAATGAAATAGACAGAGGGTAAGTCATTCAGTTATATCATCATAATTGTAAAGGACACCATCAATGAGAGGAGAATGAAACAGAGAAGATACGCTTATCCTCGACACGAGGATAATTGAAGTTAAAAAAACTATAATACTGAATTAGGAGATCATTCATGGAATCCACAATGAGTTTTGACAACTCACTTGTGATTTTAACCCGAAGAAACAAACCACATTTACACCTACCTCCGAACAAAGAGAAACATTCTGAGATTAATCAATCAAATTCAGAACTAGAAAAAAATCTCCTTAAATTTATATTTGTCAGTAACCAATCGAGATATGATTTCAAAACATTAAATCCATAAAGCCTCAGTGAGATATCCTCGAACCGAGGATAGTACTCCAAAACATTTCACGAAGATTTGAGAGCATAAATGACATTCGCAATTTTCCAAAAACCAACAATCTCATATTTGACAATTAATATTCATCATACGCCTTAGATGACATCAAATTGAAAATCAGTTATCCTCGATTCGAAGATAACTATCATAAAATATGACATGGAAATATTAAGTACCTTACCTCGGATATCCTCGACTCGAGGATAAGACCCTGGTTGGATAAACAACCAATAATGGGAAAATACTGAAAACACATCAAACCCTGATCCAACCAATGATCACATGCAATATACTCATTATATTATCATTGAAATTCAACAAGTTTTCTTACATTATCTTCGACTCGAGGATAAATGCAATTTCTAAAACATTTTCGCCAGATTCGTACAATACTTAATCTAATTTTGAAATCACTATGATTCATTTGTTTTATCCCCGAGTCGAGGATAAGTCATTCTTGGTTATATATATTTATTCATCTCATCTGAATATATCAGTGAAGGTTATCCTCGACACGAGGATAACACTGCTACAGTGATTCCGTCATATGCGGAGTGTCACAGATAGAGATTAAGTTTGAGTGCGAACAAGGTTCGCTGCAATGCTCAATGGTCAACAACACTTAATAACGTGCGATGGGGAGGTCGATCTTTACGCTAGCACATAAAGCAGAGGAAAAAACATTGAAATGACCGGTGCGACACAGGCAAAAAGAAAATGAAAATGACTTCAACCAACGTGCAAGAAATTCAACAACATAGGAAATACAGCCACACTTACACTCCTTCCCCAAAAACCTATCCAAGACATTCGTGTGCCCAAAAAAGACCTAGAACAATATAAACCTTAGTTCAGTATCTTACTGCAGAGGCAAGAGCTGAAACACAGAAGTGGAAGCGGAGGCGAGGCACAGAGAGGAAAGAGTTCGAAATGAGAAATTCCAGGGGGAAGTATGAATATCGACATGAACTCCGGTGCCCAAAAAACGGAGGTGGGCGGGAAAGACTTTTTCCAACGGCAGCATTTTTGGGCGGGAAAATAATGTACTTTTCTCTCAACTTTTTAGGTGACCTTTTCAGGTTTCCGAGTCACTTCAATTTAGGAATGCGACAAACCCGAATAAAACAAAACGAGATTCGTTTTGACAAAATTGGATTTTCTAATGAATGAAAAACTGAAAGTTATATTTGGTTTATATGTAAAAAAGTAATAAAAACTAAAAAAAATCTGCTAGAAAGTCTTCAAATAAATTGATTAAAGACAAAAATAACGTCTAAATATTGAGCAAATAGTAAATTTGTAAACTAGTTCAAATGATAAGAATCAAATATATTAAAATATTATCATATTCAATATATTGAGAGAGTATTAGAATTTTGAGAGTTTTGCCTGACAATTACAGCAATCTTTTGAGCTAATTCATGTAAATTTTTTCTAATTATAGACTATCCTTGATTGGAGGATAGCTATTCCAATTAGAATTAGAATTTTAACTAAAAACTAGCAGTTGGTGCTTGCTTTGCAATGCATTCGTTCAACCATTTTAATGTAGTTTTCATATCACAAAATAATAAAAACAATGGTAACAACAATCTACATAAAATATAAATATGTTATGAACGTAAAATTTGTAATCAAGAGTTATAAATATATTTTGGATAAGCACAAATTGCAACACAGAAATGCAAATTTCACACACCCAAAAACTCAAGCTAGTGCTTTGCATTGCATTCGTCCAACCATTTTAATGAAGTTTTTATATTACAAACTACATTCAAAAAATTGTAACATGATTCATTGCGCGGTTGGCTGCGCAATTAACTGCGCAGTTGACTGCACCGTTCGTATAGTTCATTGTACGATTGACTGCGTGCTTCACCGTGCGGATTATGATTTTAGTAGTATGATAAGCGTAGTAAAATCTGAATCGATTTAAAGAAAATACCTATTAGAATATTAAAAGTTTTAATCTACATCATTTGGTTTAGTATTGTTTTCAAATAAGAATCAAAGAAAATTTAATTTGGTTCAGGGTAATAGTATTATATTTTCATTAAAGCATTATATGTTTCATTAATAAAAAATCAGACTTTTCTCAAATTTTGATCACTTTTAAGTAAGATGATAAATGTTTTCTGTCACATACAAGTAAAAGAAGAACTCCGGTTTAAAGGGCCGGCGTGAATAAAGTTATTGTTTGTTCCACCACTAAGTCCATGTCCACCGAGTTTATGTCAACATTTTTGTTCACAAACTTTATAAATTACGAAATAAGGAAAACTCAATACAATATTCATTATTCTTAAACAAAAATCAATGTTGAATAGAACTTAAATTATTGTTTAAATGTTGGTTGAAACTGTTCTGGGCTGTACCCCAAGCCTCTACAATATATCTTCACAAGAATGGTATAAAAGAACACCAACGAATTGGATATCAAATTATCAATTAATGACAAAATAAAACGTTAGACAAATGAAAAAATATAGAAGCACAAATGAAAAATTTAATTTGCAAAATTAAACGTTAGACAAATGAAAAATTTATCACATGCAAATTTTTGAAACAAAAATATTTATTTCAACTCATTGAACTTACATTGTACTCTTTTCTATACCAAGATAGAGTTTAACTTTGAAATGATATCAGTATTACTAAATATCATATTGTTATAGACTTGAATAAAAAAAACAACCAATTGTTGTTGAATCATTCCATGCTTTTCAAAATGTATATCTCATACTACTTACATAAAAACTTTACTGAAATGATTTTATAAAATATTAGATGAAATTAAACTTTGTAGCTTGTTTTAGCTCTTGTAGGAAATATATACTTAATCCCTAAAGAAAATAATCTCCTTCGAGGGAATTTCTTGAGTTCGGGCAATTACCTATGATATTAAATATCTATTTTCTGTGTTTTAAATTTTTACACTAGATTTTCCTTTGTCAAAGCTTTGTATAGGTGTTTTTATTATGTTTCTTGGTTTGAGGTTCGAAAGTTAGTACCACTTAAAATTAAAAATATAGACTCTACGCAGCTCCGTATTGTTCATAGAAGTTTCTATTGACATTTAGATTTTTCTGACATAGTAAGAATATTTCCTTGTTGGCAGATGTACAAATACAAAATTTGTTTTTGATTATGAAAACATTTTTTACCCTTGTCAAACAGTTTCACACATTATTTACCAAGGAACACAAAAGCATCTTCTTTTCCTCATAAACCAAATAGATCCTCATAGTTTCCCATTTTTATTTAATCTACAACGATATGTGAAGTTAACCTTGTTAGTGACTGTCTGGAACAATATTGTAAATCATATTTAGTTCAAAAAAACTACAATACGTGAATATATGACCTTTTCTGAATTCCAAATCTTTGCAGAATGTTTTTGAATATGCTACACTCCTTTTTTACTTTTAAGTATTGGTGTACAAGGAACTAGAATCATGCCAAACATAATGGTAATGCATTAAGAATCTCAAAAATAGTGCAAGTGTTTAACACTAAGTTAAGTGAACGTTTGGTTATCCACTCAACGCTGGAAAGAAATTTAACCATTTTCCTTCTTCAAACGCTAAAATCTTTCAATCCGTCCGGTCAATGTCAATGAAGTTTTGTAAGTTGATTATTTGGTAAGTATTTTTTAAGATCCTACGGTAAAATTTAGAAATACAAGTATTTGTTTCTTTTCTTACTTATTGCACTCGAATCAACAGTTTAGAAGCAATTTTGGTGTGAAGTTGATCAGGAACTTAGATAGGGGTTAAGTAGTATTGAAGTATTTTATACACCTTAAGTGGTTCATCAAAGGTTGATTAGGCAATAGATAGTTGACATTAAAACTTACTTTGAGTAAGTAAAAGTTCAGCAAAGTATACGTGTTGAATGCTAAATTAATCTCAAAGAATGCAAGCACTACAAAAACTCGTCAAATTTGCGTTCAATAACAGTTTTGAAGTGTCTATATGAAAAATTATCTCCGGAAACGCTTTAAGAAACAGTGGTGTTGTAACGAGGTTCTCGCTTCATGGGTTGACAAGAGACCGAAATGGAAGTTGTTCTCTTGTTATTGTGCTAGGAGTAGCGATACTTTAGGACTCACACATAACCTTTTCTCTAACGACTAACTTGGCCTGGGTTTTGGCCCAACCTCGCCGGCCCTGGCGGGGGCTCACCGTGTTTTTCATTCCTTGCAGTAAAGACGTCCTTTGCTTGTGTAAAAAATAAAACAAAAAAACAATACATGCCATTATATCCAAATTATTTAACTAAATTTATAATTCTTTAGCTTTCCATTCATTTGAATTTTAATAAAATCAATGTTCATCTTAAAGAGTCCTAAAATAGCAAAAATTAAGTAATGTAAACCTCTTCTAATGTATGAAACGCAAACAAACTTAACATGGATAAAAAAGATTTGACTTAATTAAATATTCAGAAATTTAAAGTATGTTGCTTTTTCAATAATTGTATATTTATAAATAATTGAAAGAAAATAAGCATAACATATGATTATGGTTGTTCAATCTATCAGTAATAAAATAGCTCTAGCCTTATGAATATCAGCTATCACACTTAAACGTGTTATATAAGAAATTTACAAAAGTAATCTTCGACTAAAACCTTCATCTTAAGGATTCAAGGAAAACCTATATTTAGTTTAACTTATACAATTCATCTAGTTCATTTAATTCATGTGTGATATGTGTATTCATTAAATCTATTTATCTATTGATAATCACAGTCTAAAGAAAATTCATATTAACAGTTGAAGTATTCAAAATAAATTGGAAAGAAAGATGTTTATTTTGTATGAAATAAATTATATAATCATTTATGAGATAGGATTTAAGAAAAAATTGTATTTCGAAGATTTATATTAGGAATTCAAATTTTGAATAACAATATCAAATTTAACTGGATCATAATGATCTCAATTCTCATGATTTCTCCAAAATATTTCCGTATTAATAGTCATTTTATTGTCTAAAATAACAAGGAAATTGAATATAACTACTTTTGATGGAATAATGTATCTTCATTTGGCAATTATTTCCTTTGAGGAGAGGTATTTATAATTAAAAAGTATTGTGTAGTATAAAAAGTTGAAGATCACTTATCTTACTCCAGACTACTTTATAACATTCATTCGGGAAATGGTCTTTTCGTTTTGCGTATTTAAGTAACTAATGGTCACAATGTGTAGGTGTTAAAGTAGATGATTTTATTATTATCATAAAAGATTCTCTGAAACAATAACCCAAAGCTATAATAATTCTGTAAATTCATCTAAAACACGTTCTTGATTCACCGTTATTACATTCCTCAAATATCAAGGAAAAGGGTATTTCAAATTGACAATAAATTAGAGAGTATCAACTCCTAGGCGTTAATAGCCGGTTCAAAAAGATAGTAACCAATTCAATTAGACAGTAGCCATGTATGCAATTCATTAATTATCCTTTAGACTCCTTACGAATGATTGAATTCCTTCTATCAATTTATGGTATGCAATGATGCATGAGGCATGGTGAGTGAAAATCATTTATCACAAGCAAACTCCCACGTACTCTTTTTTAATAATTGCTTTTGCAAATCCATCATAACTCACCTAGTTCAATTCATCACTTTATTCTTCTTTCATAATCACATTTTTAGTCCTTCAGTCCTTCTTAATTAGCGGGACAATTTATAGAAATTTCATAAAATATGGCTTTTTCTATGTTACTACAATGACAATAATAATTTTGATAAATATTCAAAGTATTCCTTTAAATTCGATTTGATCTTTTAGGCTTAGTTGTTAAGGGTGATCACTCCTTAATTATCATTCATCTAAGAAAATTCAAATAGGTGGCCGAATAAAATTCATTCTTCCTCTATAAATTCAAGCAATAATCAATCTAATACTTACTTCATTTCATATAATTCTATTCACTAGATTTATTGTAGATTAGATGGGCCCTTCTACTCTACTCAATCTAATAGAGTTACGGTCACTAATTATAATAACTTTTCCCTCACTATGATCTCTTTTCTAGATCCATAGTTCAACTTTCTATAAGGGCAGTTCCAATCAATGCCACTCATCAAAACATTTTATTTCATGCCAACCTTGTCGTATTTATTATTATTAAATTACTGTGCACACAATTTTTAATATATTATTTCTCTCAATCCAATAACAGTAACTCCAAATTCACAGCTCGATTGGACAAGTTTCAACTGTTCCTGTTATCTCTAGGGCCATCTTACGATACCCAATCAGTTGCACTCAACAGTATGTCAAATTGACCACACCTTCAGATCATGTATGAAGGATCATTGTATGCATAAATTCCAGACCATAATCCAAACCATGTCAAATTGACTTCAATTACTGTAACCAACATCATCATTCTCAACCACCTTCTTATCCCGAGTAAACATCAATTAGACAAAATCACTGTTTAAGACGCTCGGCCAGACACCAACTCCAATACAGAACACTGTCAAATTGATTTAGTAATACTTGTTTTTATTTATGAACAACAGTCCTCAATTCAACTTGAACATATTCCATGGCTTTCTACAGTATCGTTGCTACATGAAAATTTCCTATAACTCAGGCATCTATTCGACAATCACTCTAAAAATATTCTGAATTCTATTGTAGTGTTGTGTTTTCTTTCCTTTTCCAACTTCACTTCAGGATTCACAGTCTAATAGCGTACTCCTTGCAATTTGAATCAAAGAGATGCTATCTTGAAAACATCTTTCAGGATCAGAAGCCTAAGGGCAGGATTGGCTCCAATTGACTCTACTTTAGAATCATAAAAGCTTTTCAGTTCACATTTATAAGATATTTCTTAAACAGTTCAATACTCAATCCTATAGAGTCTGTTCGATTGAAAATACCAACAAAATGAAAATTTTAACGTTTACATATTGTAACAAATAGTATATTTCTAAATTAGTTCAAATGATAAGAATCAAATATGATAAATTATAATCATATTCATTATATTGAGAGAGTATTAGAATTCTGAGACTTTTTGCCAATAATTACCGTACCTATTTTGAGCTAATTCATGCATGTTGTTTACTTTCTAATTATAGAGTATCCTTGATTCGAGGATAGCTGTTCCAATTATAATTAGAATTTTATCTAAAAAGTACCAGTTGGAGCTTGCTTTGCAACGCATTTATTCAACCATTTTACTGTAGTTTATATCACAACAAATAAAAAATACTTTTCTCAACAATCTACATAAAATATACACATATCTTGGATACCTTTGCATGAATTGAAATAATCTATGTCTATAAAGAATACAGGATGAAGAACACGTTGAATAGATGAACGCGTAGATGGATGAACGCGTCGAGCTTGGATGAAAAAGTGATGCGTCGAGGAAAAATGATTAAAGATAAAAGTTAACAGCTAAAAGCTAGGGTTTAGGATAAAAATGAAAAGCTAAAAATTATGATTTTGGATAAAAGGACAGGGCGGGAATGGGGACGGAGACGGGGACGGGAACGGGGACAGAGACGGGGGACGGGGGACAAGGGGACAAGGACCGGGGGGACGATGGATTGGAGGGAAAGGGCTAGAGGACAGAGGGGTGGGGACTGAACACAAAAAAAGTTGTGTTCGGTGGACACGGGTAACAATCTAGTGTAATTGAGTTGAATTGAAAAAATATAATATGGTTTTTGATTTTTTGCAATTTAACATGTTGAGAGAGTATTGGAATTATTAGACTTTTTGCCGATAATTTCGTCTGCTATTTTGAGAAAATTCATGCATTTTGTTTACTTTCTAATTATAGACTATCCTTGATTCGAGGATAGCTATACCAATTATAAATTAAATTATCATAACTAGTAACAAATGATAACTAGTTACAAACTTACAATTTACATCATAAAATTGACACAAGGAAGAAATAAAATATAAGCAGTGAATCAAATATATTATAGATCCACTCCAAGAGTCCTACTTTGATTGACAATGTATGTAATAGTTGTTTACAAAGTTACGATATGAAAGTTATAAGAATAACAATTTACAATACAATCGAAATGAAAAATATCATGATTTACATTGATTACAATAATTTAATAACTCTAAATATAATTATATGAAGTAAAAATTTAAGAACTATCCAAATAAACCAATATAGAAAACATTTTCATCATGCAAGAGTATGCCAAAGTTGGTAGTTTTAAAATCATTCTTGCAACAATGAAATCGACGGATGAAAACGTCACAAATTCAATTAAATGAACAAAAATTCATTCACCGAAGAACGTTGTGAAGGAATGCGTAATTTCAATGAAATTTCTATAATGAAAGTGATTGGACATTCAACCGTTGCGTCGCTTTTAAATTAGGTTTCTATCCAAAGGTGGCGAAGAAGTGGAAAAGCCACCAATCCCGTCACTTTTTCAAAGGTGAACGAGGGCATGACACGTCCTCTCTCTCTCTCTCTCACTCTCTCTCTCTCTCTCTCTCTCTCTCTCTCTCTCTCTCTCTCTGTGTGTCTCTCTCTCTCTCTCTCACATGTCGCTAGGGTTTCGGTGTACTCTCATTTTCTGTGTGTGCGTTTGGAAGTGAGTGCGCGTTTGTGTACGCGTGTGAGGGCGTGATTGTTTGTGTTGTATGTGCGTTGTATGTGTCTCTCTCTCTCTCTAAGTCACAGCTCGCTAGGGTTTGTATAATCTCATTTTTTGTGTGCGTGTGAGAAGTGAGTGCGCATGTTAGTGCGTTGTGTGAGTGCGAGAGTGTGTGCACTTGTTTGTGTGCGTATGTATGTGAGTGTTTATGTAGTTTAAGGTGTGTGGGTGAGTTTAGGGTTTGTGAAGGTGAGTTTTAGGTGTGTGAAGGTGCGTTTTAGGTGTGAAGGTGAGTGTGTGTGTGAGCCCTACGTGTGTGTATGTGCACGTGAGATCGTGATTGCTTGCGCTTAGGGTTTGAAGGCTTCTGAAATTAGATTAATTCCAGCGAGGGTTTTGATAGTGTTTGGCAAGGTGTTCAAGTTGTGTAGGTGTCGGTGGTTTCGATTTTCCTTGCGAGGGTTTCGGTTGTCGTGCGAGAGTTTTCTCAGGTCGTGGATGCGAACCAGACTCTAATTTTACGGATCTTCCCTAACCCATTGTGCACTACGAATTTGTATACCACAGCTTCTCGTTGGATTTCTTCCCAAACACTCCAAGTTAGTTTATGATACCTTTTTCAATTTTGTGTTGATTGATTTTGTAAGTATATCATTGTGCGTGCAAAAGATTTGTAAGTGTATGTTTTCATAATCTTTGTGTGTATGTGTGCATGTCTGCTTGCGTTTCTCTGTAATATGAACTGTTGCATCCAGTCTCCGGATCATTTTATCCTCGAGTCGAGGATAACCTCCTTGCCTTGGTTCAATGACTGTGTATTTGTAAAATAGCAACCATAACAAAATAGCGTTCTATCTTCGATCCGAGGATAAAGTCCATAGTGTAGATGACTTGTCACGTAAGCATCATGAGATTAACTAACAAACTTCTTGTTCCTTACCGAAAGTAAGACATTTTCCGATATTAAAATAGTATTCTCGAGCCGAGGATAGATTCAACAGACTAAACAACGATACTCACTTAGACAAAATTATCTCTTATCAGTAATGAAGTTGATCAAAGGTGTTAGATATGAATGCTAATCCGGACAAAAAAAACGCTAAATACTACATGGTGACCTATCCTCGAGCCGAGAATAAGCGACTTCTGTGAAACTAACGTGAGTTTAAATTTGATATTTCAGATGGCGACAACCGAAATGGATTGGGATGACAACTACGACTACTCATCCACTGAGTATTTCATCGAGCGATTCGAAAATCCAGTAGCCCCGTCCCCCTTCATAGAAGAAGTCGTAGAAAACTATGGAAGTCTTTGGCAATTCAAGGATGTCGTCAAGAGCTGGTCACTCGCAAAAGCTGGAAAGTGTATCCAAATATCGCTCAAAGTAAACGACGACGTTCCGTTTGTACTCCTCAACCGAAACGAAAGAGTTTCATTCATCGAGCAACAGCAAGTAGGGTTCATCGTACTTGGAATCCAGGCTGTGAATGCAGATGGAGATGATCTTCAACACTGCCACTCCATTGTAGTGAAAGTGGGAACTTCTTACGGCCAATTTGATTTCGAGGAACTGCTTGAATGCGTAGTGAGGAACGGTCAGGGGTCCCTTAAAGCGGCGTTGGAGAAGTACCTTCCGTGGGAAAACAATGATGCGGTAAAGGTCAATAGGCGGTTGGTTCGAGTTCACCAGTTATTGTCTGCATTTGAAGCTCGACAAGCTCCAGTTGAAGGCACTCAACGACGCCGACCACGAGCAAGTACTGCAGATGTGGCGAATCCATCTGGTTCATCCATTCCAAGAACATCAAGCCGTCCTCCTCCAAGGCGACCAACAACTACGGCGGCAACGGCTGGCGAACCTTCAACGAAAAGAAGGAAAGCAACTGCCGGTGGAAGCTCGGCCTCCACTGTAACGCGTGCAGTCACTTCAAGTAAGGCGAGGAACGATCCCCAAGTTGACTTCCAGAAGATCACGGAGTCACAGCGGCTTTTCTGGGAGGAGTGCAAGGGGTGCTTTCCTTTCGAATCATCCACACACAGTGTGTGGATCGAACAATGTGTTGTTGCAAAAGCTCAATACGTAATTCGTGGCATGGAAGAGGGCATAGTGCTTAGCACGATGGACTTTCTCGTTCAGCTTGGCGAACTTGATCAGCGCCAGAAGATTTGTGTATGTCCAGTCGATGACGACGGTGAGCCGCTAAAGACGAAGCCAACCTCCTGGGAAGATATCAGAAAGGGAAAGTTCATGCTCATAAATGGACAGCACAGTGTGGAGGCATCCAAGCGACTGCAAGAGAATGACGATTGCGGACAAAGTCGGAAGAACGGCCTTCGGAATTGGGGTGCTTATGTTGTATGGTCTAGAGATCCTCTGATGCTTCAGAGAATTTCCAAGTTTTACAATGATACAAATTACCTGGACCATGCACAGCCAACATGGGGTAACCAGATCTCAAGTTGCAGGAGAATCTGGCTAAACTCCGGACGTCCAAGTTATCAACAAGGCGAGGCCGCATCACAAAATAATGGTGCCGTGTTTGATCAAGAAAAGTACTCGGTAAGCTCTCTCTATGAAGTATATCCTTGAGTCGAGGATAATGCAATCAACACACTATATTTGCGATCAGTATCGTATATGGACCTGTCTAGTATAATCATTGTGTGTATCAATCTGTCTTGTATCCTCGGGTCGAGGATAATCTATGCAATACACTATGATCAGTTACCATCACCGCAATCATCTATCCAGTTTTTGATTGATAAGGTTTCGTCTTCTGACTAATGTATGTTCATTGTATTGAATTGCAGCTATTTTCCAAACTAATCGTTACCCGCTTTCAAAACATTGATCCGACTAAGGAAGGAAAGCAGGTAACCAAGTCATCAGACATCACCAACGAGATCAAGGTGATCACGCTTCCTGATGACATTTTCAAGATGTGGGAAGACTTTCTCGACCGACATACCAAAGGCGAGATCATCAACCCCGACACCTTGAGTCCTTACAAGGAGGCAAGAGGGTTCAGAGCTTCACCAATTCATCGGGAGTTCTTCAAGAGATTGGGTCATCTCTCCGATAAGGACTTGAGGGATCTGTTTCGCTACCTGGTTGACAGTGATCGAGCATATGGATACCCCAAAGTCACGCTCCGTAAAACGAGCGTGGTTCATGGGTCCTGCTATCACTACGAGGAGTGGGCAGATCGGCGTAAGAGAAAGCGCATCGTCTTGCAGGAATTGGTGGCGATTGACCCGTCATTGCATTTTTTAATGCCAGACGGGTCCACAAACGACCCAGTGTGGAAAGCGTGGAAGCAAGAACATTGCGTATCGTCCGCCACGTACAATATGCTCCTTGTCCGACCGGACAAAGAGTTCTTCTCCATGAGGTTGACAAACGCAGGGAAACTCAAGCGCGCGTCCCACTTATTGGAGAAGTTTCCCAATGTTCTTCCGTTTTTCCGGAAGTTCTTGCATGTGAAGAGCCGCATCGATCCCATCGATGGGCCTTCTAAACTTCGTGACTTCGACGGGGAGAAGATGGAGTTCTGTTCGTATTTTGACCCACCTACTGATGACAAAGTGTGGTCCCTCGGACCTCTTGACCTTCGACAGGTCCCTGGGTGGGCTCTAAAGGACGACTCTTCCGACGAGCCTTACTTTTCAGCGTTTCTGAAAACCCTGAAGACACAACGAAGCATTCCCAACCTGAACTCTCCTGCAGTCTGGGTGTGGATAACATCTACTGAGCAGCGGGCCAGGCAAGCAGAGAAGTATGCTGAAAGAAGGATGCCAAAGTACAATACTCTTTCCTCAGCATACATTCCCTCCGCATACGAGCGGCTGAATTTAGGTACATCAAGGTCTAAGTGTACTGAGGTTTACCTTCTATTCCTTATTAAAGCCGACCTTCCTGAATCAGCCGCCTTGCTTGAGAAAGTGAGGTTGAACTACTCTGCTGTTGATACTCCATTTTACATGGAGAGAAACAAGTATTTGGAGGCCTGCTTTGCGGTCCATGGTTACGAGCTTAGGATGGAGTTCTACCTCGACCTTCTGACGGACTTCAGCAAGCCTATGAGCCGAGTGTTTGGAATATATTCCGGCTTAAAGTTATTGCTCGCCAGTAAGGTAACAAATCACAATCGATTTCTTTGTTTATCCTCGACCCGAGGATAACCATCCATTGATTGTATTATAGTAATCTATGTCTACTATAATTTCCTGCATTTCGATCATAGTATATCCCATTGTATTGCAATGATAATTTTCATCCCATGTACTGTTATTTCAACGTTGTTTTATTTGCAATGACGAATTTTTGTCTACTAAAATTGACTCGTCGTATCCTCTGCAGATGTCTGGAATGTCTTTTTACGGTCTGGTGGATAAGACCTTTCGAAAGTTATACAAGGAGAATTCTAGAAAGATTCACATGTATGACATCAACGATTTTATCCACAAGGACTGTGCGTATTCTGGGCCTCTTCCAACTCTGTCCGGTGGGCATGATACTTCATCAGCTAGGGCTGATCAGAGGCCTACTCGACCAGCAGCACAGACGGCCTCGACCTCTCAAGCTGCGCCTTCTCGTACTCGTGCGCAGGCAAGGGCATCTGTGGGCAATGATTCAACTGTTCAAGGACGTCAAGATCTAGGTAGTTCTCGATTCCGTATTGAATCGCGAATCCCTCAAGATTTTTCGGAGGACACCGACCCTTCAGGCTTGCCACCGTCCGCTCCTCCTAACCCTCTGGATAATGAACATGACAAAGTCTTCGAGTTCAATCCGTATGGGAGTAATGAAGGTGTGGACTTGTCAACGCTTGGATTTCGTGACGCCGGGCCTTCATCTTTCTATGAATCACCCCGATCAGCGACTCCTGTTGCTGGAGATGACGAGGAAGGGCTTCAAGATACTGTAGATCCTTTGGTTTCGCATGTAGTGCTGGATGAATCTACAGCGAATTTGGAAACTCAGAATCCTGAGACACCACTTTCATCTAGAGCATCAACGCCGGTTGGCTCCGTTATCATGCTCTCAGATTCTAGTGACGATGAAGACGAGAGACTCATTGTTCCAGAGGTATGCATCAATGCTGCCGGAGAAGCTCCTGCTCCTGGAGTCGTGGTAAAATATGAACCAGGTGCTGATTATTTCCAGAACATGGCAATCAGACGCGCTTTGGAGGAGAAGGTGAATCAGGATATCCTCGAGCAGTTGGAGGCATCCAAGCGCAAACAGGCTGAGATGGAGGCTGCCTTCGAGAAGCAAAAGTTGGAGTTTGCTTTGGACAAGGAGCGGATTGCGGCCACTATCCGCGCTAAGCTTCATCTGCAGATGAAGGCCGACCTGGCACAGATGATGTCCTCCGCCTCTCTCTCCACAGGTGCTGCTTCATGTGGTCCTTCACAGCCTCTTATGCCAGAGTCCACAGTTCATCCTCGCATCGAAGATAATTCTGGTGCTGCTTTGTCAACTCCCTGCCAGACCATTACGATGAACGTGCCAGACTCTGTCGTTCGTCAGCATTCTTCCCCAGCTCGTTCTCCTGGTGTTCACGACCTTCCGTCCTCGTCCCAAGGAATGGATGTGAATTATCCTCGACCCGAGGATAGAATGCTGGTTAGTCCTCAGCGAAGTCCACCGAAGTGCAATGTCACCATAATGCCTTGCCAGAATATGATTCATTGTGATCATGGTGCCACCTCTGTTCCTGCTTCCTCGCCACATCAATTCCCAGTAACTATTCGTCAGTCCGAAGAGTGCGATGTTGGAGCTCGCGTTGTCAATCATCCTGTGGATGCGGATGTTTTATGTGCGGTGGAGGAGGATCGAGTGGATTACGAGCCGTCTCCGGAATGTGTCGACCAGGGCACCTCTGAACCTGACAAGGTTGGCTAGTTTTTTCCTCTGTTTTTTTCTTGTCCCAGCAGCATTTGTCGTGTAGTTTTTTAATGTCTACTTCTAGTCTTCAGTAGGTCTTATATTGGTGTGTTGGCTTGCAGGAATCGGATCCATATGAGTTTTAATGTACATTAGGCGAAGTGTACATATTTGTAATACGACTTTGTTTATAATTTATAGAAATGTTTAACAATTCAATTTTCTTCAATTGTTTTCTCAGATGAGAATGGATGATATTGTTCATCGACCTCTTGCATTGAAGCCTCGGATTGGGAATGATTTACAGAAGTCGCTATGTGGGGGAGAATTGATGCAATCTGTGACGCTTCCTTTGCATATTGCTCAATGTGCATTTCATCAGGTAATTTCCATTGATTTTAGTGTGTGTTCGTCCTGTCCCAGGACTGTTTGCGGAGGAGTTTGTCCGTTGTTCCCAACCGGCGGCCACCGAAGTGGCTTAATATTGTTCTGGATATTAATGGCATCCTGTGCGAGACAGAGCATGCCCCTGGGTTGTCTAGAGGCTCAGGGAGTCGGGCAGCGTATTCTTGCACCGTCCCTGCGTACATAGGTCCCAAAGCTGTATATACTCGCCCAGGAGTTCGTGCGTTTCTGGCGGAAATCAGAAACATTACGAACTCTATTGTCGTCTGGAGCTCTATGAAGAAGTCCACCGTAGTTGAAATTGCAAAATATATTTTTTCGGACATGGCTTCTCCAGCTTTGGTTCTTGGTCAGGAGAGCTGTGAGAGAATTGAAATCTCGCCCAATAAGTTCTTGATGGACCCGAATAATTCGAACAAGATGATCTTCTTGAAAACCCTGTCATCATCTTTGTTTAGGCGCCAAGTTGAGTTGATGGTCTCAGATTCAGACAACACCCTTCTCATCGACGATAGCCCGGAGAAGAGCGTTTGTAATCATATTGGAAATGCCATTTTTCTTCGTCCGTGGAGACATGTGGCTTGTGATGACCAGTTCCTTACTCAGGACCTTGTACCCTGGCTGCAACGTTTGGTTTCCGAATGCCCCGTTGGGCAATTACATGATTTTGTTAATAACAATCGTATTGGAGTTCAACCGTTGGCGCGTAGTAGCCCTTTCATGAGATATATTGTAGATGGGATGACGCTCTCAAACAAGAACGTTGGTTTTGTCTATGATATTCCAGACGGTCATACCTCTTCGGATTTATAGTTTTAGACATCTATTTTGTAATATAGTAGATATTTAGTATCGACATTGTAATCACCATTGTACATTTTGAATATATATATATTTTTCAACTACAACAAGTTTTTTTGTAACTTATTGCCATTGTCTTGTGTCTTTTGTTTCCTAAGTTTTTTTATTTATCTTTCGGTCGGTTCTAGGATTTATCACTGTTTTCAGTATTATTGTTTATTCTCTAGTCGAGCTTATTTTATTTATTATGGATTCAAGTTAAATTGTTTTCCTTACGGCTTTCAAGGTAAATTGTTTTCCTTAGGGCTTTCAAATTTATCCTCGGGTCGAGCATGCGTTGGGTTGCTGTGAATGTTGTTATATCGTACTCATCGCTTCTTTTACCTCGTGTGTCTTTTGTAGGTTGTGAAGGCTACTATCCCTCCTCTTTGTAGGAGTGATCCTAGTAAACCGCCCTCGAACTGTGGCTCGTTTTCTGAGTATTCTGGGTCTCTTCCTGGAGGTTTCTCCCAATCTCACTATTCAAAGCCGTTTCTTATGTGCACTGCAACCGATGCTGCCTCTGCTATCATGGACTTTTCTACACAGAAAGTCGATGATGGTGTTGTTGATAGCCCTCCTGAACGGAGGGCTGGAATTCCTTGTATGGCATCTCCTTCGCCGCTCAAGCGGATGTGTGCTTCTATTGAGCCTCTTGGCGATGGCACTCCTAAACGGCAGCTCTATGTTAATGGTGTAATTGATGTTCACGAGGTGAAGGAGTCTGAGCCTATCTCTTCCAATTTGATTATTCGGCCTTCAATTATTCCTGTCCAGCCTTCTCCTACCCCTGCTAAGCGTAGTCGACGTCCAAGTTCAAGATCTGATGGTATTGTTGGAGTTAGTAGTCCTCCCTTACGTTCAACGGGATTGCATACTGAATCTTTGGTTTTAATGCCTAGATCTTTGAGATCCGCATCTTCACAGTTTCGTCGGAATTCATTGTGCTTGAGTGGAGGTGGTGGTTCTGGGGCTGATAGTGGTTGGTGCCATCAATCACGTCATTCACCTCTGCGAAAATCCATGAATTATTCGGAAGTGGATGATTACTATAAACCCTATTCTCGGAGGAAGGAAATTATGATTGGATATGCGAAAGTGAAAGCGCAGGAGGCCTTGCTTCTCCAAACACGAGGAGGTGGTTCAACCATTCCTTGTAGTGAGGGGGGAGCTTCTAAGTAGGAACAGTTTCTATGCTTTAGGAGTCCTTCCTTGATTTGTTGTAGAGACGATAGTATAGATCCTAGACTACTATAAATAGAAATTTGCTTGTGATTACCTATGTTGGTGAACGATGTCATGAAAATAAAGTTTTAGTGTTATTATTCTCCATTGTGCTCACTCCTCTTTGACTATGGATGGATTTATATTCTCTATGATGATCTATTATTAGTATGTCTTGTGAAATGCAATTTTCGAGCGTCGCAATGATCATGTTGTTTATTGTTGGATTTGGGATGTTTCTTGTATGATGCATGATGTCTGCCTTCGTTTGCAACAACTTTTCACGATATTTGTGTCCGAAGTAATAGGCTTTTAGTCTCAAATCTCACGATTTGTCTCATTTTAATGAATATGGGGTTTATACAGTATTTTAGATCAAAACAACAACATTTTAACCAGCCCAGATGACATCGCAAATGAAATACATTTTCAACAATCCATAAACAACAGACCAACCACCCCCCCATGTCACTTCCAACCACAACATACACCAACATGCACGTGCGGTGTTAGGCAATACCCGTGGCATGATTTGGACGGATTTACTATTGATAAAAGAGGCGTACCAACAACACCCCTCCACACATATTATAACATAGACACATACAACATGTGCCTAAAAAATTTGGGAACCAACAAAGCCCCCGGCACGAACCATATACCTAACTCAATCCTAAAAAACATGCCCCCAAGATTCCACGACCTCCTATCATTATTCTTCCTTCATTGTTACAAACAAAAATCCATCCCCACATCTTGGAAAACAAGTCTAACAATCTTATTATACAAAAAAGAAAACCCATCCGAGCTACCTAACCACCGACCTATTGCCTTAGCTAACACCATTTATAAATTATATACTAGCACTCTTACATCAATATTATCGATTTATGGGGAAATACACCAAATATTACACAAAAGCCAAGAATGGTTTAGAGCCTAGAGAAGTACCACACCGCAACTTCAAACCCTCATTGCCGCTTTTGAAGATGCAAAATTCACTAATAAAGACATTTACATACTCTACATCGACTTTAAAAACGCATTTGGGTCCATTGACCATCCTCGATTGCTAGCCGTTATGAGTGACCTTGGGTATCCGGAAGACACAGTCACACTAATTGGCAATATATACTCCCAATCTACCACTACATACATCGGAGAATTCTTTGGTAAAACACGCCCTATCCCCATCCAATGGGATACCATCCAAGGCGATACATTGAGCCCATACCTCTTCATTATTTTTCTAGAACCTCTATTGAGATGGCTTCAAAGAAGTAACAATGGCTACACATTTGGTACCTCAAAAATCACCGTAAACTTGGCCGCATATGCCGACGATCTAGCAGCCATCTCTAGTCGCCTTAAATCACTCCAAATTCAATTAGATAAAATAGACAAATTTTGTTTATGGACCGGGATGGAACTTGGGGTCCAGAAATGTGCCGTAACTGGATGCCCAAACAAATCCAAAATAAATCCGACCGCTTTCAAAGCCCTCATTCAAGCCACAAATATCCAATATCGTAACCAACCAATTCCGATTCTCAACCAAAACCAACCCTACATATACCTAGGAATAAACCTAGTCCCATCGTTAAAATGGAAATTCAAATTCACGCTACTACCACAAAACTTATTAAACAATGCAAGGAACTTACACTATGTCCGGCCACACTGCAACAAAAAATAAAAATGATTGATACCGTCATACATCCGGGTATCTCATATAGTTTCTATGCGGTCCCTTATTCCATGCCTGCCATAAACAAACTTGATAAAAAAATCATAGCCATACAAAAGAAAGCATGTGGACTCCCTAATTGCACTACCAATGCCATAATACAACTCCCCCACAAACTATTCGGATTAGAAGCTTTCTCCCTCAAAAATGCCTATCTACGTTGCATTGGAGAACAACTCCAGAATGCACTTAACGACAAGGAACGACTAGGACTAATCTATAGTGGACTCCTTCGGCACATCCTGGCCATTTATGGAGGAGCACAATACCTCCAAAGACTTAAAAAAACTGATTGCCTTCGGTCTCCCATTACCCGCACACTTTTTCTACTCAAAACAAAAGGTCAAACATTTCTAAAAAGCACATTAGAAGATTTTCTACTAGGCCCCACGCCGCTCGAATAGAGTTGGGCAAATGAAATACATAACCTCCCTAGACTTGGCCGACAATTATCTACCAAACTCCTGCAAAAACTTTTTTCCGCAAACATTACCGATCTAAAACAAATTACACTACCAAATGGAACACACCTTATGGACGACAAGAGCTACAAAACATTCTACGGTACCCCTCACAAATTAATAAAAAGTGCACTAAACATTGCTAAACAATTATTCTGTCACCTTCCATGCCTCCCTATATGCCCCAACCCTTGCACCACTCACGCCACACCGTACACACTTAAAGACTCATACATCATCAACCACAATGACACCCACCACAACATCAACCTCCCATTAATCCCTCCAAGTCCACCACACTCACGACCACATATCCCCCCACCACATATATTAAAAAATCCTTCCGTACACCCAATAAACAACATAACCGCGCACAAACATAGAAAGTACACTGATTCTTATAGTATAAGCAAACAATATACGTTATACCTATGCCATTGGTCCCACAATAACACCACCTACGCCAAATGGCTCCCACAAAGAAATCTTTTCCCTTGGCACAACCCAAATACTTCCTTACATAACACCAAAATCCTCACACAATACTACCTTAGAACTCAAAAAAATTATTACCTAAATATCATACAATTACACCACCCTCAAGCACAACCTCGAGATAGAAGATTTGTCACGCCACCTCTTATTATCCCCCTCCTTAACATCTTTACAACCAAATGCAACCCCGAAACACACATCCTCGCACAAACAAATACAATCACAATACAACAAGATAATGCCGACATATACGAAGATAATGGGAGACATCTAATAACCATACCACTCGCTAGACTACAATGGTTGTGGAACCAAGATCACAACGCAATACAAACCCCCATTAACATTGAACCAAAACAACAATCATTTGAAACCGAAATTGTTTGGCTATACCAAAGATATAACTACCGAATACCCAAAAATGACCCCCTTAAAAATGCACACTACACATTACCCGATCCTATCTTAGACCACATTATTACATCTCTGAATATAATACATTCATACTTTTCATCCCCCGTTATATGCTCTACAAAAATCTCAAAATTCTACTCCCCATTCAAACGTGATAAGATTTTTGGTTCTCTTGGAAAAGCTTTTGATCATAGGTGGAGTGGAATAGGCCTTGCACACCCTTACAACAAAGAAGAAACACAACAAGCAACACATTGGGTACGCCTAGCGGCAAATAATGATCCCAACCACAACATCACCATTATTATCACTCCCGACACTCACTGGTACCACAACCCTAACCCACACATAGGCCCATTCCCGGACTCACACATTGTAGTACTATTTGAAGCTGACTCTATGACTTACAAAGAACCCACTATACCACCGCACATACAAACACCCCGCCTCGAACCAGCAACCCTACGTATCCTATGTATTCATCACCAAACTCAAGAAATAGGTAATCTAGAAAACCTCACTCATCTCACTTTGATAGCAAAAAATCTAAGCATTAACAAGGTATACACCGCAACTGCCTCTCCCACACCCATTCCAACCCGTGTAAACCGTAACAAAAAATGGTCTAAAACCCTCCATACAAACATCTCCACAGCACCAATTACCGAATTAAGCCTCCCCCTCTCCTACTACCAAATTAATACAGACCTTAAATTTGACCCCAACTTTAGCTACTACACTGATGGTTCCTTTAAAGAACCAACCGAAGTAAGCCCGGGACATTGGCACCGAGAAAAAGCCGGTTATGGGATATACAATCAACCAAACAAATTAAATCAAGCAAAAGACTACATGGACTCCAAAATATTCTAAGAGCCAAAATGATGGCCATACATAAAACCCTTAAAATAATCACCACTCAATACCCAAACGAACCGGCTCACATTTTTACAGACTGCATAAATGTATTATATCTCCTTAATACACACATTAAACACCCCACTTTACACAACAGTCACCCGGATAAAACTATCCTTACATCTATGGTTGCAATGCTCCAAAACCGTACTCAGATTACTACACTCCACAAAGTCCGAGCTCATGCTAATATCAACGGCAATGAACAAGCCGACAAACTAGCAAAGAAAGGAAGAGAAAAAACCCATAAGAATGCCGAACACCCATACAAACATGCCCATGCCACCCTATGTTACTTCCATAGATATGAATGGCCCTCTATGGGCAAAACTCCCGATAAAGGCCCCATACGATTCTTGGACAAATACCTCAAAAAACTTGATCTCATAAACAACCTAGAAAAACTTACAGAGAATTTCCCCAATATTGATATATGGACTGGCAACCCAAACATTCACAACGTATTGTCCAACAATTTTTGGAAAAACCCCATTATAACGGTGTCCTGATGGAAATTCTTCCATCATGTACATACAAGTATTAGTCTTTATATGTGTGGATTTTAATAAGTAAGGAGTTGGGATAAAAAGGTTTGGTCGTGGTGAGAACCACGGTTTGAGGATTTGGGCAAGTGTTAGCATGTAGGTGCTGCACCGCTCTTGTCACTGCTCAGGGGGGTAGGTAGCGGGTTGACTGGTATTTTTCCTGCCTCACTAGCGAGCCAAGCCGTGGGCTGCTCAACCACTCGACGGGCTCGATCGGGTTCGAACCCGGACTGGCGGCGGCCACTGACCACGACATTTCCAGCCAACCAAGTCCACGACTTGGCGATCAGGTTGTGCGAATCAACACCTTTATACGTCCGTTCCATCAGCTATCTTACGATAAGTTTTTATTTATTTATTTTTTAGTTATTTTTGTTATTTTACTTATCTTGTTGGTTGGAAGGTCTAAATTTTTAGTCTTCCAATAAATAAAAGACTAGGGGATTTATGTGGTTGAAAGTGGAAAGGATAAGAAAGTAGCAAAGTACCTTGTGGGGTACTTTGGATAGGGTGACATGGGCTGGAGTGCCCACGTCCACTTGAGGTGGAAAAGTTGGGAAAGATATTCCTTAGTGTGTGTGTGTGTGCGGGTGAGAGAGGAAGGGTTTGGAGCAGAACTTTGACTGTGTGTAACTCATTGAGCTTGAACGATATGGAATTGAAAATTTGTGATCTTGTTCCTTGTTTCGAGAGCTTTCTATACTTGTTTTAAATTTTGAATTCGGAGTTGTAGAGAAAAAGTTATTGAGGTTTTAATTCTGTGAAAACCCGAGGCCATCCATTGAGAGGCAGAGGTTTCGAGGAGCCACAACTTTCTCTGTAGTTCTCAATTTGATTTGAGATTTGGAGGGTGTATGCGTCTCTATCTTAGCTTTCTAGAAAGATATCACAATTGAAATTCGGAGTTGTGAGCAAGAAGTTATAGAGATCTGAATGAATAGGGGTAGGCAGAACTTTGATTGTCCATAACTTTCGGACAGTAGTTTAGATTGACTTGAAATTTGGAGGAGTGTTAGTTGTCTAAATTAGCTTTCCAGAGAGCTATTATACTTAGTATTTGAAGTTTTGAGTCATCTGTGTCACTTGTTTGAAGGTTACAGCCTTGGTGAAACTTTTCCATTGTGTTTTTGAACACTTCTTTTGAGTTTCTTAGTGTTTTTGAACACTTGAAGACTTTGGAGTTGAAGGATGGAGGAATTGAAGACTTGAGGCTTGAAGAGAAGAGAAGATGGAGACAAGTGTGTTGTGGCTTGTGGTCCGATTTCTTTTTTTGTGATTCCAAGCCAGCTTTGGAGGCTAGTTGTATTTCAATTCTGTTCTTGTAAACTCTGTTGCGGCGAAGTGGGGTTAATTGCCCACACGGTCGTGTTTATGTCGTTCCCACCGGTGAGGCACGTTTGCTGGTCACCGTGGGTTTGAATTTTAGGAGCCAATCTTTCGGACGGTTTCAGCTTGTGGTCTGGCCGTCCCGTTTTACTCGTCCGAGGCCGTGGTTTCTTATCACCCACCTTCACCCTTAACCCTTTAGAGCCACCACAGGATAGGCCAGCAGGGAGGAGTTTGAAGACTGAAGACCTGAAGATTTGAAGATACGATTGGATTCCCGAGCAAACAATCTCCAGTCGCAGCCAGATTCCCTGCGAATTCTCAAGGCGCTCGCCTCTCTACACGACATTTGGTGCTTCCACTGAGAGAGCTTTGAGGCGACTGTTGTGATTTTGCTATGGGAGACTCTGAAGGAGCTGCTGGTGGCGGTGGGAGACGCACCGGTGGAGTTCAATTTCCCATGGAGGACATTGTAGGGGCATTGGCCCTGTTTATGGAACAACATAGAGCGAACCAAGGTGGTCAAGGTGCCACGAAGGCTCTGAAGGCTGTTGTTTCCAAGATTGGAAGGTTCAGCGGCAAGAATATCTCTAAGTTCTTGCGAACCTATGTTTGCGAGATGGAGGTGCATCAAGTTGAAGACAATCAAATGATGCGAACTTTTGACATGGCGGTTGTACCTGAGATTCGTGACCGGGTGCAAGAGATTCGCGAGCTGGTCATCTCGTGGGCGGAGTTTGCTGAACGACTGCGGGATGAGTATTTTGATGAAGATTTGGAGAGAATGACAAAGAGATCTTTCCTGGAATGGATTGAGCAACGGCCTGGGAACAGTATGGGTCCCAACGAGCTGTTGAGAGACTTTGAAAAGAAATTTGGCCAACTACCTTTGGCTGAAAGGCGCCTTCTTGAATCCAGGAAGAGTGAGCTTTTCCTTCAAGCAACTGATGCTGCACTTGAAGACCGACTTCTTTTACTTCTCGGAGATCGAACTACAGAAGGTGGCTTTACAAACGATTGGAGGAGAGTTGAAGAGACAGTGATTCTTTTGGCCAAACAACGACGTGTGAGGTCAAGAAGAGAGGAAGCAAAAATTGATTCTGAGCCTATTCATACACCAAAGTCTCCTAAGGTGTCTTTTGCTCCATCACCATCAATGAATCTGGGCTCTACTTCAAAGACCACTAAGACCACGGATGGAAACGCTCTTGATGAACTTATCAAGGGTTTCCGCGAGCTAAGGGTGGAATTTAGTGAGTTGAAGAAAGCCAAAGGAGCTTCATCTTCTCAGCCACCTGAAGGTGCAAGAAAATATTCAAGAAGGTGTGTTTGGTGCGATGAGGAGACTGATCATAGTCTCAGGGGTTGTGCATCCTACGAAGAGGCACTCAAGAATGTTCTTGTCTTCTACAAAGACGGGAAAATTCACGATGCCTCTACTGGCTCTCCAATGGGGACCAATTATGGGAGAGGAGGGATGAAGAAGCTCATGGAAGACAAGACAACAAGATCTAGCTATGTTCAAATGCATGAGACTGATTCATATCACATTCAAGTGACACAACACTCAATTGGTGTTTCCAATGCTCAAAAACTAGTGTTGATGAAGAGAGGAGCCCAGGCCATCAGAAAGGCAACTGAATGGGAAGATCCTATGGATGCAAGTAGCATCATGGCTTTTATGAATGAAGAGAAAGACAATGATGAGCTGTATGCGGCCTCTGTCGAGGAAAAACGTGTAAGATTTGATGCTGATGATGGTGTTGAGCCAGAAGCAAAGAGAAGATCTCCGATGCAGAATGAGCCTGCAAAGGAGATGAGAAAGAGAGTTCCTACACGTTCAAAGCCATCAGACCCTAGTACTGAGCGCCCTAGTGATGCACCGTTACCAAAAGAATGGTGGGAGAAAAATAAAGAGAAAGAGAAGGATGGACCAAGTAGGCAATCCAGTGAGAGCAAAAGAGGAGAAGAGAAAGGAGACTCCAACAAGGCCAAGGGAAAGGCACCTGCCTACAAGCTTCAGTCAGACATTGAGACTTCCATTGATCTGAAGGGAGTATTGGAGGAAAGGATTTTGGATGCCAAAATCGAATTCACTTTGAGGGAAGCACTTGGTATAGCCAAGAAAGATTTCCATGAGCTGATTATTGACATCATCAAGCGAAAGCGGTAGATGACAGCTGAGACTGTAATGATCAGAGCTTTGGACACTCACATGACCAAAGATGAAGAAACCGAGATTGGCGAGGTATTTGCCATGATGAGTGAATCAGTGGTTGAAGATGAAGAAGATCTTCAGGAGGAGGCACGAACCTTTGAGCTCTCGTACGATCACATGATGAGGACGGAGAACGAAGAAAGAACGGAGTTTGATTTACCGTTTTGGGCTAGGGCCACCACTGAGACGAAGATAAAGCTCGGAAGGGTGGATGACCACATTTTAGCTCTTGTTGATCATGGTTCTGAGATCAACATTATATCTCTGAGTATCTATGAAAAGGGCAAATGGTCGATTGATACGGACCATGGATGGATTATGAGAGCAGCCAATAGCGGACGGACCCGGCTGCATGGAGCTTGCCCAGCAGTACTCACGAAGATTGGAGATGTGGAGGTTGAACAAAACTTCTTTGTTCAGAACCTTAGCGCCTATCCGATAATTTTGGGCCAACCATTTATCACTGCTTCACGAATGGAGACTGTGAGTGGCCAAAGTGGGCCCTCACTCTTTTTTCTTTGTTTTTCCGAGTTTTTGATAGTATTGACCCAATTTTAGTTAAAGTAGTAGTCAATCCACCTATTAGAGTCAAAGTCCTAGATTAATAGGCCTAGTGCCATGATGGGACACTAAGTTCCCTATTTTTTCCTCCTCCCTACTAATATGCTTGAACGTGTAGTGGAAGTGGAGTGGGAATGAAGAGAAAGATAAAAAAGGGAAAGAAAGGTCCTTGGAAAATGACTAAAAATTGAGAAATGGGACAAAAATTATGGAAAAAATTGAGAGAGTGTCTCCTAGCAGGTAGAAGTAGTGGTAAAATTTCTAGAATTTTCCGAGTTGAATTGCTATTTATTTCTAGGGTTTGACTAGTGGATCGGCGGTTGACCGTTCGGGAAAAATACTTATTGAACTCCAAAAATGCTAGGGAAATTTAGGTAGACTAATTAGGGTGCTGGGAGTCCAGCTGTGTGGTTAGTTTTTTAAGTTATAAGTAAATTGCAAATCATCAGTAGATAGTAGTAGATCTAGGGTAATAGTCTTTAAAAGATCAAAAGGAAAAGAAAAAAAAAAGGAGGAAGAAAAGAAAAGAAGGTGGTTGGGCGTGCTTCCCCATGCACATGCCACATGACAATTCTTGCCACCATGGAATTAATTTTAGGGAGGCTTGTCAGGAGCAAAGCGGCGAGTTAATGCTAGTAATAAACTAAAAACATGCAAAAACGGCTGTAAGTAGCCAATCCTGCACTTCTGTGAGAGGTCATGGGCTGCCTCATTTAAACTAAGCCAGTCTTGTCGGGGAAGAAAAACGAGAAAGACCAAAAGAAAAAGAAAAAAAAAGGGAAAAAAGAGAACCAGCCAGGCTGAGTCGCTGGCGAGAGAGCTGGAGTTCTCTGGATTTCCGGGGGCCGTTTTTTGGGGAGCGAGGAGGAGTTCCTGCGAGCAAGAGGGAGGGCTGGAGCTCTCGTTTTTTTGGGGTTGGGTTTGTTTTTTTTTGTGGTTGGTGGGTGTGCGCCCTGGGCGCGAGGGAGAGCTGGCCTCTCTGCGTTTTTTTTTGGAGAAGAGGCTCCTACGCGAGCTGGAGGAAGCTCCTGCGAGCTGGAGGAGAGGCTCGTCCGGTTTTGGTGGTGAGCGCACCGGCTGCGCGCGAGGAGGTGTCTCCGTGTTGGTGGGTGCGAGCGCTCCTGGAGCCGGAGGGCGTGTGTGCGCGCGAGGTCTCGCTCTTCGTTTTTTTTCTGGAAGCTGAAGCGCTCCGGTGTGAGAGGCTCCTGCGCGAGCTGGAGGGTGTACCTGCGCGAGGAGGTGGATCGGCGTGCGTGAGCGAGAAGCTCCTGCGAGCGGGGAGCTGTTTTCTCTTGGAAGACTCTGTTTTGGTGGTGCGCATCTGTGCGCGCGATCTGTGAAGGGTGAGCTGGTGAACTGAAATTCGGTGATGGAGTGCCGCGGAGGGTACGCACCTGCGTGCGCGAAGTAGGAGGTGGCGTGTGAATGTGAGTCTGGTGCGAATTGCTGGAGGTCGTCACTCGGTTGTCGTGGAGCTGCACGCGAGGTCTGGGGAGCTGGAGCTGTTGTGCGAGAGATCAAGAGCCGGCGCGCGCGGTGCTAGCTGGAGAGAAGGTGCTGGAGAGCTGCGAGGAATAGGTGTTAAAATTCCGGTGGCCGAATCTCATGCGGAAGCGCTGGCGAATTTTTGCCAGAATTAGGTATTTGGCCACAAGTTCCTTCAGAACTGAACCAGTTCGCAGCCCATTGACTCCGTCCTGTATGCATAAGTTCGTCTTGGTTCATAATGATGTGTTGAGATCGTTGGTGCATGGAAATTGCTTGTGATGGTGGTTTCTATGTCCTCGGCCTGCTGAATTCGGTTTTAAATGGTTCATTCAAGTTGGAAATGAGTTGCTGATCACTGTGAGAGGAATTTTTTTTTGGATTCGGAGTCTCGAGTCAAGAGATAAGTGCTGTTGAAGTTGCTGCCACAAAACGGGATCTGGATCAGGCCTGATTAGCCGACCTAAACTCAAAAAATTAACCAAAAAAATAAAATAAAATAAAAAAAATAAAAAATAAAAAAAATATATATATATATAAATAAAAATAATAGTAATAATCATGATAATCAATAACCGTAACGATTAGATAACAAATAAGTAAATAATTACCTATACCTAATTAATTTATCCGGGGTTGAGTGTTTAAGTTCCAAGGAAGGGTCAATCGAGTCCACATGACTGGGTTAAAATAATAGTATTATTAAACTCTAAATATATAAATAGACATAACCAAGGATCCAGCCCCAGTAAATTAGAATATACAGACAAGCATCAGGAATGTTAAGTGGTGTAACATTAGGACCTTGTAGGTTTAAAAATTGATTCTCTTAGGGGGTCTATTTTTGGCCTTACATTTGGTGCGTCCGCCGGGAGGAGCTTTTAGTCGGTTTGTTGCTTGGAAGGTGTTTGTCTTGAAGGCTGGATTGCTAAATTTAGGCTTTCTAGGGTTCTGAATTGTCTTATTCTGACCTAAATCGTGAGTTGAGTGGTTTTTGGCACATGTGGGGAGTGGAGTGCGCTATTGCTTGAGGTAAGTCGTTAAACCTATTTTAGTGCGTGTATTCCTATATGAGGTGTGTTGTCCAAGTTGCAAGGGAGGTGGGGAGTTAGAAGGGTGTGTGGAATTCCCGACCTCCTAACACAAGCACATTGTGTTAGGCGGACCACCTTCTAACTCTTGTGCTCTGGTTGAGTAAGGGGGCTTAGGGGTGAAAGGTTGAGGCCCTCCCACGATTGCTTGAAAGTAATCAGTGAGCTTCTAAGCCAAAGAGGGAAGGTGCATGTGCCCGGGCATGGGACAAGGGCGCCCTTCCCTTCCCCCCCGAACTCGATCTACCACCAAGGTAAGAGCAACTTGCATACTTTCAATAGCCTTGGTTGTTGAATGGGATGAATGTTGCATACATGGAATGATATGCATGTTGAAGGGGTCGTGAGGAAGGAGCGCGGCATAAGGTGAGTATACAAACCTTCCTCACTACACCAAACCCTACACTAGACACTTAGGTTCGGCTAGGGATCGAACAGGGGATGTGAATTTGCAGCCAGGTACGTTCTTCCCTTCTTAATGAATGAATTATGATGAACCAATGAAGGATTTTTTGTACATGTTGGTGTCGTTTCTCTTAAGTTGGTGATGCCATCCCTTGGAGAGAAATTGGGGATACCTTGATACCAAGGAGAAACCTCCAGGTAGGTCGTCAGCCCAACTAAGAGTCTGTATCGTATGGGGCATAGTGGGTGTACCTCGTCCGGAGGTTAGCCCCACATGTAACCTTCTGTTTTGTTTACTTCCCAGCATGGGGGAGTTTGGGAGAAACTTGGAATCATTTTAAGTCAATTATTGGTGTTTACGAAATGTCTTCACATAGGTCTAGAAAACTAAGAACGGCAACTTAATCGTTAGATGAGCCCTGTGACTCGATCTGGAAGATGTTATAGACCGCTTCCCCTTCCCCTAATTTCTACTACTCCAACTTCATTTCCCAATCCTGAGACATTAGAAGGAGGTCCTAGTACAAGAACCAACTCGGGAGGCCCAAAAGACCGTACAACCGTTGAGGAATCAAGCTTTAGGTCTTCCTCCTCTCCTCACTCTTTCCCTCTTCCTAGTCCTGGTGACATGGAAGATCCAATTGTCAACCCACCCCTAAACCCCTTGGTTCAACCAAGGGGTTTGCCTATTGTAGTTCCTGAAGGGCTTCAAGCTGCCCCTATGCCCCCAAATCTTCCTAGTTTCAAGGGAACTAGGGATGAGGATCCCTCGATGCATGTGGAGCGGTTTATAGAGTTATTGACTACGTGTTTGATAACCGACAACCGTTACTACTTGGTGTGGTTTCCAACCACACTCAAGGAATCGGCTTACGAATGGTACCGCAATCATGCGGCATCCACCTTTCGTGATTGGGATGGCCTCATGAGGTCATTCTTGGAACAATACAGGCCCGAAGTAGGCCAGAGTGCAGCCTTGACGGCCTTGGCAAGCTTTAGACAAGGGAAGGATGAGGATATTTCATCCTACATCCGTAGGTTTGAACAAGTTGTCACCCGGTTCGTGGGTGATTTGCTCACGGATGATACCTTGAGACACTTTTTCCTTCAAGGGTTTTATCTAGAGAAAACGATACGGGAAATCCTCCAGACAAGGCCCACCACCTTAGAGGAAGCTAAGGAGGCAGCTAGGACCGTGGCAGCGGTGGCAACAGAACACGAGAAACTATGGAGGAAGGAGAATGAGAGCATTCCTAGCTTTATTCCCATCCATGCCCGGGAGAAGTCAGACTTAGTTGAACCTCCACCTGGCCCAACAGTGTATTCTCCACCTGTGGTGAATACCATTCCTCTTAATGTCAGGCCCCCCGTTCCTCTACCCGCTCTTACATATGGACCCACTTGGCGTCACGAGATGAAGAAGGAGATCCACGACGCTCAGCAAGGGTTCCAAGACCAACTCCAACAACAATTGAGGGCAATGACAGATCAGATGGCTCTTCTACTCAGGAACCAGAATCCTAATGCCCTACCTCCTCAGATAGAGTCAGGTAGACATTCTTCCGGTATGTGGTGCACTTCGTGCGGCGAGAATGGTCACACCATGCAGTTTTGTACCACCTTCCCTCACCATTCAAACGTATACCAACCCCCACACCGGAATCAACAACTTAATCGTGGTCAAGGTCCGAGGCCCCAACCTCGTTGGGAGATCTGTCAATCTTGTGGGAGAAGACATCCACCTGGGAGTTGCTGGTTGGAGAATGGGGTAGTGTGTGGAAACTGCGGTGGTAATCATCCCACAATTAGATGTAGGGAGAAGGACAAGGTCATTCCTATGAGGCCCATGAGAGGGAATTTTGCCCAACAAGCCATGGATAACCAGAGAGGGGCTCGAAACCCTTCGAATGACAATAGTCTCCATCCTCCCAACATGTACTATGATTATAATAATCATCGTCAAAACCACCAACCTCCTCAGGGCTTGCAAACCCAACAAGGTTTTGTGCCTTTTGGCCAAAACCAGCCGCCCAACCAAGATGCCCGATTTGCATCTCCTTCTTCTTCTTCTCCCTCTACCACCGTGACATTGACAGAACTCGGGTCTCAAGGAGCTCCTCAAGGTTCTACCTCTTCTCAATCCCATTTTGTATCGCATGAACCTGTCATTCCACATCAAGTGGCTCACCTTTCACTTCCCGTAAATGCGGTATTGACACGAGCCCAAAAGGCCAACCAACCCTTCGTAGCTCAGGAATCGGAGGTTAGCTTCGAGGACTCACCACACTTATCAGAGCTCAATGATGTAGTTCATGAAGCCTTGAAGTCCACGAGGAAGGCCAACCAGAAGGTGCCTCCAGTGAATCCGTTGATGTTAGATTCCACCCCTTCCGAAGGCGGTGAAGAACCCAAGAATCCCCACGCACCCGAGCCAACCTGGGAGGGTCCAACAATTCCTACTCAAGAAATAGGAATTAAAATCCCTTCATCCACCTCCACGTTTAGACCGTATGATCTTTGGGAGGACTTGAATAGGTTGAACGCCAACATTACCATTGCCCAGCTCATCCACTTGGCTCCCTTGGTACGGAAGGAGTTGAAGAAGAAGATTCCACTAGCCAAGAGGGTAAAGGTCAAGCCCAATCTAGCAGCTAGAGTGAGCTCTTCTAGGAAGCCTTCCAAAAAGGCATTTGAGGTTCGTGCGGTAGAAATTGAAGCCACTATCGTGGATAAGGTGTTGCCCAAGGTGTTGGTGGATGGTGGTAGTGGTGTAAACATCATGCCTCTTCACACCATGGAAAAGTTAGGGCTAGATATCACAGAGCCCTCACCTTATGTGATCAACATGGCCAACCAGATTCCAGAAGCACCAATAGGTCAAATTTCTGGGTGCAAGATGAACACAGGAGGGGAGGACTACACGGTCACCTTCCAAGTGCTTCGAATGCACTCGAACAAAAATTCCTTCCCCTTGCTTCTAGGGAGACCGTGGTTGAGGGCAGCCAACGCTAAGGTAGATTGGAGTGGTGAAAAACCTCACATCACCTATGGTGTCGGGTCGAATCTAACCAAGGTTTATATTCAACCTAGCTTCCCTAAGACCTTAGGATCTTCTAGCTCATCCTCAGAGGATGAAGACCACGTGCCACGCGGAGCTAGAAAGACAATCAAGGGGGTCAAGTTCGCGCTTCCAGAGGTAACAAAAACCACCACTCCTTCATTGAGTTGCATGGGGCCTAGCCTATACGAATGGGAGGATGATGGAGAATTCTCTACTTGGTTGGTTGAGCACCCGCACACTGAGTCTGACCGATCCATGGATACGTTTTTCATGGAAGAACTTAGTGGTGATCCTCTCAAGGACATTGACTTAGCCATTCTCGTAGATGACCTACGTTACGAGGATGTTTGTGGTGTCACCTTAGATGGCACACAATTGTCCAATGTAGATCCTATCTTGGATGAAGAAGCCCTCATTTCTCCGTTGCACTTCAAATCCACTTCATCAGGAATACAAGTGGGAAGTGATCTATCCATCTATCCACCAATCCCCCATGACTGGTACAAGGGACCAACGGAACAACCTCATGCGAGCCCAAAAGATTGGCAAGAGATAGATGTATCGTTTGAGGGAGAAGGGCCGCGAATGATAAAGGTTGGGAGCCAACTCACAAGGGAAGGATTAGAGCCCTTTAGAGCCCTAGTCATGGAGTATCGCGATGTGTTCGCATGGTCTTATAGAGAACTCAAAGGCATCCCTCCAGAAGTGGTGCAACATCGAATTCCCTTAATTCCAGGCTCAATGGCCATTCGCCAAAAGGAGCGACGAATGAATCCACAACTCCAACTTATAGTTAAAATGGAGTTGGAAAAACTCCTTCAAGCTGGATTTATCCGCCCAGTAGAGATTACCGACTGGGTTTCCCCCATGGTGCTAGTCAAGAAGAAAAATGGGAAGTTGAGAGTTTGCATAGACTATCGCAAACTTAACCAAGCCACGCAAAAGGACCACTTCCCTCTTCCTTTCATTAACACCATTTTGGAAGAAGTGGCTGGTCATGAACTTTACACCTTCATGGATGGTTATTCTGGTTATAACCAAATATCCATACACCCCGATGACTACCACAAAACAGCCTTTACCACTCCTTGGGGCACCTTTATCTATGTAGTCATGCCATTTGGATTGTGTAATGCACCATCCGCCTTCCAGCGGGCTATGACCCATGCCTTTTCTGATCTCCTACACACATCTATGACAGTGTTTATAGATGATTTTAGTACCCAATCATCAATTGAGGAACATTTGGCATGTGTTCGAGGAAGCTTCGAGCGGTGTAGAAGGACGGGCATCGCCCTTAATCCAGACAAGATCTTTTTAGCCGTTGAGAGGGGTGTCTTGTTGGGTTATGTGGTCTCCAAACATGGTAGGGAACCAGATCCGGAGAAAGTCAAGGTGATAGTTGAACTGCCTCCACCCACAGATGTTAAAGGAGTCCAAAGGACTCTTGGTCACATGGGATGGTATCGGGAATTAATTCCCGACTATGCGACAATTTCATTACCCATTAATCGGTTGCAGCTAAAGGCAGTAAAGTTTGAATGGACTCCAGAGCGCCAAGGGGCATTTGATATCCTTAAGACCAAGCTTAGCACCTTTCCAGTGTTAAAACCTCCAAACTGGAACTTGCCCTTTCATGTTTATTGCGATGCCTCCTCTATAGCGGTAGGGAGTGCATTATGCCAACCAACTGGAGAGAAGGAGAAGGACTACCCCGTGGCCTTTGCTAGTCGCCAGTTAAACCCGGCAGAAAAAAATTACACCACCACGGAACGAGAATGTCTAGCCATGGTATTCTCTTTGAAGAAATTTCGCCACTATCTATTGCTAAATCGGGTGGTCTTCTTCGTAGACCACATGGCCATCAAATACTTGGTGAACAAAGCCGACCTTAGCGGTAGGGTTGCTCGATGGGTACTCCTCTTGGAGGAGTTTGATTATACCGTGCAATACAAACCGGGTAGGAAACACTTGCAAGCGGATCACCTATCTAGACTATCTGGAGATCCAGTTACCACGCCCATCGATGATAGCTTGGTAGATGAGAACCTCTTCCTGGTCTCTTCTTCTCCTATTTGGTACCAGAACATTGCGGAGTTCCTCAGAACCCAACAAATGCCGGACAACTTGGGGAAAAACGATCGTCGGAAGGTGCGCATTAATAGCCGCCATTTTGCTCTTGTAGGTGGCCGTCTCTATCGCCGAGGCATTGATGGCATTTTGCGGAGGTGTGTAGAAGCCACGGAGATTCCGGCTATTTTGGCTTCTTGTCATGATAGTGCATGCGGGGGGCATTTTTCTGGTACCTTGCCAGGACAGAAGGCCTTACGCGCTGGTTACTATTGGCCTTCCATGTTTCGGGATGCCCACGGTTACACTCGACGTTGTGATGCTTGTCAACGTTATGCTAGAAATGATCTACGCATAGAGCTGCCACTTCAGGTCTCTCTTCCCCTCGTCCCATTCGAGAAGTGGGGAGTAGATTACATCGGAGAAATCCATCCCCATTCGAGTAGAGGGATGAAGCACATAGTGGTGGCGACAGAGTATCTCACCAAATGGGCAGAAGCCAAAGCGGTAAAATCAAATGATGCCAAGAGTGCTGCTACGTTTTTGTTTGAGCAAGTGATAACCCGGTTTGGATGCCCTAAAATCCTCATTAGTGATCGAGGCAAACATTTCCTCAATGAGGTATTTGAGGACTTGACCGATCGGTTCCAAATTGACCACCGTAAAACTACACCCTATCACCCTCAGACAAACGGGCACACTGAGAGGGTCAATCAAACCTTGGCCACGATCCTGAGGAAAACGGTCGTAGACTCGAAGAGAGATTGGGATGTTAAACTCCCCGCTGCGTTGTGGGCTTACCGAACAACGTACAAGGTGACCACCCAAGCCACTCCGTTTTCATTAGTCTATGGTGTAGAGGCTGTACTTCCCATAGAGTTTGAAGTGCCATCACTTCGAATAGCGATAGACACTCGATTGACCACCAAACAGTCTTTGATCCATCGATTGGAACGGTTGGAGAAATTGGATGAGGATCGTAGACTGAGCGCACAACACATTGAGGTTGTCCAGAGGCGCCGAAAAATTGCGTTTGATAAACGCCACAAGAAGCGGACATTGTTGCCAGGGATGTTGGTTTTGCTTCAAGATGCGAGAAGGCTAGAATTCCCTGGGAAGTTTGATGCGTTGTGGTTGGGCCCCTATCTCGTTACCAAGGTATTTCCCAACAACTCGGTCCAACTCGAAACCCTGAATGGTGAATCATTTCCAACACGCACGGCTGGGAGTCGTTGCAAGGAATACCGGACATGATAGAGTGGATTCATTATCACTAGCCCACCTGACTTCGTGACAATTGGCCTCACAACGGGGAGGACATGACCCTTCTGATTCAACTAGTGCCTTTTGACCACTAGTTGCAGCCGATCATGTCTTCTCCATGGGTCAACCATACTAGTCTCATCACTACACTAGAGACAAGTGTTTTCTTTTCTCCCAAATTACTATCAAAAATATATTTTTCTCCTTGCTTTCCTTACCTTCCAAAGAGATTGGAACTTCTATCTCTCTGTAGTCCAAGTTCACTCCGATGAAGGCGGAAGGCGGTTTTGAAATCTTTTTTGGCTGTAGATTCAACCTGGGTCCGTCCAGGGCGAATGGGTTTAACTCAAAAATTGGGACGTGCATCCATTCTGCTAATCTTTCAATTTGTTCTAGTCGAATGCCGTCTCTATTTTCCCTATTTTTCTCTCATTTTTTTCCCCCTTCTCTATTGAAATTTCCTAGCTTTTCTTCAATCCCATCACTTATGTCTAACTTCCTAGTTTTCTTCCAAATTCCATAATTGTCTTTCTACATCTCTTTATTTTTTCTCATTACCGTGTGCCGTAGTGAGCAAGAGGTCTAGGTCCACTCTCCTCTCACGAGTCGGCCCAGATGGTCGCCATGTGTGAGTGGCCAAAGTGGGCCCTCACTCTTTTTTCTTTGTTTTTCCGAGTTTTTGATAGTATTGACCCAATTTTAGTTAAAGTAGTAGTCAATCCACCTATTAGAGTCAAAGTCCTAGATTAATAGGCCTAGTGCCATGATGGGACACTAAGTTCCCTATTTTTTCCTCCTCCCTACTAATATGCTTGAACGTGTAGTGGAAGTGGAGTGGGAATGAAGAGAAAGATAAAAAAGGGAAAGAAAGGTCCTTGGAAAATGACTAAAAATTGAGAAATGGGACAAAAATTATGGAAAAAATTGAGAGAGTGTCTCCTAGCAGGTAGAAGTAGTGGTAAAATTTCTAGAATTTTCCGAGTTGAATTGCTATTTATTTCTAGGGTTTGACTAGTGGATCGGCGGTTGACCGTTCGGGAAAAATACTTATTGAACTCCAAAAATGCTAGGGAAATTTAGGTAGACTAATTAGGGTGCTGGGAGTCCAGCTGTGTGGTTAGTTTTTTAAGTTATAAGTAAATTGCAAATCATCAGTAGATAGTAGTAGATCTAGGGTAATAGTCTTTAAAAGATCAAAAGGAAAAGAAAAAAAAAAGGAGGAAGAAAAGAAAAGAAGGTGGTTGGGCGTACTTCCCCATGCACATGCCACATGACAATTCTTGCCACCATGGAATTAATTTTAGGGAGGCTTGTCAGGAGCAAAGCGGCGAGTTAATGCTAGTAATAAACTAAAAACATGCAAAAACGGCTGTAAGTAGCCAATCCTGCACTTCTGTGAGAGGTCATGGGCTGCCTCATTTAAACTAAGCCAGTCTTGTCGGGGAAGAAAAACGAGAAAGACCAAAAGAAAAAGAAAAAAAAAGGGAAAAAAGAGAACCAGCCAGGCTGAGTCGCTGGCGAGAGAGCTGGAGTTCTCTGGATTTCCGGGGGCCGTTTTTTGGGGAGCGAGGAGGAGTTCCTGCGAGCAAGAGGGAGGGCTGGAGCTCTCGTTTTTTTGGGGTTGGGTTTGTTTTTTTTTGTGGTTGGTGGGTGTGCGCCCTGGGCGCGAGGGAGAGCTGGCCTCTCTGCGTTTTTTTTTTGGAGAAGAGGCTCCTACGCGAGCCGGAGGAAGCTCCTGCGAGCTGGAGGAGAGGCTCGTCCGGTTTTGGTGGTGAGCGCACCGGCTGCGCGCGAGGAGGTGTCTCCGTGTTGGTGGGTGCGAGCGCTCCTGGAGCCGGAGGGCGTGTGTGCGCGCGAGGTCTCGCTCTTCGTTTTTTTTCTGGAAGCTGAAGCGCTCCGGTGTGAGAGGCTCCTGCGCGAGCTGGAGGGTGTACCTGAGCGAGGAGGAGTTCCTGCGAGCAAGAGGGAGGGCTGGAGCTCTCGTTTTTTTTGGGGTTGGGTTTGTTTTTTTTTTTTGTGGTTGGTGGGTGTGCGCCCTGGGCGCGAGGGAGAGCTGGCCTCTCTGCGTTTTTTTTTTTTTTTGGAGAAGAGGCTCCTACGCGAGCTGGAGGAAGCTCCTGCGAGCTGGAGGAGAGGCTCTTCCGGTTTTGGTGGTGAGCGCACCGGCTGCGCGCGAGGAGGTGTCTCCGTGTTGGTGGGTGCGAGCGCTCCTGGAGCCGGAGGGCGTGTGTGCACGCGAGGTCTCGCTCTTCGTTTTTTTCTGGAAGCTGAAGCGCTCCGGTGTGAGAGGCTCCTGCGCGAGCTGGAGGGTGTACCTGCGCGAGGAGGTGGATCGGCGTGCGTGAGCGAGAAGCTCCTGCGAGCGGGGAGCTGTTTTCTCTTGGAAGACTCTATTTTGGTGGTGCGCATCTGTGCGCGCGATCTGTGAAGGGTGAGCTGGTGAACTGAAATTCGGTGATGGAGTGCCGCGGAGGGTACGCACCTGCGTGCGCGAAGTAGGAGGTGGCGTGTGAATGTGAGTCTGGTGCGAATTGCTGGAGGTCGTCACTCGGTTGTCGTGGAGCTGCACGCGAGGTCTGGGGAGCTGGAGCTATTGTGCGAGAGATCAAGAGCCGGCGCGCGCGGTGCTAGCTGGAGAGAAGGTGTTGGAGAGCTGCGAGGAATAGGTGTTAAAATTCCGGTGGCCGAATCTCATGCGGAAGCGCTGGCGAATTTTTGCCAGAATTAGGTATTTGGCCACAAGTTCCTTCAGAACTGAACCAGTTCGCAGCCCATTGACTCCGTCCTGTATGCATAAGTTCGTCTTGGTTCATAATGATGTGTTGAGATCGTTGGTGCATGGAAATTGCTTGTGATGGTGGTTTCTATGTCCTCGGCCTGCTGAATTCGGTTTTAAATGGTTCATTCAAGTTGGAAATGAGTTGCTGATCACTGTGAGAGGAATTTTTTTTTGGATTCGGAGTCTCGAGTCAAGAGATAAGTGCTGTTGAAGTTGCTGCCACAAAACGGGATCTGGATCAGGCCTGATTAGCCGACCTAAACTCAAAAAATTAACCAAAAAAATAAAATAAAATAAAATAAATAAATAAAAATATATATATATATATATATAAATAAAAATAATAGTAATAATCATGATAATCAATAACCGTAACGATTAGATAACAAATAAGTAAATAATTACCTATACCTAATTAATTTATCCGGGGTTGAGTGTTTAAGTTCCAAGGAAGGGTCAATCGAGTCCACATGACTGGGTTAAAATAATAGTATTATTAAACTCTAAATATATAAATAGACATAACCAAGGATCCAGCCCCAGTAAATTAGAATATATAGACAAGCATCAGGAATGTTAAGTGGTGTAACATTAGGACCTTGTAGGTTTAAAAATTGATTCTCTTAGGGGGTCTATTTTTGGCCTTACAGAGACCAAGGTGTTGGATGATGGGTCTCATTATGCCCGGATTCGAAGTGTTGATGGAAAGAGGTCAGTGCAATTCGTAACGGTGAGGCCTGACAATGAGAGGCATCGACTTCAACTCAGAGAGATCCCACTACCAACTTCTACGAACTTTCCGGATTTCTGAAGAGCACACGTGGGATGTGGGGATCCACGGGTGCTAAGGGAATTAAGATTGGCGAGTTCCCCAATGTACATACCAGCCTTAGGTGTGGGTTTTTAAGTGTGACAGATTGCGGCTTTGTGAGTTTTACGGGTGTCAAAGATTTGGACCCTGTACATAGAAAGTTTGTGAAAAAGATGGAGAAAAATCTAAAAAAGATGAAGGTTTTAGAAGAAGTTGAGACTGTTTCTGGTATTTATGAAGAGAATGGAATGCCAGATGATATCTTGCAGACTTTGCAAGATCTAGAAACAAACACGAATGCGGAGGGAACTACTCATTGCTTTGTCAATGTGCATACAAGTGCAATATATCATGAGATTTCCACAGCAATGACAAGCCTGAATAGTTCAAGAGGTGATGGGCAAACATCAGAAGCTTCAGTTCAAACAAGATACAAAACTGTAGCCAAGAAGGTCAAGCCTGTGGCGACTCAGCTACCATCTGACACTGATGATCATATCAGACAAGCTGAGAAAGAGCCAAGTTTGAGAGAAGCAAGAAGGATTGGACACAAGTTCACCAAAGAAACTTTGGCAAACTTGAAGATTGGAGCAGATAATTTCTTGACTGAGCCGGAGAAGAAGAAATTTCAGGACATGCTTTCTATGCATGGAAAGGCCTTTGCTTCTTCGCCAGATGAAATCGGGTGCGTTCAACCAAGTGTTGTGGCACCGATGGTTATTTTTACAATACCACATATTCCATGGGATTTGAAACCTATACCTGTTCCTCGAGCTCTGCTTCCAAAGCTAGTGGAGCTGCTTAAGGAAAAGACACGCATGGGCATACTTGAGCCTTCGATGGCTCCATATTCCAACCGATGGTTCACAGTGCCAAAGAAATCGGGAGCATTGAGGTTCATTCAAGATATGCAGCCAGCAAATGGAGTGACAATCAGAAACAAGGGCTCAGGGCCAAATGTTGATGAAGTAGCTGAAGCATTTGCGGGGCATGCAATTTATTCCATTGGAGATCTATACTCTGGTTATGATCAATTTCAACTCGCTGCTGAGAGCAGAGATTTAACAACCATGAAGACTCCACTTGGATTAGTGCGCATGTGTACATTGCCTCAAGGTGCTACCAACTCGGTGGCACATATGCAGAGCGCCATGAATCAAATCCTAAGAGATTTTGTGCCTGAGAAAACCATACCATTCGTGGATGACATTCCCATGAAGGGGTGCGAGGAGAAAGAAAGAGACTTAACCATTCAAGATGATGGTTGCAGAGCCTTTGTGAGTAATCATATTGAAGATGTGGCCAAAATCTTGAGCAAATTGGAGGAGGTCAATTTGACTCTTTCCATTGAGAAGTCCAAGTTTGGGGTTGATGAGATTTTGGTGGTTGGACACTTGTGTGGTTCTTATGGAAGAAAGCCTAATCCTGAGAAGGTGGATGCTATTGGGAGAATGAAGGCCTGTAGCAATGTCACTGAAGTAAGGAGGTTTTTAGGAGCCTGTGTCTTCTACCAAATTTGGATCCCTCATTTTGCTCATATATCAGAACCTCTTTACAAGCTATTGCGCAAGAGGAACAAATTTTTTTGGCAATGTGAGCAAGACAAAGCTATGATAGAGCTGAAGAGAATCCTGGAGTCACCATCGGTTCTTAAACAAGTGAGTTATACTTGTGGAAGACCGGTGATTGTAACTGTTGATACAAGTCCAATAGCTATTGGATGGGCTGTTGGACAAGATGATGAAGAAGGGAAAAGATTTGCTATCCGATTTGGAGCAAGGATCTTGACAGAGCGACAAAGGGCTTATCCACAAGTAAAAAGAGAACTCTGGGGTGCCCTTACAGCTGTGAAAGCAGACATGAACTACTTGATTGGTGCAGAGGTAGTTTTAGAAACTGACTGCTTGCCTTTGCTGGAGATGATAGCAAATTGTTCTTCACCAGACATTGCAATGCTACGCTGGATAGCCTACATCAAGTCTTTGAATCCTGTTCTAGTTCACATTGAAGGCAAAAAGAATTCAGTTGCCGATATGTTGTCTAGAGCAAGGTATTTCAAAGAAGAGGAGATGATGGCTCACGAACATGGTGAAGAATTGTTACACGGAGGCTATGTGATGAACATAGATGGTGAAAGCACGTCCACTAGAGTATTGCCTATCAAGGATGAGCTGTACGAAAGAAAGCTGAGAGATATTGGGCTCTACTTGAGCACAATGGAACGGCAAAGAAGTTGGATGGATAAGACATTCAAAGACATCAGACATCAGTCTTATGGATATCTGCTGAAAGATGGATTTCTATGGAAGAGGGCAAAAAGAGCTGGTGATGTGCCTTTAAGAGTGGTGGGAGACTCTGGAACCAAGACCCAAGTCCTACAAGAGCTTCATGATACACTCTGGGCCGGTCACAGAGGAGTGTGGGCCACTTATACAAAAATCAAGGAGAGATATTGGTGGAAGGGGCTGTACAAAGATGTTGAGGAGTTTGTAGCTTCTTGTGTAGTATGCCAATTACAATCCAAGGTGCGACACAGAGACGAATTGCATCCAACTTATCCCATTGCAATCTATTTTCAATGGATGATCGATTTGGTTGCTATGCCAAGTGCAATGTGGGGAATGAAATACCTTGTTTTGGCCCGAGAAGAACTCTCAAACTTTGTTGAGGGAAGAGCATTGAGGACCAAGGCCACGGAGAATGTATGCCGATTTATACTTGAAGATATTTTTAGTCGGTATGGGAGTATTGGCCGAATGAGAGCTGACAGAGGAGAGTTGAATGCTACGGAAGCCAAAGAATTTTTCAAGCGATATGGTGTGCAGTTGAAACTGACAACTGCTTACAATCCTGAGGCAAACGGCAAGATCGAGAGGGGACATCCTCCAATCATTCATCCTCTAGTCAAAGCTTGCAAAGGGAAGCCTAGTTTATGGCCAAAATTGCTACCGTTTGCACTATAGGCTGATAGAACAACACATAGTACGGTTACCGGTTACATGCCTGTAGAACTTATGTATGGGCAGAAACCTATCATGCCGGTGGAGAGCGATATTCCCACATGGGTGTTTCTTTCATGGGAAGATGGCATCAGTAGGGAAAGACTGTTGGAACTTCGTATTCAGCAATTGGCAAGATTGCCTGAGGACCTTGAGATAGCCTTGGAGAAGATGAAAAGTGCTAGATTGGGCAACAAAGAACGCTTTGACAAAACACATCGATTGAAGAGAAAGAAGATCAGAGAGGGTGATTGGGTCCTTGTATTTGATAGTACATTGGAGCATCAACACAGCACGGTACGGAAATTTGCAAAGAGATGGATTGGACCCTATGTAGTGATTAAAGTGCACCTCAATGGCACTTATTCACTTCGAGAGTTAGATGGAGTTCCTCTTCGTGTACCAGTGGCTGGAAAACGCATCAAAGTCTTTCGAAGGAGTGACAGGTTTCATCTTGAAGACTTAGAGGACATTCTCGATCCACAACAATTTGATGACACTGATCAAGCTGAAGATGAAGATGAAGATTTAGAAGATGCAGTTTGGGACAACCAAGATAGTGAGGATGACTAACCTTGGCACATACCAGAGGATGTGCAGGTTTAGAGAGGGTGAATGTCCCGATGGAAATTCTTCCATCATGTACATACAAGTATTAGTCTTTATATGTGTGGATTTTAATAAGTAAGGAGTTGGGATAAAAAGGTTTGGTCGTGGTGAGAACCACGGTTTGAGGATTTGGGCAAGTGTTAGCATGTAGGTGCTGCACCGCTCTTGTCACTGCTCAGGGGGGTAGGTAGCGGGTTGACTGGTATTTTTCCTGCCTCACTAGCGAGCCAAGCCGTGGGCTGCTCAACCACTCGACGGGCTCGATCGGGTTCGAACCCGGACTGGCGGCGGCCACTGACCACGACATTTCCAGCCAACCAAGTCCACGACTTGGCGATCAGGTTGTGCGAATCAACACCTTTATACGTCCGTTCCATCAGCTATCTTACGATAAGTTTTTATTTATTTATTTTTTAGTTATTTTTGTTATTTTACTTATCTTGTTGGTTGGAAGGTCTAAATTTTTAGTCTTCCAATAAATAAAAGACTAGGGGATTTATGTGGTTGAAAGTGGAAAGGATAAGAAAGTAGCAAAGTACCTTGTGGGGTACTTTGGATAGGGTGACATGGGCTGGAGTGCCCACGTCCACTTGAGGTGGAAAAGTTGGGAAAGATATTCCTTAGTGTGTGTGTGTGTGCGGGTGAGAGAGGAAGGGTTTGGAGCAGAACTTTGACTGTGTGTAACTCGTTGAGCTTGAACGATATGGAATTGAAAATTTGTGATCTTGTTCCTTGTTTCGAGAGCTTTCTATACTTGTTTTAAATTTTGAATTCGGAGTTGTAGAGAAAAAGTTATTGAGGTTTTAATTCTGTGAAAACCCGAGGCCATCCATTGAGAGGCAGAGGTTTCGAGGAGCCACAACTTTCTCTGTAGTTCTCAATTTGATTTGAGATTTGGAGGGTGTATGCGTCTCTATCTTAGCTTTCTAGAAAGATATCACAATTGAAATTCGGAGTTGTGAGCAAGAAGTTATAGAGATCTGAATGAATAGGGGTAGGCAGAACTTTGATTGTCCATAACTTTCGGACAGTAGTTTAGATTGACTTGAAATTTGGAGGAGTGTTAGTTGTCTAAATTAGCTTTCCAGAGAGCTATTATACTTAGTATTTGAAGTTTTGAGTCATCTGTGTCACTTGTTTGAAGGTTACAGCCTTGGTGAAACTTTTCCATTGTGTTTTTGAACACTTCTTTTGAGTTTCTTAGTGTTTTTGAACACTTGAAGACTTTGGAGTTGAAGGATGGAGGAATTGAAGACTTGAGGCTTGAAGAGAAGAGAAGATGGAGACAAGTGTGTTGTGGCTTGTGGTCCGATTTCTTTTTTTGTGATTCCAAGCCAGCTTTGGAGGCTAGTTGTATTTCAATTCTGTTCTTGTAAACTCTGTTGCGGCGAAGTGGGGTTAATTGCCCACACGGTCGTGTTTATGTCGTTCCCACCGGTGAGGCACGTTTGCTGGTCACCGTGGGTTTGAATTTTAGGAGCCAATCTTTCGGACGGTTTCAGCTTGTGGTCTGGCCGTCCCGTTTTACTCGTCCGAGGCCGTGGTTTCTTATCACCCACCTTCACCCTTAACCCTTTAGAGCCACCACAGGATAGGCCAACAGGGAGGAGTTTGAAGACTGAAGACCTGAAGATTTGAAGATACGATTGGATTCCCGAGCAAACAATCTCCAGTCACAGCCAGATTCCCTGCGAATTCTCAAGGCGCTCCCCTCTCTACACGACAACGGATCCACAAATCACATGCCTAATCAAATTTTGCACCAGACAATACATGGGTAATGCCCGCAAACAACTCTTCTTTGGAATAGAAAGATTTCCTACAATTACATGTCCAATTTGCAACACCACGGACCAAGACACATGGCTACATGTCTTACTCAAGTGCCAAAACCCCCATATACACTCATTAATTGTCAAAGACGTAACAAAGCCGTATGGGCTATTCGTAAACTACTTATAGGATCAAACAAATCCCGGTGTTTCATTCTCATGAATGCCGGAACCTTCAATGACAACGCACAAGAAAATACGGTCTCTCCTTGGCTATTACCATGCATCTGTCATACTCAAAGATGCCACTGTAATGCAAGATTCAAACCGGACCTACTATGTGTTAGAGGACTCTCATACACAGAACCCCCACCAAACCACATAGATCCTAGTCTCACCATCCAATTTATTGAATTCACATATTGCAATGATAGATTCTCTCCGAACACTATTGCAAACAAAATAAATAAATACCAACCACTACTTGACGACATTCAAGCACTAGGATGGAAAGTAGACCCCCTCATTGTCATCACCGCGGGTTCTAGAGCCACCACCTTCATTCCTTCAATGACAACCCTTGAAGAAACATTTAAAATCCCCATCACTTCAATCAAAACCACCTTTTCAAACATTAACATTATTGCAATTCAACATGCTATGTCGATACTCTTACATATACGTAAACTTGAAAACAACCAACCTCTTCTTGACGCTTTGAACCCCCCTCCATAGATCTACACCTGCATTTTGCATTTCACCGTACTTGTCCCCCCTCTTATGGGACTTTTTGGGACCTAGGGTTCTTTGATATTGGTTACTTGTTACTGGATACATAGTGTCCACCCCCGAAAGGGGGAAGTAGTTCCATACTACTAACCCATGCCCGGTAGGCATGGACTTAGTGGTGGAATGAACGGACACTTTACTCACGCCGGCCCCCTTCTGGGACCGGCGTTCTTCTTCTTAGAGGTGAGTGTACTAGTGAAGAGTTTATATATGGTGTTAGCTAGTGCAATTGGCCTATGGTTGGGTAGTATAGACGGATCTCCTTTCTTGTATAGTAAAATTGTTGCACTTGATTTCCATGAGGTTGGTATTTGTTTTTGTTTATAGCAGTGAAAAAAGAATATGAATAATAATTTATGAAATCTTGGGGGCATGTTTTTTAGTATTGAATTTGGTATGCGATCTGGGCCAGGGGCTTTGTTGTTACCAAGATTCCGAAGGCATGTGTCGTATGTGGCTCTGTTAAAGTATTTATGTAGTGGAGTTTCTGGTTTGCCTCGTTTGTCAAGGGTGAATCCATCAAGGTCATGCCATGGGTATTGGCGTACTGCGCATGTGCATTCAAGTGGATGTTGTGGTTGATAATTACATGTTGGTACTGTTGGTCTATTGCTTTTTGTTTGTTGGTTGAATATTTCATTCCCTATGTCTTCGGGGCTAGTTAGAATATTGTTATATTGGTCTGTGATACAATCCATCGGCGGGGATTCAAAGTTTTTAAAAACTATTCTGTTAATTTTTTTGGGGCTTATTTCGTGTAATTGTCTATATTTTGAGATGGCTTTTTTAATGTTATCTTTGGCGTGTTTTGAGGTTATTTTTTTGGAGTGGTTGTATGTAAGTACCTTTGGTCAAGTTGGTGTGTTTTTGTGCGTTTTTTGGTGTGTGGTATGTGTTTGGTGAGGAGATAATTCCAATGAGTGTGGATATTCCAATGTCATTGGCATTGATAAATGGGGGGTGTTTTGAGGTAGTGGTGTAGTTTACCATTTATTGCTATAATTTTTTGAGTAAGACATGTGGAGTGTGGTGATATTATCACAGGGCTAATTACAAGGATGTGATAGATGTGAGTGAGGGAATACTTAAACAAAGAGATAGTAAGTGGGAGAGGAGTGATGTGTGTAGTAGAGCTATTGTGTGCTAAGAGGGTGGAGGGAGAACAAGAGTATGAATATATTGAGGATGATCTTTCAAGCAAATCTATAGCTAGGGGATAGGCTATGTGGAAAGCTAGGGAATGAAGTAGAGTGATGGCATAAAGGGCATTAACGAGAGATGAAGGGAGAGAAAATGGAGCTAGTGAGAGGAAGAACCAATGCCACCGCGGTTGGTGAGTCATTCGTGGGTGGTCCGTGGTCAATCCACGTTTGACGGGCCATTTGAGGGTGAAAGAGAGGGCACCGAACCGCTTCCATTGATACCTTGCATCACCGAGAGGGCATTCAACATTAGTTTCTCAACATTGATGAGTTTAGATTTTACCTCCTCCTTGCGCGCGTCGGTGTATTCTCGAGTTTCGCGAATAATGTCTTCCTTGAGAGAGGAGAGTTCTAGTCGGATTTGCTTGCGGCCTTCTTCCACAATCGTGGTCATCTCCTCCCGAAGGGTGTTTGTGGAGGTGGGGGTGGACTTCATGGATGCCACCGTATTAACCAAGGCCGTGTTGATGTCATTGAAACCCCATTTCTCCACCAAGGTGGCGGATGGGGGGTCAACGCCATCTAGGCTCCTACGATGCGGGCGGACTTCTACTTGGTAGAGCCCAATGTTGAAGGTCTTGTTGAGATGTTGTCGATACACAATGGGGTTAATGACTTGGACATTAGCGGATCCGTTGTGCTTGCCTTCTATCTGTCTATGGAACCATATAGTGGCAATGTTTTTGGCTTAGAGGGCATGGGTGATGGCTTCCGTGGTATCATCCACTCTCATGAGAATGGGAAGGTGTGACAGGGTTAGTGTCAGAGCATCTTTCTTGGCCCTATCGGAGGTGGAGAAGTCACGAGAGCGACTAGCTTTGGTAGAGAGGATCTCTTGAAAGGTGGTGACTTGGTATCTTTCCAGTTTCTTGGCTTGTGCGGGAGTGGGTGCAATGATCCAGGCATGGGACTCCGCTACCTCCTTTTGCACGTCCGTCACTTCAAATTCGAGGTTTCTAGTGAAACCGTTTTGTACTACGTCTTGGAAGAGTGCTCGTGCGGTGACTTCCTTCAAGTTGTCACTTTTGATGCGGACCGAGAGGCCTTGACGAGCCACCGCATGCCACGATTTGCACACTTTCCCCAAGGATAATGGACCCATGGGGTCAAGTGGCAAAACAAAGTAACGGGTGCCTCGGATGAGTGCTAAGGCATCTACTTTTGGGTGGAGGAGGTGGATCTTGATAATCCCTGAGAAGATATCCTTTTGTCCCTCCTTTTTAACTCCTTTGCAAAAAATTGCAAGAGGGTCAATAAGGTTAGTTCCCAAGGGTATGTTCATATGTGCAAGCCTGGCTTTAGCAAGTTTTTTGATGTCATCATGGTATAGGGGATGGTTAGGCAATTCAAAGTATATGGCCACATGAAAGTCATATGCCAAACCAGTCTCCGGGTCAGTAGGGATGTCGAAGGGAACTTGAGTGATGTTGAAGTGTTGTCCTTCAACATCGTCATATCTTACCTTGGGATAGAGTATCTGTGGGATTCTTGGGTAGGCTATAGTTGCCTCTAACACCTCTTCCGCTTCTCCTTTGGGTACACCTCTAGTCAGCATATCTCTCACAGTTTTCCCACTATGGAGGACCTCTTGGCCAACATCTTGAGCTAGTTTCTCCATGGTGGGGAAGCCTAGCCAAAATTTGAAGGTAGTGAAGTCAGGGATTGAGACATGGGATATGCCATGGGAACTACTCCTAGGCTTCTTAGCAAGGTGTAGGGTGTCTATATTGGAGGAGGTGGAGGTGTGCTCTATCGAAGGCTTTTTGGTGTAGAATGTAGTGTTTTCGACCTCCATTGCTACCATGTCTAGTTCGACCGAGTTTTGTTCCGTCATGTTTGAGGAAAAAAGAAGGGCAACACTAGGCTTTTTTTCCCTAAGTCTTGTCCAGGGGTACTTTGTTGAGAGAGGGGGTTTGTAATTATGGGAGAGAGGAGGTCGCAGGAGGGGGGGGAGTGGTAGTGGAAGGTTGCTGTGGGAGGGAGAAGGTCGTAGGTGGTTGGAAATGGGGGTTGGGAAGAGAGGGAGGTCGCAAGAGGGAGGTTGTAGGGAGTTGGGGAAGGAAAGTGCGATGGGAGGAGGGTCGCTGGAGGTAGGTTGCTAGGGGGTGGGGGGCGTTGGGGGTGGGAGGTCGTTGGGGGTGGGGGGTCGTTGTTGGGAGGTTGCTGCGGAGTCTGGGCTGGGGGATCGCTGATCACCTTCTGCAGTGGGAAATATGGCCGTTGCAGGTCGTCTCGCCTGTGTGTGTTCACGGGCAGGGTCGGGAGTTGGTTTGTATGTTGGGGGTCTTCGTTGGGTTGCAGTTGCGCACCGCCTGAGGTGCGTCCTGTTCTTGGTCTCCTGTGAAGGCTCGTACGGGTTGTGGTCTTCTTGTGAAGGCTGCGGTGTGTTGCGCCCCTGTGGATTGCGGCCTATCTTTGAGGGCTCCGGTGTGTCGTGCTTCTGTGGGTTGCGGGCTGTTTGTGAGGGCTCCGGTGTGTTGCGTTCTTTCTATAGGTTGTAGACTGTCTGTGGATCGGGGTCTGGCTGTGGATCGGGGTCTGGCTGTGGATCGGGGTCTGGCTATGGATCGGGGTCTGGCTGTGGATCGTGGTCCTCCTGTGTATCGTGGTCTGTTTGTGGGTCCTCTGGGACGTGGTCCACCTGTGGGTCGTGTGGTGGAACATGTGGTCAATCGTGTCCTGGATCGTGTGGTGAGTCGTGTGTTGGGTCGTGTTCTAGGACGTGTGGGGATTCTGAATCGTGTCCCACCTGTGAGGTTCCGCCTGGTATTTGTCTTTTCCTGGTTGTGTTCGGCCTGGTTCTTGGTTTCGTTGTGCTTGTGACTGGTTCTTGTTTCGGTGCTGTTGGCTCTTGTGAGGTTCTGTTGCTCACTACTGGTCGTGCTTTGTCTTGTGCAGTCTTCGGCGTTCGGTTCGCTACTTCTGGCGGTCTCGTGATTCATGCGCTGGGGGGACTGGGTGCGTGGGGTCTGGGTGCTTGGGGTCTCTACTGCGAGGGTTACTACTGCGGGGATCGCTGTTTCGGTCAGCTCTTTGCGCTATGGGGTTCTAGTGGTGTATGGGGAGAGGGTAGCTATTATGTTGTTGCAGGGGACTGTTCGTGGGGAGGGGGCTAGCTGGGAAGGAAGAGAGGAGAGGGGAGGGGGGCATGGGGAGTTTGGTTGAGAGAGATAGGGTCATGTTGCAGAGAGGGGGAGGGGGAGAGGAGGAGAGGAACCTATTGCAGAGTGGGGGAGGAAGAGAGGGGGAGAAGAACCTGTTGCAGAGAGAGGAGGGTTGTGTAGATTGATAAAGTTTGAGGATATTTCAGGTGTACTTACCTGTTTTTTGAGCTGTCTTCTTGTTTCTTCGTGCTCCTGCGATGCTTGTCGTTGTATTGTTGTTGCTGGTCTGTTGATCCCCTTGCGGAAGTCGCTTCCAGATCTCTGGTCTCTATTAGTGATGATGCTTGGAGTAGTGATGGCGTTGCAGATCATCAGTGGATGTGTGTGGAGTGGCTCGAGGTTGGCTTCTTGGTTTTCTCCTTGTGTCTTTTGCTTAGATCTGCAAGAATTTTGCCAGCGCTGCCGCATGTGGCATACAGAGACACACTTTCTATGGCTGTGCCAACGAGTTAGAGGGCTAGTGATAAGGTGGATGTACTTAGTGTTGTGCCCAGTGTGTGCGTGAGTTGAGGTGATGTGACTTGTGCGCATGTTGTGCCTATGAAGGGAGATCCATAATATGTAAAAACAATGTGATGAGTTAAGTGTAACCTGAGGCCATGGAAAGTTGATGGCGGATACCGGTGTCTGTTGGATCTCTTGCTCAATCTTGCGTGTGGAGTGTCTGGGTCGGGATGGAGGAAGAGGCTTGTGAGAGGTCGCAGATCTATTGTAACCTCACCAGATCTGGGTAAGATCTACCCTCTAACGGCTCGCAGACATGGATCTATGCACCAACACAAAGATCCCCGCTTCCAGATCCACTTTGCATAGATCGATCTCCTCTACACGTTTTGTGGGCAACCAGCCACAGATCTGGTGTACGAGCACTTTCCAACACATAAACTCTGCTTTCCAGGTCTCTCTGCAACTCAGATCTATAATTTATGGAGGCTCTCAATAAGGCCAACCACTCTTGTTGTCCATAAACCTTGTTTCTGAGGCTAAGTCCTTCCTCCTCCCTCACCAAAAAATACGGAGCTCACCTAACCCTCATCTTCCCTTATCTCGAACTCACGTTCAACTAGTAGCAAAGATAGTACTAAGACTTAATTGATGTTACAACAACAAGACATGAAAAAACACTTGAAAAATATCAATTGGCGGCACGTCTATGATGGCACTCATGGTGGCATGTAGATCTATAATAATTGGCCATGATCGGCCATTGGATGTTGAACATGTTGTGGCCTACTACCGATGGCCAATCACAAGTTTTCAATCGACCATCGGATGTCATTGATGTTATGACCTACTACCAATGACCAATCATAAGTTATCAATCATGACCCAATAGCACGTGCATATCCGATTGGAAGATCTTCGTCTTGTAATAATTTTGCCCTCCCAATTGGTAATATGTTTTTCTAAATTTATTTTCCAAATCCATTTGGTAATATTCCCCATCTAATTGGTTCATGCATGAAATTTGCGTAATGACATCATGTAACTCATTGATTTACACCCAAGTAAAAAAAATTGCGTTGATTTCACTCTATTTTTTAAAAATAACCCTTTTGATCGCGATATAGAGAATAAGATGCACATATGTGCACTATAGTCTTTCTATTCGTGCGGTCAAGGTTGATGGAAATTCGTGAGTATTTCATTTAATAAATCTTAATTGAGATCTTGCAGTTAAAGTTTGAAATAAAAGTTTTTTTTCCTTTCTCTCTCATTGCACTTGAATCAAGAGTTTTCTCGTATAGAAGGTGTGAAATCGCCAACGAAATTTATGTATTAATTTTCCAGGCCAATTGATTCTGCTTATTTTCCATTTCCAATTCAGGTAAGCCCCCCTAAAATCGACAAGTTATGGAATGTGCGTACATAGAGAGAGGAGATAATTATACTATTATTTTCAGTGATAACCAATAGAATTGCAATTCCAACCCAAGTGATTTCATATTTTTCCAATGAAAATTGAATTAGTTATAAATTTTCAAATTGCGCAGCCTTAGTGTTGCTCCAATTGGAAATCTTGACAATCCCATTCCCATTCTTAATTGGTGTTGCTTGTAGTTGGTGGTGCCTAATTTTCCGTTCCTATGTCGTTTGCTTCTAATCACTGTAGCCTAATCTCTAATTTCTAATTGGAAGATTTTCAGTTGATGAATATCATCTTAGAGTGGACTACATTCCATTTGCCAATTTGGAGTGTAGTCTCCAAGTGGAGAGTATTGCTGCGTTTGCTTACAATAATGTTGCCAACTTCCATGTAATTGAGGTGATCGTAATTATGTCTCTTCGATGTACTTAAGGCGATGGTTGCATGCCACTAAGACTAAATGTAAAAATTGCCATGATGTGGCCACTCAAATACAAATCCAGTTTCAATATTCATATGGTGGTTACAACATTTGAATTGAAAAAATACACATTTGGATAAATTCCAAACTCGTGTTCCCAATATCTTAATCCCATTGTTATTCAAGATCATTCTCCAGTAATTGGATTGGCACCCTATTGGCAAATCTAAAACCGAACCAATTTGGGCTATGGAGCCATGGCTATGGCCGTGAATGAAACAACTACAATTTGGGGGTTTTCAAAAGAATTCTCCAATAATTGGATTGGCACCCTATTGACAAATCTAAAACCAAGAATTCCAACATCTTAATAAATTCCAACATCTTAATAAATTCCTATATAACATTGTAGGGATTAAGATTTTCAAATGATTCATTAAAAGAAAGTATAGTAGAAGTGAACCAAAAATGAAATAATTTGATACTTCATCTAAATCATGTCCTGAACCCTAGAACTCTTGAGAAGCCAAAAAGTGGCTTCTTGGATGACATTCAAGGATGATAATCAATTTAAATAATCATTTTTCATCCAATTCTTTTTGTGGAGAGCTCACTAGGGACTATTATATCATGGCCACAATCATACTATTTGTCTCAATCAGTTGTCATACTCCTGCTCGATTTCGCCATTTGACCAACTTGTAGTGGGGTTTATTTCAAATCTAATTCAACTTCAATGATCCCATCACTACTCTTGGGATGTCTGTACAACACAATAAATATTGAATTCTTGAACATTCCATACATGTTGTGCAACCTTCCTTCATACTGTGGCAAATTTTTTTTTTCATTCATTATCAAAAGCACCAGAATCACCGTTACTTTGATTGCTTTACAATTATATTTACTTATATTTTGTGTAATTAAAAAAAATTGGCCAATGATGCTATGTACCTAGGTGAACATAATCATGTGGTTTCACTACAAATGTGCAAGCAACAAAAGACTTTAAGTTTTAGGATCTTCACCAGAATATTTTTCAAATTCATTGCAAATTTTTGCAACGTAGGAAAAGTAATGTCTCTAATCACAGTCAAAACATTCCAAGCTATTGGTGATGTATGCAAGCTAGAGCTTCCAAAATTCAAGTACATCGTTGGCACACTATGATCCTCTAGAAACCTTTATCAATAGAAAGGAAAAGCTACCATATTGGAGTGCCTCCAATGACCTCCCCATAGTTGTTGTATACGCCATTCTAGTGGTAAGAATCTAAGGGAATTTGCTTCTTAGAACGCTTGAATGGTCACGCATCCCTTGCTCTGCCCTCCAAATATTTTCCATACCTACCACCTCATCAACACTATGTTTCCAATAGTTAGATTACATGTACATTGTGACCTGCATGGAATACTAAACAAATGGCAATAAATCGATTCTAAAATATAATACGCAGTGAACAGGATACCAGGGGTAAGTTATCCCAAAAATCTACACATAGCTCATGAGATGGTTCAACATGATACAATAAGATTACTTAATAAATCAAAACTTCATAAATTACATCTAAAATGTAAAATGATGATGGATTCCAGTTTGAACCTCAATTATGCGTTCATGTACTCAGTATGAACGCAAGCATAGTTCAACTTTGCAGCCATCACGTCATCGCTAGTATAGTTGGGAATGGTTATTGTCCGAAAGCATTTAGAAGCTTCTGGCAATCAATCATCTTGCCACATGGATGGGCCTCCAATAATTGTAACATGCTCGTAAGCAAAGAAGTCGCTGTCGATAATGAACTTGTTCAACTTGTACCTTTGCAAATGGGTCATGTGGGTTACGACCCTCTTGAAGCGGTCTCTTGCATCCTCGCCCATGTTTTCAAAGTGGCACATCTTGCAGAAGGACTGTGCATCAACTCCCGTTTCAGCACCAAAAATTCCCTCAATATTCTCTCATACAATCTAACTTAATGTCATGTTGATGCTCTTCCCAACTTGCTTGGAAATGAGGGCAGTTGATGGTGTACACGATGCCATGGGAAATCAAAATCCAATATGCAAGGTCTGTGTGAGTGGCCAAAGTGGGCCCTCACTCTTTTTTCTTCATTTTTTCGAGTTTTCTTGATAGTATTAACCAAATTTTAGCTAAATTGGTGGTCAATCCACCTATTAGAGTCAAAGTCCTAGATTAATAGGCCTAGTGCCATGATGGGACACTAAGTTCCCTATTTTTTCCTCCTCCCTACTAATATACTTAAAAGTGTAGTGGAAGTGGAATGGACATGAAGAGAAAGATAAAAAATGGGAAGGAAGTCCTTGGAAAATGACCAAAAATTGAGAAATGGGTAAAAAATATGGGAAAAAATTGGAAGAGTGTCTCCTAGCAGGTAGAAGTAGTGGTAAAATTTCTAGAATTTTCCGAGTTGAATTGCTATTTTATTCTAGGGGTTGACTAGTTGATCGACGGGTTGACCACTCGGGAAAAATACCTAAGGAACTCCAAAAATGCTAGGAAAATTTAGGTAGACTAATTAGGGTGCTGGGAGTCCAGCTGTGTGGTTAGTTTTTGAAGTTATTAGTAAATTGCAAATCATCAGTAGATAGTAGTAGATCTAGTGTAATAGTCTTTAAAAGATCAAAAGGAAAAGAAAAAAAAAGAGGAAGAAAAGAATAGAAGGTGGTGGGTGTGCTTCCCCATGCACATGCCACATGAAAATTCTTGCCACCATGGATTTAATTTTAGGGAGGCTTGTCAAGAGCAAAGCGGCGAGTTAATGCTAGTAATAAACTAAAAACATGCAAAAACGGCTGTAAGTGGCCAATCCTGCACTTCTGTGAGAGGTCATGGGCTGCCTCATTTAAACTAAGCCAATTTTGTCGGGGAGAAAAAGAAAAAAAAGGGAAAAAGAAAGAAAAAAAAGAAAGAAAAAAGAACACAGCCAGGCAGAATGCTTAGCGAAGAGCGCTGGAGCTCTCTATTTTTGGGTCTGCTTCTTTTTTTTTCTCCTCGTGAGCACCGGGGATCGGGGCGCGAGGAGAGCGGGGGCTCTCTGGTTTTTTTTTGGAAAAGAGCTGTTCGGAGAGGTGCGCCCTGGGCGCGAGGAGAGCTGAATCGGGTGTGGGTGTGGGCACCGCGAACTGAGGGAGTGGGAGAGGAGCTCCTGTGAGCGAGAGGATCGAGAGTTGGAGCTCTCGTGTGTTGTTGGTTTTTTTTGTTTTTGTTGGGTGTGGGTGCGCCGCGAGTGCGCGGGCGTGAGGCACCTGTGTGCGAGAGCACCTGTGAGGGTACAACGAGCTGGAGGTTCCGGCGAGATCGAGCGAGGAGAGCTGAAGCTCTCGGGTTTTGGGAGGTCTCTCCTCTTCTTCCGTGTGAGCTGGGATCGGTGCGCGAGCTCCGGCTCCTATGTGCAACGAGCGAGAGGCTCCAGGTGCCGCGATCGATGTGAGGATTCGGAGGCTGGAGACCAGGCGGAAGAGGTGTGCACCTCTATGTGTGCGAGCTGGAGATCGGCCAGCGAGAGGAGTTCCTGTGAGCGGCGGAGCTGGGAGTTGAAGGCTGGAGCTACGTTTTTTTTTCTTTTCTTAGTGGTTTTTTTTCTCACCTGTGTGAGGGAGTGCGAGCAGGAGGATGGCATCGGAAATCGCGCGTGTCTATAGACACGCGCAATAGGGTGCATGGTGGTTGCCGGAAGGAGAGGCGAGCTAGAGGATCCAGGCGGGAAGAGTGCGCGTGTGTTCCGACGCGCGTGAGTTGGAAGTGAGGCGCGGATGTGGAGAAGAGCTGCGCGAAGGTGTACGCGATCTAGAAGGCGCTGTGGAAGAGATCATTGAGCTGGAAGCGAGGTGCTGGAGTAGGAGGTGAGCGAGAAGAGGTTGCAGCGATTGGGCCAGGGAGTATTTCCTGGGTGAAGCTATTTTCCTTAAATTCTCACATGCATGCGGTCGTGGCAGTTCTTCCTGTGTGTTGATTGAATTTGTGGGATCTCTAAACCTGCGCGGAAGCGCTTGAGGATTTTTGTGGACATTAGGGTTTTGGAACTTAGTAATGATTGCTCGCTGGTCGATGCAAGAATGCTGGAGCATACTTAAGTGAGAGTGGCTGGCTCGTGTAAGTTGAGCCAAATTTTATTTCATCTTTTTTTTTTTTGCTAAATAGTTTATGGAATGCTTGTAAGTTGGTGCTCGTTGGAACCATTGGGAAGTTGATGAATGGCGTTTCCACTTGAATGATGCGTGGACTCGTGAGGGAGTCGTGAATGCTTGTTGTGGCTGTGGGTCACCGCTGCCGCCTGTATGAGGCAGTTTTCAAGGTCCGGTTGAATCTTCTAATGAGTCTATCGTCAAGAACACGAAGAATGGATGAGACTAGAAGTTGAAAACGCTCAATTCGGAGTTAATCTTGGGAAGTTAAGCTGTTTAAAACAAAAAGAGGGGAAACTGGAACTCACAGGGACTGTCTGCTGCCACTGCTGGTTGAGGTCGGTGTTAGTCTTGAATGAGGTATTTAGTGGTTTATTCAAGTTGGGATTGAGCTGCGGATTAGGTTAAGAGGAAATTTTTTTGGATTTGGAGTCCCGAATCAAAAGATAAAGGCGGCTAAAGTTGTTGCTCAAAACAGGATCTGGATCAGGCCTGATCAACCGACCTAAACTCGAAAAAAAATAAAAAATAAAAATAAAAAAATAATAAAACAACAAAAAATTAAAATAAATCAATAAATCAATAATAAGTAATAATACTCATAATAACTAATAGCCATAATAATTAGATAACAATTAATTAGTTAACTGTTCACACCTATTTAAGTTATCCAGAGTTAAGTGATTAAAATTCCAAGGGAGGGTTAATCGAGTTCACTTAACTGGGTTAAGATAGTAGTACTATTACTTTCTAAATATATAAATGGATATGCCAAGATCCAAATCCAGTAAAGGTAGAATGTATGGTTAAGCATAAGGAATGGTTTAAGTGGTGTAAGAATAGGACCTTGTGGGTTTAAAAATTGATTCTCTTAGGGGGTCTATTTTTGGGCTTACAGTCTGAGCAGTGTGTTGGGCTGAGCGGAAGACATGCTCCAAGATCTGACTCCGCAATAGGGTACATGCCTTCTCTGAGAAGAATTTCATGTCATCTACAAAGCTCCCTCCCTTCAACCTTGACACTTGAATTAGAATGTCCGATAATTCAATGTCACATACGACGGATTCTCTTGCAGCCGCCTGCTGTTGAGTGTCGTTGGCAGCAACAAGCGATTCTGTGGCAATCCAATGCAATGGTTTGATTGCACGGTAATCAAATTTGTACTTGTCAATTCCTGATCGATCCCATTCTTCAGGGACATATCCAGTAGCGAGGGCTAAAGTCGATAGGGTTCATGGTCAATTGACCTGTTGCCCATACATTGGAAACATGAACAACATTGATCCAAACAACCCCACATTCTCCGCTCTGAAGTTGTGAGAGAGTTGTGTCTGCGTTAGTGGCCTCAAGTACCGCATGTGTCCTCCATCGCTCATCGAAAACATAGATCCATAGATCTACACATACCAAGAGTGATTATTCATCATTCCATTCCATATACCCACATATCAAATTGGTAATCATTTTGAACATATTGAATAAACTCACCGAGATCCAACCTCTACGCACTCAACACCCAACATCCAACTAGGTTACACACATTGTAGAATTGACAACGATTTCACTTGAATTTCTAACGATGGCTTTCAAAGTGGTCAATTGTTCAATTGTTTACATCTGAAATTGCTATCATAAAGCTCTAATGTTAATAAAACATTACCAGATTGCAACCTACACAACCATTTATTTAATACTACAACTTCCAAAGTTCATATTGCTAGTCATCTACAATCTGCATGACTCTACCCGATCAAATAATACACGACAATTACAACCTCACTTATTTGGTTTTAGTTTAAAGTAAAAGCAAAAATTTACTCACAGAGACATCATTTCAAAATTGGTTCCAGCAAGAGCATAGGAAGCTACGTATGGGACCTCCACAATCAATAGTGCCATCTTCATGAAAGTCTAGGGTTTCGTCTGATAGCCAAATATATCCAAATTGAATTTATAGGTCACTTTCAGCAATGGGAATGGGGTACCATTGACTTTTGCATTCCAATAAACGGCTCGAAGCTCTTGCAATTCATGGCTTGGCCGGACCTGGAAATACATAAATTTTGCAGCAAGTAAAGAAATTACTATCGGCTGAGAATCAATGACCATCAAACTTTAGTCCACGCAAAATACAAGTTAGCAGAACATTCAATCGTAGATGGCCTAAAAAACAAATTCCTCGATATACTGGATTTCCTTACCAGTAGAGAATGAGCTCCATACTGCCGTAAAGCGTCCCGGTACTCAGCGAGAATCCTAAATCGAAAGTTGCAATTCTAATATGACCACCACAATTCTTCCTTCCACCAATAGGCCCTAACAATCTCTACTTGAACAACATCTGTCTTGTTGCGATTATCTTCAACCTGCCATTTCTGAAATCGTTCAAGCAATGGTGCAATTGAATCCGTCGATATCACACTATCCATCTCAATTGCAACAAGTTTTTCATGGATTTGTGTCGCATCAATCTCAATGGCCGAGACTTCAAGAAACATATCCAGTCTCTCCCAAGTTGTCCAATCCGGACGCGCTTTGTCATAGAAGAAACTCTCCACTTGAGAAATTGTCCACATTGAGAAGTCGCGGTGACTCAACAGAGTCGGTAGTGCAGCCCCCACGTCTAAGCTCGACAAACCCCTTTGCATCATCCATCAAGCATTTAACGCATCCCATGCCATCGGCATCTGGTCGTCGCCAAGATTATTTAGCTCAACCGCTGCAAAGGTACTCCAAAATGTCTCTTTTGAGTTTTGCTCAAGACTGCGATCTCCTGCCATATTTGCTATGACTGTGTCTCGCAATTCATCCGTGCGTAAGGAGGTGTACTCCTTTGTTGCCTTAGTCCACTCTTTGTCTAGTGCAATGATTGTTTCTTCTTCCAAATGAGAAAGACTCTGGCTATTGAAAATATCACTAGAAGATAACACGGCCATGTCGTTGTCCAAATCAAGCGGATTGGAGGATGATGCACCTCGGGAATTGTACACTGGAACTCCAATGCCACCACGTTGTTTTACTCGTGAACGTGGTGTACAACCAACTATCTCCATATCAGTGAGCTTGTCGGTTCCACTACCAATAGGATGTTGTTGTGCTACAGGTTCTAACCTAGAGGTAGTGGGTTCGAGTTGAATCCTTGGCCGCACCGAACGTCCGTTGTTGGTACTTTGAGAAGACCATGTGGAAGGCAGAGTTGTGCCTTCCACATGTGAGGTTCGTTGCTAGGAGATGGTTGAATGTGGTTCTCATGGTACTCAGTGGTTTGTTGTGTCCCATCGAGCTCGTTGTTACTCTCGTAAGCTGTGTTTTACTCCAATTCCAAGGGCGGTGGGATTGGTAGGCAAATGGTCAAAGCACCCTCTGCAGTGGCTATGTACTAAGCAACCTCCCATCGTTGTAGTTGTTTTTCTGGATGAACAATGTAGACAGCTGGGCCATAATGACCTTGCTTCGGAATGCACTTCCATGTAGAATTTTGCAATAGTATGAAAGGTCTTGACATGTTCGCCCAACCTTTCCCTAAGGTCCTCTATAGATTAGACATCAACCAAATTAGGTTAGGAGCTAATAACATGGAATAGCGGATCGCATTAAATCCAAGTTGGTTTACAAATAATAGTGGCATCCAAGTAGTGTTACAGATACTTGCAGTGTAGTGGCAGATTCCAGGAAGAACACGTACACGCTCTTTTGAGTTGTAAAGATGATAAAAGAAGCCACCTTTCAAGGCCAAATTGGATTGGTCATATATCTGAGTGGCCTTCTCAGCAATATCATGTTGACCAGTTCCCTCTTTGAATGATTCCAAGCCGTACTGATCTCGCCATGGAAGATTGGGAGGCCTTTGTAATGATATCATTGTTGTCCTCACACTTGTCACTAGAGTCTGAATAAAACAAATACCACTTCTTGTGTCAACTACCTCAAAAGCAAGCTTTAAAATGGTTCCATTCAGAACATATAGACACAAAAGCAAACAGTGCACATTAGAAAACCATGCCCTGTAAATAAAAGTTCCTCCTATACTACCTCAACAATTCCATTACTTCTAGCTACAATCTCCATGCCATCTGGAATGCAAAATGTCTTAGTGTGCCATCTCGATTGTCTAGGAGAGGGTGCAAGAGTTGCTCGGTGACGGGACCTCTGGCGATTCCCAATAGCCGTTGAACGTCTCCCTGAACGACCAGCGTGATAAGGACCAAATGTTTAATTTGCTACAAAACTTCCCAACGGATCAGCTCCAACATTCCCAACATTGCCAACTGGCGGTCGAGTACCTATCGGTGGTCGAAGATAAGACGGATTCAACTGCCCATGCGTTGGTTCAGCCATCCTCAAACCAAATAATTATCTGCAAAGCCAAAAAAATTATATTATGTACCTCAAGCATTATATTCTGCACAACTCAACCCCAAATCCAATACGTGAGACATCCACTCCGATAGGTATTTGCAAAAACAGAAGGCTATAGGAATATCCAAAACATCATAGATTTTACTGGACGTTGTCCTTCATGAAAACTCCACGGCTTCATAATCATACTACATATCTAAAGTCAATAAATCAAGCCCCAAGCAATGCAAACTATTCTTTAAGAATCAAATAGCTACAAGAAAATAAAATAGGCCATCACCAACACAAGTCAAACTTTGCCTCGCTTTAAAAAGAACTCTATTATTTGCATACCTGGACTACTGATAGTGATATGAGTAGGGTTGCTCTTCTTGTGTATGCAAATCTACATCAGTTAAACAACCAAGAGGTCCAAAATATTAATAAAGCGTCTAACATTGATAACCGATTATTTACAATTACACATCTAGTGCAACAAGAATGAGAGGTTGGCAACGCAAACTAACTGGTCGCATTGAATCAGCCTCAACTCAAATGGTAACCCAAATGGTAACCAATCACTAAACATCTAAAATGAACAATAAGAAGAACAAAAATATAAACTCACATCTCCAAACTACATGTCTAAGTCGGGCAACAAAGTCGAAGTGAAGTCCGCAATAGTATGAAAGCGATTTCAATTGGTGAGCAGAGAGCAGGAGGAATTAGAATGTAGCCGCATTCCGACAATTACATTTGTAATCTGGCCTCAATCAAGCTTCTCACCCATGGTGCTCACTCAGTATGACTAAAAGTACATTGCAATTCAATGTCAATTGCGACAGCCACGAAGTCCACGATGGGTACCATCGTCCCCAGAGGCAATTAAACAAAGAGCATGTTAGCGCCCGACCATTGGTACTGTTGCCCAATAGGTAATCAAATAATGAAATGGCGAGTGCTCGCCATTGGTACCACTGGTACCAATGTCCCCATAGGTGATCGTGCAATGGAATGGGCTCAGACCTCCATTCCTGAAGAACTTGCAATAGAAAGAATCAAAGAAGTTGTAGCTCTACCATGGCCGCTAAGAAAATTGCAAACTTTAGGCCACTCTCATCAAGTCCTTTCCAAAGGAGACCATCACTTTAGAGATTGCAATGCAAAGATGCTCCTAGATTCCACCATAGTAGCTATCACCAATTTCAAACTTAAATCTCTTCCAAAAAACTCTTTGGTTCTCCCTCACAACAGCGTTTGCCATCACTTGAGATGACGGTACTTCCAACATTGTCTCAACGACGGAAGTACGAGGGCTAGCACTACTCGTATTGGGACCCACATTCATTATTTTTGTTGGTAGTTTGTACTCCCTCGACGTATGGGTCTCGAGTATATATGTACAAACCTATTGGCGGCTAATGGCCAAATCCCAAAAAAGCCTATTTCAAATTATGGCTAAAGTTAACATTTTCACTTATTGAAAACAAAATAATTTAAAGATGGATGTTATTGTTTATTTAATGTGGGGGAATTCATATACTATCTAATAAAAAAATAAGATGATTCCATCTTCATGAAGTATATTTAAAGTTCCATCTCCTGTACAGTGGGGTGACACCCAAATTGGCACCTTGTGCAATTCCAGGGATAGTGCCCACACTATTGCCAACTTTGACACCCTCTTGAGCGCTAGAAAATTGTTATTTATACATGAAATTTAAGACACAAAGTCACTGTTATGTTGAAAACATGTTTACCAAATTTCAAAGCTAGAAGACTCATAAAAAAAAAGAAATTCAAGATTTACTAACAAGGGGTAGCTGTAAGAAATGTTTCACAACTGCCAACTTTGACACCCTCCCAAGGATTGAAGAATTTTTTTTTTCACATGAAATTTTGGAGTAGAAATAGATTTATGTTGTTTACACATGTGAAAAAATTCAAGTCCAAGAGACCCACAAAAAAAATGATATTCCAAATCTACCAACAGGTGTAGTTGTGAGAAACAAAGGGGAGAATTGTTTCACAACTTCCAACTTTGACAGCCTCCCTAGGGCTGAGAATCTGTTATTTCAATACGGAATTTTTGTCACATGATCTTTACAATGTTGATCACATGTTTGAAAATTTTCAAGGCCAAAAGATACACAAAAAAATAGTTATTTTAAATCTACCAACGTGTATGACCTCCATTAGCATCAATCATTGCTTGTAACCTAGAGGGCATAGAATGACATAATTGAAGGAGCGTTGTTTCACTAATTGACTTCCACTCTCTTTCAAGAACTACCTTCAACCCATCTATATTTCTAGGACATGCCTTATTACATTGTACTGCATCTTTTAGAATCTTCCACAAATTCTCAATTAGATTGAGATCGGGAGAGTTTGCAGGCCAATTGAGCTTTTCAAGAAGGCGCGGTTCTCTCCATTCTTGACATATTTTGCTACGATGGACGGGTGCGCCATCTTCAGGGTTGTCTACATAGACGGACAGGGGCCCAAAGACAGCGGACGGACGGATAGTAGGACAGACGGATAGGACGGACATCACTTTTTGGCGGACAATTGCGTATAAAGAAAAATTACAAACCCTAAATCAAATTTTCAACTTACCCCCTAGTAAAACACGTGTGCGCGACACGTCAGATGGCTTTCCACGTCACATCAAGGGGCGGGCGCGTACCTTCGGACCGCGCGCGCAGCATTTGGGGTCGGGCGCGTACCAATCTGAACCGGGCGCGTTCATGAAGGGCCGGGCGCGTACAATTTAGGGCTGGGCACGTACATACAGGGCCGAGCGCGTACCCCTTAGGGCCGGGCGCGTACCTCTAAGGGCCTCGCGCGTGCATTTCAGGGTTGGGCGCGTACCGTCAAGGTCGGGCGCGTACCGTTAGGGGCCGGGCGCGCACCTGCCTATCGGGCGCGTGCGGTTAGGGGCCGGGCATGCGCAATCGAACACTGCGTCTGCCCCTCAAAAGAGCTGAGGTTTAGAGAATTTGAAAGAATTCAATTGTACTAGGGTGCTCTAACATTAAAATTATTTATTTCAATGTGGTGCTTTCATGAATGGGCACTCTCAACACCAAGTACATATTTTAAAACCGCGGTACTATTGTACCATGCTATCACCACACCACTAAAGTCACTTTTAACTTGTAGTAGCCTCGTGTTCGTCATCTTTTAATCATCTGAGCTTGAGGATTCTTCATTGTGATTTCGCTTCCGTTTCGATCGGCGAACATTTTGGGGAAAAGAAAGCCCGTGAAGCACCACCGTATTGTCGCCAAGTACCTCATCGCAATTCTCATCGTCTGCATCATCGCTCAATGATGAGAAGTTCTCTACTGCATTTTCCAAGACTGGTGCCACGTACTCCTCAATCTCCGAGGCCAAGTTTCGTAGTTGTAGCTCGGCTCCAATAGTTGATGCGGCGTTCACAAGTCGTTTTACTCGGATATTCTTCCTTTTGTCTGTTACTCCATCCATATTTTTAGAGCGGTTGCCTTTGGCCCCAATGACTCTCTCCGAGGTTCCACCTCGCCAAGGTCCCGTGAAGAAAGGGAGAGTTCCATTGTTCTTGCCCCTCCGTGTCCCTAAATGGCTGCTCATAGTAGAGGACCCAACCCTCGCGGAGGGAAGTTGTGGGGTTAGTATCGCACGCTCCACACCACCATTTGGGCCGAGTGCGCTACGGTGGACGGGTGGCCGAACTATTGTTGAAGAGGTCTTTCTCTTTACACGTAAAAGAGTTCTTCCGATCGATGCGGTACCAAGAGCACGTGGCCGCCGAAACAAATCTTGGAGTGGCATGTCTTCCTCTGAGTCCGGTTCTATTGCTTGAGGCAAAACCGCATTGCTTCTCACAACTTCAATGGACCCCGTGGTGGCCATTGGCTCATGGGATTCATTATTGTTTCCAGCACTGCTCACTTCGTTTCCATCGTGAGGAAATTTATCATTTGCTACAATGCCAATGCCATGACCGTTGAGTTCAGGGCCATCGCCACTAGAAGGGCCCGAGGCGCTAGAGCCGTTTGAGTTGGGAGACTGATTCCCCGAGATGTTGTCATCTCCATCAAGATTGCCCCCCTATGCCGACCCATCTTTGTCTACTCTAGCTTCTTGGGCACGGTCTTCACCCGATAATTCTACTATAGTATGGACTGCCGCTGCGTCGACATCATCAAACACAAAAGGATCCACTGGGTCACTGTAGACGTTGTGAAAATGGTCATGTAGTGCATCTCCACCGTGCTCGTTGTTTGCAGAGTTGTCCTTAGGTGGGCTATGATCAGACACAGGGTTGTTGTCACCGGCAAGGTCTTTCCAATCGTCGCCCATCCAGTTGTAACCCTCATCATCCGACTCCAAACCCTCGTCCTCTGTGTTTGAAGGAAGTCCCCCATCTGGATCAGACTCCTCCGAATGCACATTCTCCTCATACCATCGAATCGGGTCTGGACGAGCACGTTCTCGGAGCAATCGACTATTCGTGTAGATGTAAACCAAATCTTCCGCTTTCTCCACTCCCAAGCAATTTCGGCTCTTACTATACACAAACAAATACATGCTCCAATTACGCTCACATGACGAGGCCGAGCGGGTTTGTGCTAGTATACGCTTTGCAATGATAGACAATGATTGCCCGCCCACACGGTTCCACCATTGGTGAGGCAAGAGGTTGTTGTTTTCAATTTCCCCAGCTTCCTCCGGTGAATATGGGCCTCGCAATTCTTCATATTCCGTGATTTCGAGCATTACTGCCAAAAAAGACACTTCGAGTGGACCACAGAGCGTCAGAACAACCTTGTTTAGGGCCCTTTTGGCCTCACCATTGTTTTGAATTTGCAAGTTATTGGCTAGATAAGGATTCAATAAAGCCCCTGCATAATGGAGATCTGTTGCATCATCTCCCAACGGGCAAGGAATGATCCTTCGAGGCCAGTTGCAATTCCGTCAGGCATATTGAACGGCGCATTGTGCAGCTTGAACACGTGCTCCTTTAGCTTCTTCATGGTCACCCGAGCAATTCCCATTGCCGGAGTGTCACCATCAAAAGTCCGCAATGCCTTTAGTACTGGTGCCACTACAAATTCAAAGTTAGTGCACCGATCCCAAAAAGTCTTGTCTAGAACGGTGGCTCGCACCTACGATGCCTTCGCATGGGGACAGTGCCAGTTTTGCCTATCGAAAAGAGAGGATACGTAGGATATCCATGTTGAGTCTATCACAACCATCTCCAGGGCATTCTTCACTTCCAACAGACGATGGATCATTATGTAATTGCATGCAAACCTTGTTGCTGCTGGCCACAACAGAGACAATTTTGGCAAAAATCGACGAAAAAGGGCCATAGGCACATGGTGGTTCCGGATATACAATGCAATCTGTTTTGCCTTCTGGACAAGGTCTGCAAATATGTCTTCCTTCCCCCAGTCCTCGAGGAGGAGGTCCAAAATATGTGCACAACACCCTTGAGTATATATGTGCGGGTACTCATCGTTGACATTTTTCATTGCCCCCAACATGTTTGAAGCATTATCGGTGCACACTTGGACCACATTCAATTGTCCAACCTTACGGATAAAACTTTTCAATTGGTCCCCTATATATGCCGTAGATTTCTTCATATCCGTGGTGTCTATAGACCCCAAGAACATATCACCCATTGGACATACGAGCATGATATTCATGAAAGGGCGACCTGTAACATTGTCCCACCCGTTCGAGCATATTGTTGCCCCATACTTGGCAATATCTACGCCGATCTTCTTGTCCACAAGGTCTTTCACTTTTTTTTTAGAGGCTCAATGTATGTCGTCCTCATGGCATTGTACGATGGCGGTGTATAATCGAAACCCGCCTTTGACGTTGCGGGGGTGGCCTTGATGAAGGCCGGATGTCTAACCACGTTGAATGCAACGTTTGTTTCATAAAAAAAATGTGCCCATAATTCGTCCAACTCTTTTCGTTTTTCTATTTGGTAAGCCTCTGGAAAGCTCCGTTGTCGTACAGATCTTGGTGTTGATGATACTGCTTGGCTTAGAGGATTTGTGGACTGCGTGTTCTCCTCATTTTGAGTTTCCAAGAAACTACCTTGTTGGATGGATTGGCTAGAACAAGGTTTAGTGGAACATGTTGTTGGTGCGCTAGGAAGGCCAACGATCTCCGCCTTGGTCATCCTAGTAGGAATAATATTCCCGCATCTTTTAAAACGGGCCTTAACAGCTGCTGGGGCCTTAGTGCACGAAGTCTTCGTCCATTGTGGATACCCATAGTGTGACATACACCTCCCACGTTTGTATGCAAACGTGTAATTGCACCAAACACATGTCACTTGATCCTTCTTGTTAAATGTGTACCATGGGGCCCACTCCTTCGTTTGAGCCCTTTGTTGAGACAACATCACAATAAAATTGGCGCGCAATGTTGTGCCAGAGAGAATCCGCCAAAAGTAATAGGAAATTGTGTGTGCATAGAAAATGTTGACCCAAAGGTCACTCACAAACTTGTAGATTCATGCAAGGAGCCCAATAAGGAGTTCGAGGACACGAAGCCAAGGATGTGAGGTGAGTCAAGCACATCGCATATGGTTCTTATATAGTGCTGGAGCAGGAGCATCAGGGGTCGGGCGCGCACAAGGGTGGCCGGGCGCATTCTCTATGTGGCCAGGCGCGCACGCTGTAGGGCCGAGGGCGCACGCTGTTGGCCGGGCGCCCACGTTGTGGGCCGAACGCGCACGCAGTGGGGCCGGGCGCGCACAATGTTGGGGCGTGCGCACAAATTCGACGGTATATTGAGACATTGCAACACTTAACATTTTGATATGTAAAACATCTCATAAAAATCCACTAAATATACATGATGCCACTCAATTTACAAGGTTTTATTCAATATACAAAATATCGCTCAATATTTAATGGCAGTTACAAAATTGTAGAAAGCTCTTGTTCCAAAACAATTCAACATTGCTCTATGTACATTTCTTGCACTGTTGTAGTTCTAGAATCCCTTAAAGCCAGTAAAAAATGAAAGAAGATTGTCTTTCTCCTGAACTCGTGCCTTCAAGTCTTGAATTTCTTCAAGACATTTTACAACTTCGATATCCTTCTCATCGAGCTCTTCTCCTAGATCCTCAATTACGTCCAAGCTTTCTTTTAGTTGCTTCACAACTCGAAGATAATCGTCACGACTCACCCAGTCACCCTCCGTAGACTTTTTTTTATTATCTACGCCCTCCTGAGGTACCGCATC